>OX465103.1:20148768-20604781 GCA_949987565.1 Luidia sarsii | reverse complement strand
GAAGACAGACAGACTGAAGGAGCCAGGAAACATATAACCACAGAGAGAGAGAGGGAAGGACAGACAGACTGGCAGAGGTACACACAGGGAGATAGAGAGACAGAGAAACAAAGAGACATAGAGATAACGAGACGGAGGGAGAAACAGTAAGAGAGACGGAGGGATGATGGGAATCAACGAGAAACATAGATATGGGACAGAGAGAGACAGAGATGGAGAAAGGAAGAGAAGGAGAGAGGAGTGTGAAGAGATTATAGACAGGGAAAGATAGAGAGAGGGGATGGAAAGAGATAAAGAAATGAGAGAGGGAGAGAGAGCGAGAGAGAGGGGAAGGGAGAGAGAGAGAGGGAGAGAGAGAGCTAAATAGAGCGATAGAGAGGAGAGTGAGATGAGAGATAAAGAGAGAGAGGGGGAGTGAGAGGAGAAAGAGAGAGGGAGAGGGGGAGAGAGAGAGAGAGCGAAAGAGAGCGAGAGAGAGGAGAGTGAGATGAGAGATAAAGAGAGAGAGGGGGAGTGAGAGGAGAAAGAGAGAGGGAGAGGGGGAGAGAGAGAGAGAGCGAAAGAGAGCGAGAGAGAGGAGAGTGAGATGAGAGATAAAGAGAGAGAGGGGGAGTGAGAGGAGAAAGAGAGAGGGAGAGAGGGGGAGAGAGAGAGAGAGCGAAGAGAGCGAGAGAGAGAGGAGAGAGTGAGAGGAGAGATAGAGAGAGAGAGGCGGGGAGTGAGAGGAGAGATAGATAGAGAGAGAGGGGGGAGTGAGAGAAGAGAGGGAGGAGAGAGAGAGGGGGGAGAGATCGGCTCTGACTTTTGGCTAAAGACCGTGCCTGGGAATTAAGCGAGGCACGGAAATTGCGATTCAATCTGTGCGAGTACCGATGGCGGGAGATGAAAGCATGTGCTGCCGCATACGCCGGGCTGCCGGTAAAGAGATGCCGGTCCTGCCCGCGGGACAGCTACGATCAGGCACGCTCCCCAAGGCTGGGCTCGTATTCATCCCGGAAGGCAAGAAGACGCACATACAAGCGAGGAAGAAGACCAAAAAAAAAAACCTGGTGCAAAGTGGTGGCTCTTCCGGCGCCCATAGGTTGTTTCTTTTTTCTTTCCTTGTTCTCCTCTCTTTCTTTACGCCTACACACCTTTTATCGGTTCTACACGTTTTATTAAAATATGGGCACAGCGGTGTTGGGCAAAATTGGTATAGCACAACATGCTATACAAGGGCACAGAATGAACGTGCAAGTACAGAATGATTAAAAATGTATGACTGCGATGATGGCCAAGTGCGGCCGCCTATGTTGCCTATCAGTGCGCCGGACGGAGCCCAATTGTCGGTCCGTCGGGCATCCGAGAAACCTAGTACTCTCTCCGGCCGTCAGGGCAGAGACGGAGGTATCGACTGCGCTCAAACAAGCACCTCTTATGCCTCGACGGATTGCGGGTGATGAGAGAGGAAGGGAGGGGATGAAAACATTCGGTGGTCGTCTCCTCCCGAAGCTCGACCACGTATTAAAGGTGCCAGCTATCGGGTACGCACGGTGCATGTATGTACAAATGTACATATATAGGCGTTCAGCGTCGGCAGCACTGTCTACGCGGTCTGCGTTCGACTGGACGGAACGCAGGAAAGCTCTGGCACGGCGCCAACTTGAAGCATGGCCCGGTGTGACAGTCTTAAATGGGTGGCATGATCAAATGGGTGGGCTGCCATTATATGGGTAATCAGGTTAGCGTAAAGGGCGCCCGCACGCGCTCAGTTCACCCACCCATATAATAATAATAATAATAATAATAATTTTATTTATAAAGCGCAAACAATTCCACATATTTATACATGATCAAAGGCGCTAATTACTATACAAATTGGTGATAGACAAAAACGTTGAAAACTGCAAATTACAAATTACTTCATTTTCAATAAAAAGTGGAAACAATTAAAAGATGTAAAAGGTAAAAAGTTGAACCAATGAAATAAAATAAAATGTTTGTATTATATCTAAGAGCCATAGGCAATTCTAAAAAGGTGCGTTTTAAAACGATTTTTGAAAATTTCTGATGATTGACTGGATCGTATCGATAGGGGAAGATCATTCCATAATTTTGGAGCAATATTAACAAATGCACGGTCTGCGAAAAAGCGTTTACCTCTGACATTATTTGGCACAGCAGCTTCATAAGCACTCCCAGACCTAAGATTGCGCTTCGGAATGTGCCACTTAACAAGCTGTTTCAAGTAGGATGGGGCATCGCCATGTAGACATTTGTAAGTTAAAAACAGTAATTTGAACACAATTCTTTGTGGAATCGGCAACCAATGCATATTCATCATGTGACTGGAAATCGAGTCATATTTCCTAGCTTTCATTATAAGGCGAGCAGCCGACCTTTGAACACGAACCAATGGTTCAAGAACAATACTAGGAAGTCCAGCTAGCAGAGAATTACACTGGTCTAACCGTGATGAAACAAAAGCATGAACTAATTTTTCAGTGTCCGACTTAGATAATATATTACGAATTCTACTAATGGAACGAATATAAATATAGGAAGTACGACAGACATTTGTGATGTGATTTTTCATATTCAACTGACTATCAAACACAACTCCCAAATTTCTGGCAGTAGATGAAACGGAAACTGTGTCATCTCCTACAAATAAATCAGGGATGCTGTCTTTGGATTTGGCTGAAAAGCATATCAATTCAGTTTTTGAGACATTGAGCATTAGGAAATTTGCCGACATCCAGGAACAAATATCTTCAATACAATTTTCAATTTTCAATTTTGCGGATGCTGTTTGGTCAACGGGAAAAGATAAGTATAACTGAGTATCATCTGCGTAAAAATGATAAGAAACACCATGTGAAGAAATAAGACGACCGAGTGGTTGTGTGTACATAGAAAACAATAAAGGTCCCAAAACAGAGCCTTGAGGAACTCCAGTGACTAGAGGTATTGAGTCAGAGTTAGCATTACCAATTTTGACAAACTGAGAGCGATTTTCTAGATAGGATTTAAACCATGAAAGTACACGACCAGAAATACCAAATGAATAAGACAATCTATCGAGCAGGATTTGATGGTTCACAGTATCAAATGCTGCAGAAAGGTCGAGAAGAATAAGTGAAGTAACATGATTTTTGTCATCAATGGAGCAAAGGATATCATTCACTACTCTCAGAAGTGCAGTTTCCACACTATGTGCGGAACGGTAAGCAGACTGCAACGGCTCATTCAATGAAAACTTCTCCATATGCTCTTTGACACGAGCGGAGACAATACGTTCCAATAGTTTCAATATGAATGGCAAATTTGATATAGGTCTATAGTTTCCCATTTCATTTATGGCTAGACTTGATTTTTTAAGAAGTGGTTTGATGGATGCTTTTTTCATCGCATCTGGAACCATTGCAGATTTAAAAGATGAATTAATTATATCCGTGATAGATGGTAGCAACAATGAAAGAACACGCTCATCCTTTACAAATTTAGTCGGTAGTGGGTCAAGTTCACAGCTAGCAGAAGAAGACTCCTTGATGCATTTAAGAACTTCATCCACTGTAGCTGGTCGAAAGTCACATAAATCACAGTCACCATGGAATGGAGACAGAGACAGGAAACATCCCAAACCTGGCTTTGTACTACTTCTTAACTTTAGGTTCAACTTATCAATCTTATGGCTGAAGAAGCGACTGAAGTCACTGGCAAGACGCTTTGGATCATCATGTCTTGGGAGGGCTGAGCTTGTACTGGAACAAAACAGACCTTGCACAATACCAAACAGTTTCTTCTGATCACCATTACATTCCGAAATCCTCTGTGAGAAATACGTTGATCTTGCAGATGTGATGAGATGATTAACGTCATTCTTCTTGGCAGTGTACATCTGGCGGTGGACAGTAAGTTCGGTGCGTCGCCAGAGTCTCTCGTACTTCCGCTTCTCGGCACAAGCTTTGAATATATAGACGCATTCATCCACGGCTGCTGGACCCTATTGATAACTGTCTTCTCCTTGAGTGGAGCGTGTGCGTCAAAGGTCGACGACAAAGCGTCATTGAAGGACCGAAGCTTTTCATCTAATTCTGGTAAAGAGTCTGTAACGAGGCCACTTGTCGCCTCCAGGTCACGACAGAAAGATTCAACATCAAAGTTCCTAAGATGACGATAGCGAATTTTCGTGCGACGATTTGGATAATCGAGCTTTAGTTTCAAATCGAAGAATATGGGGTAGTGGTCAGATATAGCGGCTTCATTAACGACTTGGCATGAAGATAAAATGTCAGTGTAGTCATCACGAATGATAATATGATCGAGTGTATTGGCCGATCTATGCGTGGGCTGGGCCACATGCTGCTTCAGGTTATGAATCTGCAGAAGTTCCAGATATTTGGATGTTTCATGATTTTCACGATTTTCCCCCCACAGAATCGGCTGCACGGCACAGGATTTTGCACTGCACAGGATATAGCCGTGTGCAGCAACCAATGGCTTGCGGATACTAATGGACGAAACGGGCATTGTGCATTGCGCCATTTGCAGTGCACTGGTCGTAACGTTACTTCCGCTGTGCCACCTGCGAGGTATAGGTCGTTTTCGAAACGAAGGCTTAGGCTCGGGCTCAGGCTTCGTCTCCGTCTGACAAAACCTGAACATGCAAGTTTTTGTTTCCGTACATGTATTTGAAGGTTTGTTGGCTTGATAGGTACAGCGTATTCACCATAATAAACTGGGGCCAAACGCTTGTCTATAGACGCCTGTGATATACATGTAACGAGAAAGATAAATATGACCGCAGCCTAAGCCGGAGCCTAAGCCCTCATTTCGAAAATGGCCATAGATTCGGGCGGTGTTTTCTTCATTGAGACTGACCATTCCAAACAGATTGAGAATCGTCAACTCATCACCGCGGCTTGGCTAGCTTGCGTATTATACGATACGGGGGCCCATGGCGAGAACCTGGATAGGGCTCGGACTCAGGCTTCGTCCCCCGTCATGCATTAATAATGAATGGACGTATCCAAGGCCGTGGACTGTCGCTGGATATGAAGACCTGATGTACTGGCTTGTTTGTAATGCGAGTTATATTCTAATCTAGAAACCCAGCTTCACCTGCCATGGTGTTTTCACGTGAAACATTATACAGGTCCTATATAATTCATCCACTTTGTAGGATCCTCGAACTGCTACAATCGGTTGTTTTCATCCGAATAAAAGCGAGGAGGGGGTGTGATCCTTGGATATATGTGACCCGGCACATCTTAATGAAGAATAACCCCCACTTTTGAGATATTGAGATTTTCTAACGATGTGACAGAGTGTACTATTAGCTTTCAAATGATATCAAAATTTCCTCTAACACATTAACTTTCCGAAAATAAAAAGAAAACAGAAAATTTATTTTTAATCGAATTGAGAAGATACTTTGAATTTAGGCGTTGTTTACTCGAAAAGTGTTTTGGTGGGATATTCCTCATGTCGCTGTGCCGGGTCACATATATGGAAGATAATGGTTTAATTGCTTCCTACTGGCGCCATCCCCGGCAAAGACTAGTTGACTATTTGGGAGAGCCACCATCTGAGAGCTCGATTGATATTTGAGATAATGAGAGCGCTGGTATATGAACAAAACCAGAGGTATCGGGTTCAAATCCCGGTCCAGTCAAAGTTGTTTTCCATTTTTCAAAAAATTATAGGCCTATCAGTGAGATATATTGAGAATTCTGCTTTCATTATTCGTGCGGGAGGACAATCCAGAGATCTCGAGTTGGAGCCCCGAACCAGTAGAATATTTTTTTTCTCCAAATTGATCAAACAATAATCGCTGTCAAATGTTCCTGTATTTGTTTGATAAAAATTATAATATTACAGTTTAAAAACATCAGAAGTCACGGTCGTCATATTTGTATTTGTATTTTAGACAAAGGTCAAAACTAATGATGATTTTGGTCTGACACGATGATCTATTGCAATAAAAGCTGGCATTGCCATTCTTCCTCTCTAGCTGACCCAATTTTTTTTCAAATTCCCTTCGAGCTATGCAAATCCAAAATAGTGGGCTCTGATTTACATGATGAAAATGCCGTTGCGGATTGAAGGCCATCGTTACCGTGCAGCCGCTATGTTAAATAAAGAAACAAAGCGCAGGCACTGAATTGAATGCAACAAACGCGAGGCTGAGGCCTATCGTTTCCGTTCGCACTTGACCTTGTTCTTGAAGCCTTGTTTGTCGAACAACCACCTCCCTCTCCCTCTCATCAGCACTGGTACACGGCACGGCAATGTACTGCAGCCTCTATACCTCCCAATACTCCCTAGCCTTCCGCCCCCGCATCAGCCGAGCGGTCAGCTCGACCACTTCAAAACTACGGTGGCCTCGTCGCGCCGTTATTGTTACCCTGGTCCACACGTCACGGCTACAGCGCGAGCGACCCCCCCCCCCCCCCCCCAACAAGCCCACGCCCACGCCCACCACAACACGCCCATGCCCACCCCAACCCTCACACAACCAAACAAACAAGGGAAATGGAAAAGAAAAAAAACACAAGCGGCTTGATTGGCGACAGTCGATACGTTGTCAAGAGGACTGTGACGTCATACGTCGATTGTGGACTACCGGCATCCATTGCTTCTCTTTTGAGGGCTTTTATTTTGGCCCACTGCGTCCTTTGCCCCGACTCTTTTTGTTTTTCTGCAGATTTTATTTTTGCCCAAGGGCTCTTTTTGTGGGGGTCGATGAAGACTGATGTCGCCCGCTCCGTACATGACTTGCCTCGCATATATGGTAAGTTCTTCCATGGAGACAAACACGACCAGATGCTAACGTTACTCGCTATTTACACTGTGTGCGCCCCTCGTAGTGCACGTATAAAACACTGTACACGTAACGGACGCCGCTATACTACGTAGGTGCAGTGCTCGATTTCGCGAAGCGCTGCGATGCATCGCAATGTCACGGGCGTTCGTAACTCCTGCGATGATTCGTAAGTTGCGAGGGGTTTGGTGAAATCGACCATAGGACTATGATCATTGGTGTAACATGCTCTAAAGATTGTCCCGGATTCTGACAGAGTATAGCGTGGATTTTACCCCTTTTGGCGCCAGTCCCTCAATGAAATATCACCATTATTGGGAAAAAAATAATGGAATGAAGTCAGCCTCACGTAACGGTCTTTAATACCGACTGCGGAAATCGGGTTCAATTAGTCCTAGACGTCTTTAAAGGATCAATGGTAAATCGATTAAATCATTCTGCATGCATTGAATATTAATCGTGAGTTTGATGGGTTTTTTTTATTCATTGCTGATTCACAAAGCTGGAAAAGCTGGAGCCCTTGGCAGGGACGGAATTAATGGACATGATACGACACGGACGACAGACTACGGACAGAGGGGAACTAGTATTAGTAAGCCTATAGGTAAACTATGGCCCCTTACGAATCCATGCTTCAAGCTCGGGCTCAGGCTCAAAACTTGGAAATCCAGGCCGTGGTTTATTGCCGAATTGGGAGGTTTTTTGGCTTGATAAGCACAGCGTATTCGTCTGAAAAAACTGGGGCCAGACGCTTGGTTCGAGATGCTTGTGACATCATACGAGTAAGAGAAATTATGATGATATCGAAGCCTTATATAAGCCGAGCCCAAGCCGTCATTTCGTAAACGTCCTAGGAGATGATCGAAGAGGGTAATGGACAGTCTATATGGCAGGGGGCACAGAGGAGAGTACGGATGTCGATGAAAGGAAAGGAAGACTAGTGATCTATACGGGAGGAGACTATTAACATAACAGCCATCAATGTCAGTGCTTCCCCTTTAAGTGAATGTTCGGCCCATTGGTTTGATCGGTCCAAAACCATTGAAACAACATCCACATCTTTTCACCGCTGAGACGAACGGGACCATTCCTTAAGGCCGCCGCACACGAGAGCTATCTGCTGAGCAGAGCCGTGTGCGCTGAACATTTGGTGAGATTTCTGCCTAAAGAGGCCGTGAGACCAGTATTAATTTTTAACATGTTTGATTTTGTTCGCCTCTCGTGGATGAAAACTCATCGTGTGCGGCGACTGGAGCTACGTGCTGAGCAAAAAAAAACCATAGCAACTGCCCAATGAAAGCACACGCTGTATTCACGTGGTTGCCAAAATCAAACAGGACAGATTATTGGCCTTTTGAGGCAGAAATCTCACTAAAAGTTCAGCGCAAACGGTGAGCTACGTGCTGAGCTAACGGCCACGAGATAATTTTTGCTCAGCAGATAGCTCTCGTGTGCGGCGGCCTTTATGTCCAAGTCCCTCTCGGGACACGGGGAGGCTAGTGGGGACGGAGTGGTTTCCAGCAGTGCTACCCAATCGACAGAAAACAAGGCCATGGTATGAACCCATCCATTTATAAAGAACACAAATTAAAGAACAAAACTAGAGATTTATGTCTGTTTGCTAACAGAACATAACGCTTTTCCGCATCTGGTTCTCTTTAATAAAAAAAAATTGACATCAGCGGGATTCGTACTCATAATCTCCATTTCTACCCCAAAACGCACGTGCGTATTTTGTGCACAAAGTGTATGGGACCTCATGATAATATTAAAAAAATCATAATAATTCTGAACAAAGGGCGATTGGTTCCAAACTCAGGATTTTGAATGTCTAGCCCAATAGCTAACTGCCCACCAAATTTCAAGAAGATTGCCCTTCATATATGTGTTTTTAAAAACACGCATTTTGATGACGTCACGATTGCGTCATGACAGTTTGGCTTCAGGTGTTTCTAAACTACATCCCCAAAAAATATATACGAAAAAATCAAAAAAATCTTGCTCCGTTGGCCAAATATACTCATTTGAATGTAAAAATCCGAAAAGTTCATGACCTCATTAGTATTCATGAGATGACGTCACGATGAAATGAGGGCAATTTTTGGATACACCTTTTCCCAACTTAGATACCAGGACAAGCTCGAAATCCTGCGTCACCGGCGACAAGCTCTGCAAGGGGAGGCTTTCTTCTGCGTAGAGGATCTGACCAAGCAAGATCTTCAGGAGAAGCGGAAATGGAAAGCAGAAGTCCGTAAGGCTTATCAAGAAGGTAGACGATATCGCTTCTATGCAGGGAAATGGCGCGGTCAAGGAGGAGCCATTGCAGTCTTTCCTCATTAGTAGTTTGCTAGCTCGATTCCCTCTCAAAGAGATTCTTCGACTTTTCTTCTGCTTTTGTTATTTTCAAACAACACTGTGCTATTATAACTATTTACTTTGTGTATATGTTTGTGTATTGTGCTTTTGTTCATGTTCACCCAAAATAGTAGAAATTATTTTTTTAATGACAGGGATGTATTGGCCGATAATGCAAATAATTGTTTAAATTGTCATGAAAATTCTCATAACAGTGTCCAGTGCGCTGATATCAATCTACTTCATTCTGCAACTAACTCCAGGTATTACTCCATAGATCAATTCCCTAGCGTTGTTAATGATAGATCCATATCTATGCTGCATATTATTATAAGAAGCCTTCAGAAAAATTTTGAACAACTCAAAGTTCTGCTGCAGTCTCTTAATTTCAATTTTTCGATAATTGCTCTTTCAGAAACCTGGCTTAAATTTACTCCTCCTAGTTACTATTCTTTATATGAGCTATTCTGGATATGAGCTCTTTGTAAACAACAGACAAGGCTCAAAAGCCGGAGGTGGGGTTGCTCTGTACGTCTCATGTGATTTGAACGTTAGTACTAGGGAAGATTTGACATTTTCAGATGAAACCCTTGAATCCTTATTCGTTGAGATTACTATTCCTAAGGCTCAAAACGTCACTGCTGGCGTCATTTACAAAGCACCCTCTGCTGAACATAAGATGTTTATAACCACTTTTCAAAGTATCTGCTCTAGAACTATATCTAATCATATATAATACCAAACCCTGTATCATCGCAGGTGACTTTAATATCAATCTCCTGAATAATTCCAATCCAAAGTCACAGTCCTTCAGCGACCTACTTACATCTTATTCTTTCCTTCCCTTAATTGATAAGCCCATCCGTATTACCGATAGCTCTGCAACACTAATAGATAATATTTTTACAAATATTCTGCCTTCTCCCAAATCAGGAATCTTATTGGCTGACATCTCGGATCACTTTCCGATTTTTTTGTTTACGCAGACTGTAACTTCAATTGATGATACCATCAACAATGCCAGATACTCTTATTCTCGCGATTACTCCAACATTTATCTTCAAAGATTCAATGATGATTTGTGTTCCAGCGATTGGGACGATATAATATCCCGTAGTAATCCGGAAATTGCATTTAATAAGTTCATTAGTAAATTCAATTACCTATATGATAAAAATATACCACATATCCACAAATCTCCAAATAGTCGTAAAACCGAATCACCGTGGATCACTAAGTCACTTCTTAAAGCCATACAAATGAAAAAAAACTCTATTGCTACTATTTATCCCACCCCACGATCCTAAATAAAACCAAATACACTAAATATAAAAATACACTAACCAATCTATTACGTTCTTCAAAAACTGACTATTATGCTCGTCAGTTTCAACAGGAAAAGAACAACATCCACAATACGTGGAAAATAATTAATTCGGTTTTGAATACTTCAAAAAGACCCTCCCAAGCAATAAAGGGTATCGTCTCGGATGGCAAATTAATCAATAGCACTACTCACATTGCAAACTGTTTTAATGACTACTTTAAAAATATAGGCCCACATCTTGCCAGTGGTTCCCCAAGCAGTCACTCATCCAGCAAATTCTCAGACTACCTGACCAATCCTCATTCTCACTCTCTATTTTTTTGTCCCGGCAGACGAACATGAAGTTATTGACATCGTCAACAACTTGCGAAACAAAACAAGCTCTGGCCACGACTCAATTAGCACCTACCTAATTAAAAAAAACTATAACTGCGATAAGTAGACCTCTTACACACATCATTAATTCATCCCTCTTAACTGGTATTGTTCCCTCACAACTAAAAGTCGCAAAAGTCATTCCGGTCTACAAAAAGGGTGATCCAACTAATATCGGCAACAACAGACCAATATCTATACTCACATGCTTTTCCAAGATTTTCGAAAAATGCGCTTATGCTCGAACTATGAAATCCCTAGATAAATTTAATATTTTGAACAATTCACAATTTGGATTTCGTAGAAAACACTCCACAATCACGCCCTTCTTGATTTTAGAGACAAGGTCTCCTGTGCAATTGACAAAGCTCAACACACCTTAGGGATTTTCCTTGATCTCTCTAAAGCCTTTGACACCATAGATCATGATATTCTGCTACACAAACTATCATATTATGGTATCCGAGGCATCCCCTTGGAGTGGTTTAAGAGTTATCTATCTAATCGAACCCAATATGTCTCTCTCGATGGAAACTGTTCAAACTTATGTTATTTATCCCATGGTGTACCCCAAGGATCAATTTTAGGACCATTGCTCTTCATACTTTATGTTAATGACTTTGCTAAATCATCAAATATACTTTCTTACATTATGTTTGCAGATGATTCAAATCTATTTTTTCACACAGCAACCTTAGTCTTCTCCTTGACACGGTGAACGACGAACTAAAATCCGTTGCAAATTGGTTTCGAGCCAATTAGCTAGCTCTCAACATCAACAAAACCAATTACATGTTGTTTAGTAATACTGCTAGTGAACTACCCGGTGAAGTGGTAATTAATGATTCTGTTATCAACAAATGTGACTGCGGTAAATTCCTTGGCATACTTATTGACTCTGGACTTACCTGGAAACCACATATTAATTACGTATGTAAATTAATTGCCAGAAACACTGGAGTAATTAACAGAATTAAACATTTTGTGCCCGCAACTGTCCTCAATTCTCTTTATAATACATTAATTGTGCCATATATCAACTATGGCATTCTTGCCTGGGGTAACAGTCCCGCCTGCAACTTAAACAGGATACTTGATTTACAAAAGCGGGTCTTGCGCTCAATCAATTTCACTGAGTTTCTTGCACACTCTGATCCCCTCTTTCTGAAACATAAAACCTTAAAAATTAAAGACATCTATTGTCATCAACTTGGGTCCCTCATGTATCAATCCACATGTAATTTACTACCATCTGCAATTAATGCTATATTCAACCGGAACCATGAAGTTCATACCCACTTCACACGCCAAGCCTTAGACTTCCATATCCCATTAACCCGAACAACACTTGCTAAAAAAACAATCAAATATGAGAGGCCCAAACTTTGGAACTCACTCACTGACCAACTTAAAACCTCAAAAAACCTCTCCACCTTTAAACGTGAGTTTAAATCTAACCTATTGAAATCATATCTCTGATTCGAGAGTTGAAGTTGACATGTATTATCTACTCTATTTTTTTTTTTTAGCTGAATCATATTACTATCTAACGGCGACATGTTTCGCTATACATGTATTTCCCAATCATTGCCTATTCCTCAAATTCGTTTTTGTTTTCTCTGCTAAGTGTATAATGTATCTAATTAGGCCTTGTGTATAGTTTTCTATGTGTTTTGTGTTAATACTAAGGATTTGTGTTCTATTGATTGATTGCTTCACTTGCATTGAGCCCTCTCCCTACCGTTTATGGTCTAAATTAGCATGAGCATTCCTTTTCCGGCTCAGTGCAAGTGTTGCGATGGTGCACATCACTTAAAAGCTGTGCTTCTCGATGGGTCCCTCTGCAGTATCGCATTCATTGTTTATTTATATTAAGTTATCACTTAATGTGCCAGTCCTTTCCCTATTAATTTTGCCTATTCATTCTTTGTGATGTACATTCTGTGATATGTGCTTTGTTGGTTGATGCTGTGGAAAAAGAAATAAACTAAACTAAACTAAACTAAGATATAGTGCAAAATTGAAACCAAACGAAATTGCTTTTTTGCTTAAAATGGAGTTTGAATTTTGCCCCTTTAAAGCAATGTCACGTGACACATGATGACGTCATTACGTTTTCAAGACAACTGTGCAATAGTTCAGCATGGGCTGTATGCATTTGCCAAGTTTGAAAAAAATCCAAGTGTGTTCAATGGCCAAATTGCCCCACAGAAAAACCCTGTGCTTTGTCTATGGGATTTTTCCGATAAGAAGAAAAAAAAAATCCGAACAAAAACAATAGCTTTTCCGCTTCGCGGCGGAAAAGCTAACTACAATAGCACAGCACAAGTAGTAAGGCACCAGTATACGCTATAGCTAGAGTTCTCGGGTTCAGTTCCTGGTCCACTCTCATGTCCTTTGCTAGTTTTAATTAGTTATAATCACCGATGATAGTTGGAACCCAGCAGTCCCCCGACGACGGGCAGAGTACACACTACCCGAAACGTTGAGTTACCGGCTCTTTTCAGAGCCACACCTCTTTTCCCTACACAACATTGGTAAGATCGGAAATTAGAAATGTTCGCAGATTTACATGAAACTTGACAGTTTGAAGATGGTTATGGTAGAAACCTCGAACTGAAATATTTCTGCCTAAAATGCTGTATTTTTGGAGAAAAGAGTAAAGAAATCGTTTAAGTCTCACCCCTAGATCTAAACGATTGTTCGGAACAATACGTTGAATGCTGCATTTTCGCGAAACAAATGAAGCGGTTTTTACTATTTTCTCGAGACTCGGTTGGCGGATTGAGCTGACATGTTCACAGGTGTGCTATTTCATGCACATGCTGGATCGGCCAACGTATGGATGTTATTCTTCGACCTTGACCAATGGTGTGTTATACCTTTAAGACATGATGTACACGTTGCACCGCAAACCTCCAACTTAGTACGTATTCCCACCATGCAAACCGTCAAATATTATTTGCTAATTTTATCAGTTACCCCCCCCCAAAAAAAAAAAAAAAAAAAAAAAAAAAAAGAGTTCAGCAGATGGTGACAATCGGAGTTTTGGAGATTTCTCGAATGAAGCTAACAAAATTTCTTCCAGGTCAAACTGTGTATACATGCCAAGCCAGCTGGGTGTATCACATAATATTCTCAATCTAATTTGTTTATGAATTCGTGATGTGTGAGCGTCGGGGAAATGCTCGGATGGTCGACCGGCTGCATGAATAATTATGTAGACATTTTAAATATTTCAGAAGGGTCCTCCGTGTCGACCGCGTGGGAGCGCACCGGCATACCTTTTGACGGTGCATATTTTGAGCGGGCTCCCTCACCAGCTGCGATGAACGTTACCCCAACCCCAGCCAGATGAGCGGCCGCCGTGGTTGTCAACTGCTAAATCTTTCATTCGGCACCGTGTACGATAAACCCCCCTTGATGGACGCTTCGTGTACCGGTACGGGTTTCCCCATTAATCAAGCTCGCCCGTACTATGGTTTATTGAGTGTGGACTCGCTCGCTGGGGATTTTCTAGGACGCAGTATGTGTTTGTGGGAGAGGGGACGGAGAGAGAACGAGAGCTGCCCATACTATTAAATAGCAACCCAGATTTTGTTACCAATGGTCTATTTTGTATCATTAAGTGCGGGTAGATACGTTTTCCCGCCTAAAATACACTGACCAAACTACAAATAAAAAACCATGATGGTTTCTCAAACACTTGGCTCAAGTAGCCTATGATCAGTCGAACATTTTGTGATGGATTGAGGAGTTGGAAGATGTATCACCAATAATGTTACCAAATGGTAGTTTGACTGAAACTCAGTTCAAAATGTTGCACAAAATATTGCCCTTTATTGACCTTTTTATCATATTTTTTTCTGCGCAGAGCTTCAAAGGCAGTACGCGTTTCTACCTTGAACCGTGTGTTATGATTTATACCACGCTAAAGGATTACTGACTAGAAAATAATACGGGAACCCGTATTCTGATTGTCCGTAGTTTTTACGTTGCAAACCGTCGAGCGTGAAGTGTCCGGCAAAATCGTTGGACCCAACACTTGGATTGGTTTTATTACAAATTAGGGGAGTCTATGACTGACCATTTGCTTGTTGTTAAGTGGAAGGTTTGCGATGACACAACGGAATTAAAACATCTCTTTTTAGACGGAGTGGGGCTCTGAAAGGAGCCGGTAGATCAAACTTTTCTGTCGGTGTATTAATACTCGTCAGGAGAGTTGATTTGTTTCTATTGGCCAATATAATTTGGACCAACTATCTTTTTGTCAAATATTGATCAATATTTTGGATGAATATTGGCCAACATTTTCACAGCGTATACATTACGCGGACAGTACTTCTGACCGTGTGCTGAGTTAGTTTCCATGAGGCGTAAAGTTACATCCATTCCTTCAAAACACACACGGTTTCCCCCTCTTTAGAGAGACAAAAGATGTGCTTTACTAGCAGGGAGTTTACCCTTTCACGGACTCATTGGAAAATGTCGTAAATATCTATTCGCTCGTCACGGCACAACGGTGATCTGATTTAAATGGCGGAATGGCAAGAGGACCTTACTGAAGCAGAGGGTGGGGGTTGGCATTCGCATCACTGTACAAATAAATCCTTCAAAGAGTACTAGGGTATAGGTGTTTAGGGAAGGGGGAGGGTAGACCCGACGATACGGCGAGAGATATGTTGTGGCGAAGCATTGAAATTTTGTCCGATCTGCTGCCAAGCGGACAAAAACTTCATCACGCTTGGGTGAAATGACGTCTTTACGCAGACAAACAAACGGGAGAAACGCGTGGGGTCCTCCTACACATTGCAAGCCGAACACACAGCGCAATGCGCAGCGCCACGCACACGTGCACGTACAAGTGCGCGCGTGCTGAGAGCAGTGACGTCATAGGTTGCGAAGCTCAACCCTGCGCGGGCAGCGTGGCAGGAAAGGCCAATTTGCCCTGTATAGTTACTCAATTCCACGCACCTGCTTCTCGTTGGGGTGTTTTCCCCTAGAGATCTACATGCTTCGCGCCCTAGACAGATTGGTTTGTTGCTGAGGGCGCTCTTCAATCATAAAGGGCGCCACCGACTTTTCATCTGGGAGAGTTTAGGGCAGAAGGGAAACACTCAAGCTCTCTAAATTTTGAAAAAAAAATCATGGAAGTCGGGAAGCATCTATCACTTTTTTATCACCTAAATTCACTCCCCTTCTGCTTGGTTTAATCGGACAGGGTACAAAATAACATGCTTTATCAAATGTAAACATTTGTGTCATTTATAAAAAATCAATGAGCTGTTTAGGACATTTTTGCTTGAATTTATGCTGAACAGTGACCGCATTAGTTTTGTATTTCAAAGCAATTTTGTATTTCAGACACAATATAGCAGCACCATTCTAACTCCTCGAAAGCGGCCATTCAAAAAGGCAGGAACTTTATATTTTCATGAAAACAGTACACAAACACTCCCCCGAAATTTAGAGACGGATTTCGGAAAAATCCTTTGTACATAATCTCCTCCAATACATTAACTTTCCGAAAAAAAAAAAATAATAATAATAATAATCGAATTGAGAAGATACTTTGACGGCAGGCGCTGTTTACTCGAAAAGTGTTTTGGTGGGATATTCCTCATGTCGCTGTGCCGGGTCACATATGTTACGACACTGGCCCTTTCACAAAATTGCTGCTAAAAAAAACTCTAGATGAACAGCCCACTCCTCTGCGGGGAAAAACTTACACAACAGCTTCTAAAAAACTACGAGGACTATCATTAGATAGCTACGTTGCTTATCAACGGAGCTGCCCAATATTCCGCAATATTAGGCCTATATAAACGGTCTGCTTTCGGTTTTCATCGACCATAGCCATTTGTGTTCGCCTTCCTGAGCAACGGAAAGCCACACAGCTTTGCGCATGCAAATCCGGTGCACAGACAGTCCACTGATAGTGGATGCTTCAAATCATTTGAACAAAATATGTGACCCGGCACAGCGACATGAGGAATATCCCACCAAAACACTTTTCGAGTAAACAACGCCTGAAGACATCTTGCACAGCGGTCTATGCCCGCGTGTTAACAACAAACTTTTGGCCTGTGCTTGACAAACGTAATTCCTGACCAAAACAACCGATCCTTTAATGGATTAATCTACACGTGAATCAGGTGGGCATTCTGTAATAGTATTTCATTTTAGGACTAAATAATGCTTCAGTTGGGGATTTATTTGAGTGAAATTGGTGCAACAGCGCTGCTGACGCCATGGCACGTGCCATTCGTGAAGGTTGAGCAGTCGTACTCTGTCGGGTCGAAGTACTGATAGGAAGTCATTATGAATTAGAGTTTGTAATGCGTTGGCCAATCACAATGTGCGGAACGTCTGTAATTAGGATCGACCCATTCCGCGCATTGTGGTTGGCCAACGCGTTGCAATTTTTGTGTTTTTTATTTTGTAAATCACCCGAATTGAACGCCAAAGTCACATAAAATCCTGAGTGGGATGTTAACCCTACATCCCTGGGAATTGGGATATCATACACCGGGTTCGAATCCACAACCAGTTATTTTGTTTGTGCACTCGGAATAACTCGAATATAAAAGGAATAAAATCTTTACTTCCGCGGTTAGAATTCACGTGCGTTGCCGTCAGTTGTCAAGCGTAATGTCATTTTTCAGCAGCCCGTGAAACCGCTTATATACCTTTCAAATGGTCTGTTGACATTTTGAAATTCTGCCGGAGTTTCAGACTATTTTGATCCTCGAATGTTTGGTAGCTGTTCGTGCGAGAACGCCAAACTCACGGTGGATCGCGCCGGGTAAGTGCACTTTGCCACTTTCGCCGGGCGCCACTATTAGGGGGGAGGAGCCACCCGGAAAGAGCCTTTTTTTCCCTTCTTATTTTATCCATTCCCTTTGCTCCCGCTAGAATACCCGGCAGAAACGCCCACCACTGAGCCCGAACAATGGCCCGAGTCTCCACGGGCAGAGCGTTAAGTGATTCGGGAAAGGTACCCGGCGAGTCCAAAGTCCACTGCACCTCCCATGCACGCAACTCAATTTTGTGAACCATCCCAGGCCGAATTCGCCGGCAGGCTGGCCGGAGTGCATGCCGCGTTCACGGATCGATTCGCCGCCATTATAGACTCCTTTCAAGCCTGATTTGTTGAATGCTTTATGAGGGGACGGCCTGCTAAAGTGCAGCGGGTATTTTGCCTCGCCGACCGCTCACTGGAAGTTGAGAGCTAGAGGCGAAGGCCGGGTTGGGTCATCGTTTCCAGAAATCAAAGTGAAAAGGCGCGGGACTAGAGTGAGGGAATGTGTTGCGGGGGGGGGGGGCTGGGGGCTGGGAGAGGGGGACCTTTGGGCAAGGCTTTGGCGAGACAGAGTGGATATCGTCGCTTTGGGGACGATTCTATTCGTGATAGGATGTGCAGCGGTCACAGGTGACTGTCTTGTACACGTGTACTGCATGCCAGTAGGCTTGTACGTGCCTCGCTCACGACATAAAGTACAGGCAAACTTACTGCAGTCTCACTACACTTGGTGGCGGTGGCGGTGGTGGTGGCGGTGGTGGTGGTGGTGGTGATGGTGGTGGTGGTGATGATGGTGGTGGTGGTGGTGATGGTGGTGGTGGTGGTGGTGGCGGTGGTGATGGTGGTGGTGGTGGTGGTGGCAGTGGTGGTGGTGGTGGTGGTGGTGGTGGCGGTGATAGTGGTGGTGGTGGCAGTGGTGGTGGTGGTGGTGGTGGTGGCGGTGGTGGTGGTGGTGGCGGTGGTGGTGGCGGTGGTGGTGGTGGTGGTGGCGGTGGTGGTGGTGGTGGTGGTGGCTGTGGTGGCGGCGGTGGTGGTGGTGGTGGTGGTGGCTGTGGTGGCGGCGGCGGTGGTGGTGGTGGTGGTGGTGGTGGTGGTGGTGGTGGTGGTGGTGGTGGCGGTGGTGGTGGTGGTGGTGGCTGTGGTTGCGGCGGTGGTGGTGGTGGTGGTGGCGGTGGTGGTGGTGGCGGTGGTGGTGGTGGTGGTGGTGGTGGTGGTGGTGGTGGTGGTGGTGGCGGTGATGGTGGTGGTGGTGGCGATGGTGGTGTTGGTGGTGGTGGTGGTGGTGGTGGCGGTGGTGGTGGCGGTGGCGGTGGTGGTGGTGGTGGTGGTGGTGGTGGTGGTGGTGGTGGTGGCGGTGGTGGTGGTGGTGGTGGTGGTGGTGGTGGTGGCGGTGGTGGTGGTGGTGGTAGTGGTGGTGGCTGTGGTGGCGGCGGCGGTGGTGGTGGTGGTGGTGGTGGCTGCGGTGGCGGTGGTGGTGGTGGTGGTGGTGGTGGTGGTGTTGGTGGTGGCGGTGGTGGTGGTGGTGGTGGTGGTGGTGGTGGTGGCGGTGGTGGTGGTGGTGGTAGTGGTGGTGGCTGTGGTGGCGGCGGTGGTGGTGGTGGTGGTGGTGGTGGCGGCGGCGGTGGCTTGGGTCCAGTATATGACTTGCAGAGCACAAACTGTCAAAAGCATTGAGTAACCGTCTCTTCTCTCTGAGCAACACTCATTCTCACAAAGATGCCCCATTGGATTTACGGAAAACTTTCACATTGTGATTCCACCATGCAAACTGTCAAGTCTAACGTAATATTAGACCATCAAAAATAAGTAAGGCCTAATGACGTTTCGATCCTATAATAGCAAGACCTTTCTCAAAGGCAGAATGGGGTAATATTACACCATATCAAAAAAAATGAGAATGCTCAAGTGGTACATATACAGGAATATCACACAGAATAGAGACAGGCAGTCAAGCTGACGGGAAGCTGCCATTGCATTTCATAATGGCATCGACAAGCTGTCGCTTGTTTACGACGAGCGTGCACCAATCGAGTCTTCGCTTGGGGACGGGCTGTGCAGTGCGTGCACCCGTGGGATTGTAACTCGAGAGCGAAAAATCAAATGCAAAGAAATCATTCTTCAATCTTTACAAAGCCTGCATGCAAATGGCGGTCTTAGTTTTTCTCTATCAGCGTGATCTTGGTCCGTTCGGTGGGATTACCGTGCACCAGCTAAGAAGTGAAAGGGCTCGGTGTGCGCATCATTTCATTTTATTTCCATCTGTCCCTTGGCGTGTGTCAGACAGTTTGGGGCACCGCTAGAACTCTTGTCAACCACCTTTCTGCAACCTTCTCTGTTTTCTGCCTTTCTGAAGGGCTTCACTCAGACTATGTGATGTTGTCATCCCGGCTCTTCATTTTTTCTTTCTGCCTGCCTCCTCTTCTCTCTCCTTGCGCAGAGCCCTGCAAGATTGTCTTCGCCAGTCCCGTCGATCTTGGGACATGCCGTACCCCCTCGAATGGTGCTTTTAGTGTACACACTGTAGAAAAGAAACCGCCGTGCAAAACGGTGATTTTGCGAAGTCGCCTCTCCGCCGATCGGTTTGATCAGAAATGGTGCTCTGCCTCCGAGAAAAGTTCTGCCAACAATTTTGGCAGCGAACAAAGGACACTATTCCTGGTGGGATAAAGGGGGCTCAAAAGCCACACAACTTCTCAGATTGTGCCTTGTTCGAAAGACAACAAATTGTAGCATCGGTTGCACGATTTATGTTATCGTACATGATTTGTATCGATTTTTATCGAATTTTGAAAATGATACATAACCCAAAATGCCCCGGACAGTGGTCACGACCCCATATAATTATGTGCCACCGGCGCAAAATGGTTAAGGTGTGTGCAATGCCAGGGGTTTCAGACAAACGCAATCCATCGGTAGGGCAGCAATGTGATCAATAGTATTACCGGTTGATATTTTTTGATCAACTTTCGTCCAAATGTTGGTTTAATATTATAGGTTTTAATATCATGTTGGTTTAATATTCAGTTTGTTAATATTTTGTTGGTTTGAGATTAAGTTGGTTAAAATTACGTTTGTCTAAGATTAGGTTGGTTAATATTAGGTTACTTTAATATTAGACTGGTTAATATCATGTTGGATTAAGCTGCTTAATATTAAGCTGATTAATATTAAGTTGCTTAATATTAAATTGCTTAATGATATGTTGGCTGTTTAATACTTTATTTGGTGAATATAACGTTGGTTTGATATCAAGTTGGGCAATATCGTGTTGGTTTCATGTTGACGAACATTTCCTAAGGTGCTTTTCCTAAGCACTAAGGTGATGGAACGACCCAGCAGTTCGGCTGCTGTTAACCGATGGTGATAAATGCTCATATTTGGACAAAAATATGCTCAAGATATTGCATAAGTACGAAATTTTCTTCGCAGTATATAGGCATGCCAAAAAAAAAAGAATGACAGAACTCCATAAGCCTGGCAAGCTGAGATGATCGCCTTTCATAAAATAACATTCCCACCTTTCAAATCGATTCCGTCACCAAAAAAAAAAATTGGAGAGGGTTTTTTCGGCTTGGAATTTTTCATTTTTTCAGCGCTCCAAAACCAGCTGTCCCAAGCCATTGATTTCACCTCAAGGTGTGAGGACTAAAAAATAAGACCAAACAAAAGAGAAAAGGAGAAAAAAACCATTGCATGATGGATGAGTGGCGCAGCACTAGGACGAAATTTGTTTTCTCCAACGACATTATTTACAAGAAGAACAATTATCCCATTCCTAGTTATGAAAGAATGGATCTAATGGGGCTATTGCGTCGACCGGATCACTGGGACGACCGATGTTCTCTTGTCCGCACCGTGAATGCGTCTCCACACTCCACAGGCGGGGCGAACCGGAGTGCCGCCGGAGTGAGCCGGAGTGCCGTCGGAGCGAGCCGGAGTGCCTTCGGAGCGAGCCGGAGTGCCGTCGGAGCGAGCCGGAGTGCCTTCGGAGCGAGCCGGGGTGAGCCGGTGTGCTGTCGGAGCGAGCCGGGGTGAGCCGGAGTGCTGTTGGAGTGAGCCGGGGTGAACCGGAGTGCTGTCGGAGTGAGCCGGGGTGAACCGGAGTGCTGTCGGAGTGAGCCGGAGTGCCGTCGGAGCGAGCCGGAGTGCCGTCGGAGTGAGCCGGAGTGCCGTCGGAGTGTGCCGGAGTGCCGTCGAAGCGTGCCGGAGTGCCGTCGGAGAGAGCCGAAGTGCCCTTCGGAGCGTGCTGGAGTGCCGTCGGAGTGAGCCGGAGTGCCTTCGGAGCGAGCCGGAGTGCCGGCGGAGCGAGCCGGAGTGCCGTCGGAGCGTGCCGGAATGCCGTCGGAGTGAACCGGAGTGCCCGTCGTAGCGAGCCGGAGTGCCGCCGGACAGAGTGGCAGCATTCTGAACACTCCTGCTGCGTTCCAACCGCATTGAAGCTGCGTTCGGCAGATAGTGCGTCATCGGGAAAGGGCATTGAGCCCATGGGCCTTCAAATTCAAAGCAACTATGGTAGCCATATTGACCATACAGCCACGAAGAAGCCCTCTTTAAGACAACAGCTATGACGTCATCATTCGTGTCGAATTTCTTTGAAACGGTTTTCTTCCATCCTCTTTGCTATAAATCAGAGAGAATTGTGGCTGCAAAGGCATGGGCAACATAAACAAAAGATCAAACTGTGACGTCGTGATGACGAGGAGCCCGCCCTGGTGATCCGGGAAGATGCGAGGATTCGTCCCGTTTAGACTCTAAAGCCCCAACCACAACCGGGAAAGAATCGTTGGTTCCCATTGCCCGAGTCAAATCAAGATGACCTTAATTCCTCACTCTGTGGCAACCAAATAAACAAGCCTCTTGTTTATGTGCATCTCTTTATGAAAATGAATATCTGTACTAGAGGAACAGTTCCCTCACATAATTATACAGAGCGCGACTACAGGGGGAAAAAAGAGATTCTGAGCGCCAGTCTGACGTGAATTCTAGTCGCCCTGAATTCTTGACAGAGGGTCGGCCGGTGCATCTCGGCTTTCAACGCTCCATACTGAAAAGAAAAAAAATCGGCGAGACAAGGCCCTTCGCATACCCAGCAATTATCGACAAAATCTAGCCACGGCCGAGATCAAACAGTCATCAAATTTGGATTTCCCTACATCCCCCCCATCAAAACAAATAAATATAAAAATAAAAATACCCCAAAACAAAACTAGCAAATGAAAAGACGTGG
Organism: Luidia sarsii; assembly: GCA_949987565.1. NCBI lineage: Eukaryota > Metazoa > Echinodermata > Asteroidea > Paxillosida > Luidiidae > Luidia > Luidia sarsii. The sequence goes on along the minus strand of OX465103.1, from coordinate 20,581,890 downwards.
AAATGAAATGCAGAGCGCGGGAGAATGGGCCCGTAATTGGCTGAGACAGACGTTGCCGTAACCCTGGCGATGCAATTATAGTCTGAGACAATCTCTTACGTGTGCGAGTAAAAAAAGGCAGCCGTCTTGTTTTCCCTCCAAATTCATGTTTGTTTGTGAGAACTCACTGAAAATGGGAAGGATATATCATTCATCTCTCCCAAATAAATCTGAGAATAAAGCCGGTAAAATACCCATCCATTCATTCATCAATCAATCCAATACATATCTGTATTTTGTTCATATTGTCCTTGTCATTCTGTATCCGTATAGACCAGCATACCCGACGATCTCCAATGGCGGAATCAATAATACATGAACAGAAGTCTTCCGGTAAAGGACGAGCGAGCTGCAGAAATCATTATTCAGAGCGTATTGGACGGTACAGTAATCATGTTTATATGCACAGTGTTGCTAATGGATAGAGCATAACTCTCGCTGGAAGTACTCAACTACCCTTACTTACGGTCATTGACTTGGTGCTATTTCCATAGCAACTATAGGTGTATCGCAATGACCAGGGTATCGTCTCTGCTGTCTCCCATCTCTCTCCTTCACTCTATCCACCTCCGTCTATCCCTCTCTCCGTTCTTCCCGCTCTCCCTCTCTCTCCCTTCCTCCCTCTCTCCACCTATCTCTTTATCTCTCTTCCGTCTCTCGCTCTCCCTCTGTCTCCCTACCCTCTCTCTCTCTCTCTCGCTCTCTCCCTCCTATCCCTTCCCATTTCTTCCCCTCGCTCCACCACTCTCCCTCCTCTCCATCTCTCCCCACCTCTCTCTTTCTCTGTCTCCAGTAGAAGATAAAATAGAAAGACTGAGTTACATACTGGATCTACAGCTGGGCATTTGTCAAAGGTGAAGCCCGCCCCAAAAAAATCGATATCATTAACTCGGCACCTATATAATTCTTCCTATATGTGACGCGGCACGCGTAATTTTTTTTCCCAGGATGGGAAAGGCCAATATTAGCATAAACGTGCGCTATTGGATATATTTCATCCACGCATGCTGAATTATTCATGAATTGTAGCGCACCCTCGCACGCGTGTACAATGTACATGTACATGTACATTACATTGTGTACATGTACAGTACATGTACATGTACGTGTACAATGTACATGTACATTACATTGTGTACATGTACAGTACATGTACATGGAAACCATTTGGAAAATTTCTTTGGTCTGATCCTAGTTTCCATGGCAACGGTGCCTGGCTCTGTACTGGTGTGTCATCCCACATTCTTAAATACTCCCAAGAGACCAAGTCTGGTAGTGACCACCTCCTCTGGAATGTGTAGGTCACCCACTTTTGTATGGTCACTAGAAAGTGTGTCTTGGCAAGGAGGTATTAGGCTATAATACTTCCTAGGTAAGGCATGGCCTTATTTTTTGGGAAACCACCTACTTCATCAATACTGTTCGTCCCAGCCATTAAATTCTTCCAACAGAGTTTATGTTCAGAACACCATCTTTGTCATGTCGCATTTTCTTGTGTCACATTTTGCCGAATGTTTAACTTCTTTCCATGTTTGTGGGCATTCGATATTTGTAACAGGGGTAACCTTAAAAGAACCCATTTCTGATTAAAAGAAAGATTGCAGGTCAAGAAATCTATTTCACTGCCACAGTGCCAGCATATTTTTGTATACTTATAGAGTCCTCTTTAATTTGTGTTCCCTCAATAACTACACATGTGAGGAGGGGTACGTAAACCAATAGAGCAAGGCTCTGTCTATGGTATTATCAAGCGTCATCAGGAAATTCTAGTTTGTACATATACAGTGTACAGTACGTGTACATGTACATGTAGTACATACATGTACATGTACAAGTACTGTACATGTACATCAAGTCAAGAATAAAATACTGACGTGGGTGGGTGCGTAAGTGGAATGGTTATCATGAATAATTCAGCATGGATGAAATGCAACCAATAGCGCATGTTTATGCTAATGATGGCCTTTCCCATCCTGGGAAAAAAAATTACGCACCCGGCGTAGCATAATGAGAAATAACCCCCACTTTTGAGATTTTGAGATTTTCTAATGATTTGAATGAGTATACCATTAGCTTTCGAATGATATCAATTTTTTCCGTGTGAACTTTGTTGTAAATACTACCAGGGGACTTCGCTCGTTCATTTGGTACCAGACACAATTAATATAGCAGCTCCAGTCTAACTCCTCGAAAGTGGCCATTCAAAAAGGCAGGAACTTTATATTTTCATGAAAACATTACACAAACACTCCCCCGAAATCCTCGTTTTTTCAACATTTAGAGACCGCACGGATTTCGGAAAAATCCTTTGAACATAAAAACATCCAATACATTAACTTTCCGAAAATACAAAAAAAATAAATTGATGTTTAATCGAATTGAGAAGATACTTAATTACTCTAAAAGTGTTTTGATGGGATATTCCTCATGTCGCTGTGCCGGGTCACATATGAAGATTAGAAATAGATGTCCGCAGTAAAGGAGAACTTTTGACCGAGTCGATAATTATAACCAAAATAATTGTATATTAATAACGCGACTCATCATTTGCCTTCATGCAACTATAAAAAAATTACAACATAATAGGCCTTTTGTAAATCCAATAATTAATCCCGTGAAGGTACTGTCCTATGACTACTGCCAATGCTATTATCAGACCAAATATCGGACATAGAGGGCGCCATAGCAGAACCCGTTGCTGGAGCCGTGGATAACCCGCTGGACTTGATTTTTCGCTGTATTTAGTGCAAATCCGCGCTTGGAGAGAGACCGCATGTAGCGCTGCGTGGCGAGATAAGCCAGTTGGCATTTCTTGTGGAGGGGCGGAATGTGACTAGCTGTTGTTGTTGTAGCTGTAGTTTGACACAAACATGTAAGATATCTTGTTAACTGCAAATCGCTAGCTGCTGTTAATAATGTCCAGCTGCACTGGCTGATCTAGTATCGCATGGCTAGTCTCTTTTTCGTGCACGATTTCTCATAATGAACGGCCCATTTCAGATAGAATTGGTACATTATAATTATAATTATGTACAGTAGCTGTACTAAATTTTGCCATGTGGTCATTTTAATCATAGGTAAACACTGCATGACCGAACTTAGCACATTGACGTAGGCAAAACGGACACATAAAGTCACGGCATGCAAAGTTCAACACTTGTTCAGAATCTCTGGTGCATGACGTTTTCCTTCTCGCGAAACGCTTCATGAAAAGAAACTACACCTATATCTGCCCTTCACGGAAACACTCCTGGGTCTCTACGCCAACTGAAATCAGGATAGCGCCCTCATTGGTCATAATTACGACGAGGCACAGCTATCGTTCATGAAAATCACCTGCAGAACTTCTAGTGTACAGTCTATATTGCATTTCAGTAATGCACTCTCTCTCTCTCTACCTAACTCTTTCTCCCTCATACTCTGTTCGCCTTTCCATTTTTGACTTTCTCACTCGACACTCTTCACCCTCTCTTTCTCCCTCTTCCCCTACCCCGCCCGCTCCCCCTTTCTCTCTCTCTCTCTCTCGCTCTCTCTCTCTCTCCCCATCTCTCTCTCCCTCTCCCTCCCCTAACTCTCTCTCTCTCTCTCTCTCTCTCCCATCTCTCTCCCTCCCCCTAACTCTCTCTCTCTCTCTCTCTCTCCCATCTATCTCTCCCTCTCCCTCCCCTAACTCTCTCTCGCTCTCTCTCTCCTTCTCCATCTCCCTCTCCCGCTTTACCTATAGAGTTTTACTTTAAAACTAAAACGCACATATGTGACCCGGCACAACGACATGAGGAATATCCCACCAAAACACTTTTTGAGTAAACAACGCCTGAAGTTAAAGTATCTTCACAATTCGATTACAAATAATAACTCCTCCACACTTCTCTCTTTGATCTTTCCCCCTCTTCTCACTAATCCCTACCCTACTCATTGCCCTTCCTTTTGATCTCGCCCTACTAGCTTTCCTCTTTGTCCTTTGTTTCTCATCCGTGTCCTATTCACTCTCTCCCCCCCTTCCTTCGTGTACATGTATCTGTTTTGTCCTTGTCACTCTGCCTTTGAGAAAGGTCCTGCTAGGATCGAAACGTCAGGCCCACTAAATTTTCAGCCTTTCAAAATATGCTAACCTTTTCCGGACATTTTCAAGACGTGTTCCAACAATGGAAACACAAACAATTTTCTCCTTTCTCGAAAACGGCAGGTTTTCGAGCGCTAAGATTTCACGGAATGTCTGACACCATGACCAACGTCCTGATGAGTACCTCAGCAATTTCTTAAATTTTGAGCATCCGGAAGTTGGGCACTTTCTAAAATGGTGTACCATCCCTTTGATTTACCAACACTGCAGAGGTCCATTATTAGTGGTACACCTGAGCAAGAAATAACGTATCAATCGAAGAAGGACTTGGGGTTAAACCTTACTATGCCCATGTCATGAATGAATACCATGCACTTGGCAACCGGGTCGTTGCTTGCAATAAAGTCAATGTGGGCACACACGTAGGAAGCATTAAATGGCAAATAGAAAGTAATTTATCTCCTCTGCTAATTGATATAGTCTTAATGAGTTGCCAACTTTCGAACTTCCTTATAGGGATTGTGTGATTTTCAAACATCACACGATTACCCGTGAGTACGAGCGTGGCTCATCAAGGAACATGTACATAGGATCTCGAGGATTCGGTGGAAAGAAGTACGTGCCTACCCGTATTTGAGGGCATTGAATCCATAGCCAGAAATCATAGGAAAATCTCTATTTATTTTTAGGTATCCCAGAGGAAATTATCCAATGGGGACAAAGGGGATAGGTATATTATGATTGAATTACTGCTCGCAGTTTGTTCGCGTAGAGAGTCAGCATGTCTGTTGATTGAATTAGTGTGACGTGGGGCCTTTATAAACGATGCGCGTCGACGCATAATTTTCTAGCGATTCAAACAGAAAAAAACATAATTCCAATTGTCCTTCACTCTATGAAGCAGTGCTCGTGCACTTTTAAGGAGACAAGCATTTCTTACTGAGAGTATTGGCGACCGCTGGCATTCGCATTTATTTAATATTCAAATAATTTTCATAGTCAGGCGAGTACAGATTTGGTCACGTGTGGCAATGACTTGTCTCCCTGCCTCAGCAGCGTGTATTGATATTGAGTGAGAAAAAATGAAAGGACTTCTATATTGTTCCTACCTGCTTTTTGCTCTGAGTGCTCGGCAGGCATAAACGCTGAGCACTATCCATCACGGCTGTTTTCATATAAATATGTGTTGTTCGAACCGTTGGTGTAGATTGAGGATTCAAACTTGGAAGAGGCCCTGATGTTGAACCACAGCGAACCTTCAGGCGGACTCCCGTCATCCACTGGGTCCGTAGACGTGGGTGCAGGCAATGTATTCACACTGACGATCCACATTGCTGTCTTTGTGCTCGGGGTGCCGGGTAACTGCCTGATTATTCGGGTGTACTGGCCCAAGGTCCGCCATCATCAGGCGACCAGCACCATCATTCTGATCCATGCCCTGGCCTGGGCGGATCTGGCCGTCTGTCTGCTAAGGCCCAGGCGAATCCTGACGGAGATGTTTATAATCCGCGGTCAGCCAGTACCGAGAATTCTCCGGGTGATCTATGCGTTCGGCATTATACCCGTGGCCCTCTCCGTCCTAGTTACTGCGGTCATCGCGGTCGATCGTTACGACTGCGTCTGCCGACCGCACAGTCGCCAGCTGGGCCCCAGACGTGCCAAGATGGCCGTAGCTGCCTCGTTCCTGATCGCTTTGGCTGTTGGCAGCCCTGCGCTCCTCTCCGAGGCTATAAGCAACTTCACAATGCTGGCGCGTTTGGTGGTTGTTGCCTTTCAAATCCTATGCTTCTTGATGGCACTGGTGCTGATCATCGTGTGTTACAGCCTGGTGTATCGAGTTATCCGTCGCCACGTCCGTGTGGGCGTTGGATCCAGCAACGCGATCGACCTTCGACGCCAGGACAACTCCAAGAAGCAAGACGACCCCCAGAGCTTCGTCCGCCCGTCCCAACCGGCCGCCTTACAGGAAGGTGTTCCACCGTCGACGTCCGAGGAAGGCCCGAGCACCACGGAGCAGCAGCGGCCACGCCAGGCGGGCGAAGGTCAGCAGAGCCAGGCCCAGCGTGGACGAGCACCCAGCCATCAGCGCAAGACCACGCGAATGCTTTTCATCACCAGCGTGGTGTTCCTGCTCACCTGGCTGCCCTACTGGCTCTTTATCGGCCTGGAGCTGGCTCTCCTCCACGGTCACGAAGTAAGTCCCGTACTTATGGATGTTGCCTTCAGGTCAGGTACCTCTTTGTACGTCAACAACGCCGTGAATCCACTCATTTACGGAATCGCCAACAGACGATTCAGAAAAGACTGCTTGGAGATGCTTCGAAAAATCAGGCCCTGCTAAACAGTTAATCGTGTTACTTTCCGTCTCAGTCGGTCTTTAAGTCGAAATTCATTCACACCAAACCCACGCGACTGCTCTTCATCACCAGCGCTATGTTCTTGCCCACCTGGCTGCCCTTCTGGCTCTACATCGGACTGGAGCTGGCTCGTTACGGCGGTTGGATTGTCAGTCTCGATCTGGTGGATACCGTCAGAAGTTCAAGCGCTTCTCTGTTCGTTAACACGGTGAATCCGCTCATTTACGGAATCGCCAACAGATGATTCCGAAGGTTCTTTGAAAACTCGGGCCCTGCTACTGAGGTGTACGATTTCCACGGACTCAGACGCAGCCGGCCTCGCCAAAACACCGTGCAGAAACACCGGGCAATGTCGGAGGACCGTTGAATTCGTGCCCACGAACGCGCGCACAGTCAGCCCGTACATCTAGGACGTGGCTGCAAACATCACATAAGTCTATAGATACTGTACATGCATTGACACGGCTGCAGCTATATAGTGGCTAGTGGCTGTCGTATAGATTTACATGCGTGCCATCTGCAGTCGCAGCCGCAGTCAGAGATTTTGGACACCAGCAAAGGTTTGGAATCACGCTCCATTTGCACTTTCTCCGACACTTTAGGAACAGAAACATTAGCACTAACTTAAAGGCCCCATCCCACGATGTTGACAGTAAAAAAAAAAAATTGCTTTGATAACTTCGTGCTCCCTTTAGGTATGCTCACAATTCCATGAGCAAAATGACATTACTTTTTTATTATATATTTTGCCATTTTTAATTAATTATAATTTTGGTATACAAAAATGTTGCAAACTGCTTACTGACTAAAATTACCAAAATGCAAATCTCAAAATTTAGTGGGCCTGACGTTTCGATCCTAGCAGGACCTTTCTCAAAGGCAGAGTGACAAGGACAAATAGATACATGTACACGAAGGAAGGGGGAAGAGAGTGAATATTACACGGAAGAGAAACAAAGGACAAAGAGGAAAGCTGGTAGGGTGAGATCAAAGGGAAAGGCAAGGAGTATAGGGTAGGGATTAGTGAAAAGAGGGGAGAAGATCAAAAAGAGAAGTGTGGAGATAAACACGAAAGAAGGAATATCAGAAAGCATGCATGGTGTTAGTCATTACCCTCCCTCAAATATAATTTTCATTTGTGAATTCAAGGTGCAACCATAGTACATTTTGTTAAATGCTGGAAAATGATTGAATTTGAAATTTGATGGTATTAGACAGTTCTTCGATCCGAAGGTGAATCAATAATTATTTTATTTTATTCTTTTATAAAGTTACTCCTTGTCTTGCTGCTTATAAACCCCCAAATGACACAGACATTAGATTTGATGACGCAACGTACACATCTTATGTTGTCAGATAAGACTGTCTCGAAGGTTTGCACGGTGGAAGTACTATAAGTGGAATGTTGCGATGCCAGGTTTACAACAATTGGTTTATAGCATCTGAATGAAAGTGGGATGTGATCCCTGGTCATAATTATACTGTAGTTGATGGTTGACAAGAGCTGAAATGAAATTCCATTTATTTATCGGGAGAGACCAGCAAAGTCAAGCGGGTGACTGAATAGTTATAATGCGCCTGAGAGACCAGAGGGGAACAAACTAGCTACTGCAGTTGACAGAGTGCACGATGCCCCGACATAAGAAACGGTGAGGTACTCGAAGAGAGGCTGATGTCACAAAGTAAACCATGAGATGTATGGCATCATTCTATGACGGGTCGTTTGGTAAAATGAGTCAGGAGACGGGGCTTTGAAATTGGTAATGGTCGCGCATTTCAATGAAGGCCTTTCAAGGGAGGAGACTTGAGAAAACGTCGATCGTCTCTGTACAATGGCTGTAGTGACCAGGCCCGCGAAATTTGAATATCAGCTGAATCGAGTGGGGACGCTAGACATTACGTTTTTGCATACTGGCAAAGATTAAAATGGGAGGTCGCTGAACTATACACTGAAGTGCAAGTATGCACTGAGCAAGATGGTTCATACAATGGCCAATAAGTGTGGGAGTACAGTCCGCTATGAGGCTGTTTAGCTGCGTGGGATTTTTTTTTTTCGATTTTCAGCATATGAGCTGTATGTTAGCATTTGATTAGGTCCTATACATGACTCTCAATATTCGTTGACGGACAAATTCCTTTGATTCGCAGCTCATTAGTTTTGCACTGATGATGTACACATCGAGCTTCGTGTCAACATTTCTTTGACAACTGGTATTCTCCAGATAGGGGGAGACCGCACAATCTCCGAGTCTCTCGTAAACGGGGGGGGGGGGCAGTGTTTGAATTCTTATTCATTTAACGACCATTCACCATTGTGTCTGTGGAATAACTGACGTCCAAACTGCATGTTTTTTGGGGGGCCTTTTACCATGCATAGGAGCCATTTACGTCCTTCTTCTTGGAGCGGAAATTGGTTTGAATGTTTTCTTATGGAAGGTTCTGGAAAAGCTGAGAAACACCGAGAGTCTCTTGTACAATATTGTCTCGCCAGAAACAGCATTCAATTGAACGGATTTCTTTATATAATAAGGATCGTGGCTGCTCCTTAGTCAGTGCGCTTGGCGGACACAGACGTCTAGGACAAGGTTCACGTGCCCTACGTGAGCGCTGCACAACGTACACTGTCTCGGGCCATTTCCAGCAGTCCCTTGTGCTTCGGACCGGGTATATCAGTTAGGCAGCGTCGGTATCAGTCGTGGAAGAGGTCCCGATGTCGAACCACAGCGAACCTTCTGGCCGACTCCCGTCATCCACTGGGTCCGTAGAGGGGGGTACAGGCAATATAATCACATTGACGCTCCACACTGTTCTCTTTGTGCTCGGGGTGCCTGGTAACTGCCTGATTCTTCGCGTGTACTGGTCCAAGGCCCGCAATCAAGCGACCAGCACCACCGTTCTGATCCTTGCCCTGGCCTGTGCGGATCTGACCGTCTGTCTGCTCAGGCTCAGGCGAATCCTGCATCAGTTTTTTTCTCATCAGCGGTCAGCCGGTGCCGAGAGTCATCATGGTAATCTGGAAATTCACCATTATAGTCGCGGCCACCTCCGTCCTTGTCACTGCGGTCATCGCGGTCGATCGTTACGACTGCGTCCGCCGACCGCACAGACGTCTGCTGAGCCCCAGACGAGCCAAGATGGCCGTGGCTGCCTCGTTCCTGATCGCGCTGATTGTAGGTTTACCCGCAGTTATCTCCGAAATAATGGGCGACTTCACAATGATAGGAACTCGGATAAATCTGCCTTTTGAAATTATTTTCTTCATAATGGCACTGGTGCTGATCACCGCATGCTACAGTCTAGTGTATCGAGCTATCCGTCGCCACGTCCGTGTAGGCCCCATTAGCAGCATCCCGATAGCAGGCCCGCCTAACGCCGATGCCTCAGTCCCCAACCAGCCTCCATCCTGCAATCGACACACCGAGGCAAGTGCCAGCAAAGCCGATGACGCCAAGAAGCAAGATGACCCCCAGTCATCGGTCTGCCCGTCCCAACCGGCCGCCTTACAGGAAAGTGTCCCTCCAGCGACGTCCAAGGAAGGCCCGAGCACCACGGAGCTGCAGCGGTCACGCCAGGCGGGCGGAGGTCAGCAGAGCCAGGCCCAGCGTGGACGAGCGCCCAGCCTCCAACGCAAGACCACGCGAATGCTCTTCATCACCAGCGTGGTGTTCCTGCTCACCTGGCTGCCCTACTGGTACTTTGTCTACCTTCAGGTGGCTTTTAACAATCATATCGACATCAGTCCTAATGCCATAGATGTCGCCGGAAGAATAAGTGCCTCTTGTTCGTCAACAACGCAGTGAATCCACTCATTTACGGACTCGCCAACAGACGATTCAGAAAAGTCTGCTTGGAGGTGCTTCGAAATGTCAGACGCCGTTAAGCATGATAAACTGACTCCCCAAACGTCAGTTCTATTTCAATTACATACCACTGCACCGGCTCATGGCTAAAAGAATCACGACACGTCCACCGAATAAGTTGCAGGGTTCCCGATGGTTTGTCTGCAGACGTCAGACCCCTTTACAATGGTCCCGTCTCCTAGCCACTGGCGGTGGGCGTGCATGACCTGAATTGACACTAGTTACTGAGATCGGTTCGTTGGCTCCCACTACTTCTTCTTCAGATGTAACTGCAATACTGCATATAAGGGCCTTTTAATGGTTCCGGTCACATTGCTACTCCATTGATGTGTAACGGCAACCTACCGACTCAGACGCAGGTTGTGTCAACGACAGACTGTGTAGTTTTCAAGCTGGAACACTGAGTTCACGTTCGCTGTATGTCTGCACTAACGGTAAGCAGATACTTGGGTGCGATTGCAAATTAATAACACACCACACTGTGGGCACGGATGAAGCCAGTGGCTAATGGAATACCACAGATGGCCTACCATGCATGCAACTGGCAGCGACGGGCAGAGATTTCTGGCACTGTCCATTATTTGCAGTCACTCTTGTTTCTCCCTCTATCGAACAAAGTGTCACATTGTCTCTGCGGAATCCTCTTCTAGAATAGCTACAACGTAAAAGTATTAAAAATCCATGCACCACGATTTGTGTCCCAAGTAAGCTACTTTCACCGTTGCTTTGGAAAAAGTCTTGTATCTGTAGTTGAAAATAATGGTACCATCTTAGGGCCGGCTATACCAAATAGTCAACTAGTCTTTGCCTTTGAATTTAAGGATCTGCATCAGCTTTGTGCGATCCCCGAGCTGCAGCTGCAGCCAAGTTTACACCAAAGGTTGTTTGCATCATTCTGAATGAAAGCGGGGGTGTGATCCCTGGTGATATACTGCATTGAATTGTTGAATGCTTCTGGCTGGGGCCCCTACCCCGGCAAACCCTAGTTTACTATCTGGGAGGCCAGCATCTAAGGGCTGGATAGCATTGACCAAGGAGTTGGTCGCCAAATTAAAAATCAAAATCCGGCCTTCAGAAAAAGTATAGTATGGTGCTTTGCGCAACATCGTTGCGAAATGCAGCCCCCATTGATCCGCTCTTAGCTTACGCACGCTGTGCACCATACCCCGCCCGTAACTTGCGTCCGTATTGATGTCGTGTGCGCCTCTTGTCTTGCAAGCTTGGTCCGGGAGGGTGGCCAGGACAGCTGCGTACAGGCTCGTACACATGTACGAACTCAGGCTATTGAGTGTGGTATGGCAGCTTGGTGGTCTACGAGTCGTGTACAGCTTGCACCCGGCGTGGTATAGTGCCGTTGTGCCGTGGTTTGCGTGCGTTTGGCCCGGATCTCTGACCGGAGCCGTACCGGTACTGTACCGGTGAGACCGCCTTGGTCAAGGCTAAGGGCTGGTTAGCTCAGATGGTTAGAGCGCTGATAAGCAAAACCAGAGGTCTCTGGTTCAAATCCCGGTCTCGTCAAATGTTTTGTTGCCATTTTTTCAATTTTTTCAAAAGTAGCCAGTCAGGTTTTCATATAATTTTTATTTGTTCGACTTTAAGACTTTTTGATTACTACATTATGAAGTAAGATGTGGAGATCGAACATTTTCATAAAACGTCCATAATCTGGAAATGAAATTTGGAATCCAATATGTGCGTCGGAACTTTGGAGCACTCTTGAATGGTTCGAATAGCCATTCATTTCACTAATTCAGATATCTTAGAAAGGTTTGCCGATCAAAAGATGGTAATTTTTGCTGATTCACCCATTTACTCATACACACAAGTTTAACCGATTTCCGAAATACAAATTCTACGCACTCAAACATTATAATAAGAACACTGTCCACCACGACTGAATTAATATTCTACTCAAATGCACGGCGAAAATAATGATGTTATTCAACGGAATACATGTTGTCCAGTTCTCAAAATTGTGGGTTTTTTTAGATTTAAAGTTAAACGTCATCGTATATACGAGAATGAGGCATGTGTAGTATCACAGGCATTTATTGAACTCCGAAAGAATGTTATTACTGTTGGAAACCGTACAAAATGTAAGAGCAGTTTGGTACTGGAACTCAGAGCTTCCTTTAAGACGGCAGTCCTCGTTTCAGGACAAGAAGGAGGCTAACTTCTGCTGACACGAGGCTTTCAGGAGCGAAAATCGCCCCAAAAAGCCAAAACCGCTTTATAGGGTGGTATTTGACTCCATTATCCCTCTATGCAGCACGGCACATTACAAGTTGAGAAAATTCTAATCTAAATTTATTTTTCATCTATTGATGGCCACTGTTGATATTTTAAAAAGAAATATCAAAATTAATCAATGCCTTTTTTTAAATTAATGACTGTAGCATATATGCTAAATTGGGTGATAATGTCATGCTAATGTATAAATAGCACATGTGCTACAATTTTTCATACAATGTACATGGTAACTATTAGAAGCTTGGCCTTGGATGGATCACTTCAACAGCTGCAAAAAATGTATTTGAATGCAAAATAACAATGATAATAATGTATAGTTTACTTTAATCTTGGCAAGAAAATCCACAATGCATTTGGTACGTTATACGTGTATGTCGGTATCACCCATAGCACATAATTATGCTACACGGGTTTTCAAAAAAATCCTGCTGCTGCTGCTAGACCAATATTTTGTTGGGGGAAATATCTACTTGATGTGAGTCTTTTTTGTATTGTGTAAAAGATAAGCATTGACATTTTCCACTGAAAATCACCAAAAAGCCGGTAGAACACCATGAGATGTGCGAACTTTCGGAAAACTTTTATTGCGCAACTGCCATTTTTGTCATGAAGAAGAATGCAACTAAATAGACAACTACAACCAACAGAGGGGGCTATAATTATTGTAATGGTGTAGCAGATGGGTGCAGAACACTAAATAGAGCTCCCATTGAACACTGTACAAAAACACTCACTTTCAAAGTCAATTATCCCATGCCCAAAAGTCTCTCAGTTCTTGTAGCTATACTTAAAATTGTAGTTTGGACCTTCATCTCTCAGATTCTTTTCAATTTTAGTGATCTTAGCCGATTAGATTTTTTGCTAATTACCCTCAGAAAAAAACACCCCCAAAATGTGTAGCCGTCCAAGCCGAATTTCTGCAAGGATTTTGGGATGGACCCCTCCACTTCCACAGCCAAATAGGGCCACATTTAAAGCCAGATATGGTCCAAATTACATACCAAATTGAAGAGTGAACCCCCAGGTTGTCTTAAGCTTCACTTGTTCTACAATGTATCAGTTAATTAGCCTCCAAAGACCCCTTATTAAAAAAAAGTTGTGGGTACACACTTTATGATAATCAGCTCGGCGGAGCCATCTTGGATGGATTTTGTGTGCTGCACCCTATAAGGGGGCTAAACTTTAGAGTTGGGTCACAAAATTGGGCTTAAAATGTGGCAGAGATGGTACTGATGCAACATGTGAAAATAAAATTGAAAAAAAGTATTGCGTTTGTCCGCAATGATTGAAAATGTGATGGGTGGGGGCCCATGCCTTTGTGCACAGTCTGGCATGAGAAACCACTGCATAACAATGTGTACACTATAGGGACAAGTCATAAGTTTCATTCAAATTCCCCCTTAATTAGTTGTTCATGTGTCATAATTTTGATTTTACAGTAATCGCGACATTACAAACTGTGTAATTAATCAACAGGAGGGGGCACAGAGTGTCAAAGAGGTGTCAAAGAGGTGTCAAAATACAGGGGGCGGAGAGGGGGGAGGTTTTACTTTCCTCATATTATCAATTACCACACATTATTATTGAGTCTTATTTTTCAATTGTCTTGGGTAAGGGAAATACATGGGTCATCTTCACAACACTTTCTGACTCAAACTGACCACCCTGCCCCTTAAAGTGGTAAAAGGGGGGTCGGGGTGGGCGGAGCTTGTTGGCTGCCATCACTGTAAGTTGACTTCTGGTTGATGTGGCATGACCTCTGGGCTCTTCCAACAGGTGGATGGTATTGCTGAGTCCCCTTGGGTTGCCAGAGAGATGTTGGGGAGGGGGTTGATGTTGGGTATTTTTGAAATTACATCCCACAGCCCTTAAAATATACCTTCTATTTGCCCAAATTAGGGCAGGGATGCTTCCTGGCTGTGCGAGTGGGCCCGTTACTTGAAAACAAGCATTTCCAACTTGTTATTATTATAATTAAATTTGCACATAATGACAAAAATACTATAAAAGGGGACAGTGTTCTTGCTACATGATCAGAATTACTTCATGAACCTGAATATACCACTCATTGCATCAATTGCCTAATTATGGACAGAGGTTGACGAGCATTTACAAGATGCGGAAGTCTTAATTCAAAACGACACAACCATCTGGCACCTGATGAAGGAGGCACGCCCTGTTCAAACCAACACCGAGTCATGCCAGCTAGGCTGATACACTGGCACTTACATCCAATGAATCTTACAAATGAATGAGGTGAATTATGTTATGATGCAGTACAAACTGCATAGGAGGACTGCAGGAATGTGATGCTGCTTCGCTTCGCTCGAAAGATGAAGAGATGACTCTGGTTTACGAGATCAACCGTACGACTGTGAATTCTGTAGCCGAAACATCTGGACATGCAGACACAGCCAGTTAGTGGACCAGATCAACACAGAGCAAGTTATTGACTTGTTGACACAGAGCTCAGTGGAACTGTGTTCTAAAAAGCTGCACTTGAACATCAGCAGACACACTCTCGACGTGGTAGTACACTCCGAGTCCAAGAACCGGCTGAGGAGTGTAGACTTGGCTGTCTCAGACACACTGTCATGTGACAAGTACATTGTGAGAGCAAGATATGAGACTAATTAGGCATATCAGTGATATCACTGTTCACGATAAATGTCTGTGCAGGTTGGTCTTTAATTAAATGGTTCTACCCAGACCTTGTCAACAAAAGGCCGGGGCAACAAATTTGCAGATATATCATCACGAGTAACACTTGAAAGACATGGCAAAAAAAAAAGTAAGACAATCTAGGTTTAGGGATGGGTATATGATTATAGGGGTTGGGTCCGGATTAATTAGGGTTAGGGTGAGGATTGGGGTAAGGGTTAGAGTCAGGGCAAGGGATAGGGTCAGTTAGGGTTAGGCCTAGGTTAGGGTCAGGGTTAGGGGTAGGGGTAGGGTTAGGGTTAGGGTTAGGGTTAGGGTTAGGGTTAGGGTTAGGGTTAGGGTTAGAGTTAGGGTTAGGGTTAGGCTTAGGGTTAGGCTTAGGGTTAGGCTTAGGGTTAGGGTTGGGGTTAGGGCAAGGATTAGGGTTTGCTTAAACTGCAGGTAGCAGGATTAAAAGCACTCTCACATACCACTGGATATAGCTCTGATATTCACAATTCCCCTGACTGCATTTCTTCCCGGAAATGCTTGCAGTTTTGTGACACGAGAGAAATGATCCATATTCACAGAAGTTGTGGCATAGGAGACTCACAATATTCCAGGGTACGTAGTACTTCCTCTCCGTGTGATGTGAACCTTTTTATAAATACGCGGTGTTGGGCCGGTATTGCTGCTTCACGAGCAAACATTCGTCAGTCCGTATCCATCACCGTCGTACGTACACGTATCCATGCCAAACACTGGCAGCTTTTTAATTCTCGGTTTTGGTTTTTTTTCGGGGGGAGGGAGGGGCTGGCAGCTGCTCATTATGGGATCCACGCTGTCACTGCTCCTGACATAATCCTCGTTATGACATTAGTCTCCCCCAGCAACTTAAAAACACCCCTCAAAAAACCCCAACCCCCAAAAACAACAAACATGTTTCGTTTTACTATATAGTTGTATTGTATTATGCACTGTTTACATTATAAATGCCAATATTTTCTTAAGAACGGTGTTTTAATTAATAAAAACTCACTTCACCTCATGTAAATGTCTGAAAACACTCCTCTAAGTGAGGCTCTGTCCTTACTTTGACTCCACGGATCGTTGTAGTTTGGACCTTCATCTCTCAGATTCTTTTCAATTTTAGTGCTCTTAGCCGATTAGATTTTTTGCTAATTACCCTCAGAAAAAAACACCCCCAAAATGTGCAGCCGTCCAAGCCGAATTTCTGCAAGGATTTTGGGATGGACCCCTCCACTTCCACAGCCAAATAGGGCCACATTTAAAGCCAGATATGGTCCAAATTACATACCAAATTGAAGAGTGAACCCCCAAGTTGTCTTAAGCTTCACTTGTTCTACAATGTATCAGTTAATTAGCCTCCAAAGACCCCTTATTAAAAAAAAGTTGTGGGTACACACTTTATGATAATCAGCTCGGCGGAGCCATCTTGGATGGATTTTGTGTGCTGCACCCAGATATGCTCCAATGTGTCATAGGTGATGGTTTACTGCATTTAGAGGATGAAATACTTCCCCAAAATGTAGTGTAACATTATATGCTACGATCGATGGTGTATACAGGGTTATAGCGCGATGTCCACACCTCTTACAGTGGTTTTTGCTCTTTTTGAGCAGGTTGGCTGTTCTATCTTGAGGAAATGCTACTCTTGTGCGAGTGGTTTATTTACTCTTTTGCATTTAGAGAGAAGATTGATTGTTGTTCCCAGCTGCGTTTTGATCTTTTCTTGACATATTCCTCAACAAAACCGAACTTTATCTTAGGAACAACGTAATGTTCCTTGAACCTACCGCCATCATGTAAATCTAGCGCCCATAGCTTCGTTTTGGGCTCAATACATAATATTTTCATAAATATTAAGAAAGACGTATAGTAAGTAGGCATCCGCCCAAACACGATCCAAAATGGAACAAAACAAAAACGAGCCTTCTCAAATACGTCGTACCATAATCCACTCTTGACTCACGAGCATGGATACGGAGTGGATACTTATAATTATTTGAAGTATTAGGCCTACATCATTGTATTATCTATACTCACTTGGACAAGATGTCTAATCACTTGTAGGCCTATATACAGGTAATTGCCTATCGGGTCCGCCCTGTCAACTTACTGAACTTGATGTTCCTGACCTGGTAACTTGTTTCACCAACAGCCTGGTAATATGCATTATAATGAGTATGCTTTTTGACCTTGTTTTGCACGCGAAATAAAAACATAGGGCCTATCCTAACTTGAATAATCACCCAAGTTTTGGCGTCCTGGCTCCTAAAAGCAGTCGTCTGGTGAATAAGGAAGTGTCCTATAGGCCTAAGTGGTAAGGCCCAAGCCGTTACATTTTACTACACAGCGATCCAAGCAAAACCCGGTAGGCTTACTATAATATAAGTACTAAAAGTGCTATGAATTGCACTGCACACGTAGGACCTACTGTAAAATGTACACGATTGTAATGTATCGTGGGAACCCCCGTTTTCGACGGTACACGTTTTCGGCGCTTAGCCTTCTAACTCACATCGCACGATGAAAACAACTCCGTATAACGATCTCAGACTTCGTATCTTACAGTTGGTTTCCTGCTCTTGTCCGTCACCGAAAATGTGGAAAGTTAAGGCTTTTCCAGTAGGCCAAACTAGTTTGATTCAAAAAGTTGCTCTTTTGGGGTCTATTTTCCTAGGTACAAAATTGGCAGTTGCTTCGAAGCTCCAGTTTTCTTTATTGTTGGTCCTAAAAAAAATCTGAGTGTACCATGATAAACCCCAACATCCGTAGAAAAAAATATATCACGCAACTTGAGGCAGTCTGTTCTGGGTAAAAATTATGGAGGCTCCTATAGGGCGTCTCGCTTATATAATTTTGTATATATATTTTATTATTATTATTTAAAGACAAAAAGTAGCATGGCCCAATAGGCTTTTATAAAAAAATAAAATAAAATAAAAGGGCAGCTAGAGAAAGTACCAAGAAGGAGGAAATGTGTCTCTGGAGTGATATTGGGAAAGGTCATAACTGAAGAAGCAGTGAGAAAGAGGATTGGGGAGTTTTTTTAAACGTCACAAAAGAAGACATCAACAAGATCCATACGTTTTAAGCATAAATTATGAATGATTTGACGAAAGTGTTAGAAGCAGTGTCGAAAATAAAAAAAAGATAAACACCAAAAAACATACAAGGAAGAATTTTACAGTGCCACACAGCATTTTTAGTTATTTTAAGAATTTATTTTGCGTTTGGCTGCACTGAGACACCTTACTAAACACCACCGACGAAAATAGGTGACGATGCTTACTGCGCGGTGCGCCGCGGACGTCAACAAAACCGGGTAATCTTACGGAAGTGACAGGCTTGATCAACCTTCTTTATGATTATTCTAATAGTCTGTGATGTGGAGAAAGTGACTGAGACCTCTTTTAGTGTGATACTTTCGTCCACATTGTTCAGCTTGAAGAAAAGTCCTTATATCGTCGAAAACAGGTTATTGGAGGATACATGTATGGCGCTGGAAATGCTATCCATATGCACACAAGGCAGCTGCAGTCTGCGCCATCCTGCCTTTTGTTATCAGGCATTCCTGGTCCGCTGCCAATCCAATGTATTGTGACGAAACATTGGGACTAGGGCAAGTCTAGTCCTGGTACCCGTCGTGGTGGTCCCGCGCCGCTGCGACCGTACACTGGTTGCAGTGCTGGCAGCGGTATTTAAAAGCTGGGCAGACTGCGGGCCGGGGAGTTACTTCGGTGTCACAACTGGGAGTGGAGCAGGCTAGAGCCCGGTGGCATACCAATAGCCAGAGACTCGGTTGAGTAAGAGGGTGAGTCGTTATACATGAAGAATTGGACCGAGTGTAACTGTAATAATTAAGTCTTTGTGAGTCGCCTGTATAGGCACTATTAAATCCTTGTGCCTGGTGGACAGTCCATACGTACCGTCTCGTCTAGTACTTTGTTCAGTGTGACTGGTCGTGCGTGAGTGTGAGAGCGAGCGAGGGTGCGAGAGCTGCTCGCCTGCGGTGCCTGGGGGTATATCTCTCCCAAACGGAGTGCGTCCCAGGTCTTCCCGGTAGCCGCTCATCGGGGAGGCCTAATCCTGTAAACGCGCCACCGGCGGCAACTTCCGGCAAAGCAGGGGGAAGGGCCGGCGGTACGCTACAAATTGGTGTCAGAAGTGGGATTGGCATCGCGGGAGCAACAGTGATCGTAAGCCTATATAGGCGAGATGGCAGTGAGCCTCATTGATTTTGATGGCGACCTGTCGACTTACGGCTCGTCAGACAACAACGTCCGGCACGAGATGAATGAGAGTGACCACCTGGAAGCTGAGAACCAGCGCCTACAGCGGCAAGTGAGGGAGTTGCTTGCAAGACTTGACACGAGTCTCGAGGAGCCAGAGTTGCCGGTTACAACCCCGATGCAAGGGGTTCCACCTACTCCAAAGCCGAGACGAAGATCTATTGTGGCTGCACCTCCGCCTACACAGGCGTCTACCGAACCCATCTCTTCAACACCGGCAACCGCATTAGGAATCGGAGAAAGATGGTTGCCTACCCATGACAAAACGCATGTTTCGGACGAGTGGTCCCTGTGCGTTGACCAGGGCACCCAGTGTGTAGATGGCATGCTACATTTATCCGCTGGCGACAAGCAAGTTAATGCGAAGGTGGAGACGGATAGTTGTGGGTCTTCAAACACCAGGAGACGGCCGAGCATCCTGCCAGACAAATTCAGTGGAAAGAGTCCATGGCGGGAGTACAAGCAACACATCGCCGTTTGTAAGTTGGCCAACGGATGGACCGACAAGGAGGCAAAGGTTTTCCTGGCAGCGAGTCTGCATGGGGAGGCTGTGAAGGTTTTAGCGAACCTGTCCTCTAGCAGGGAAGAAGTCACTTACGACGAGCTGTTGAGTCTCCTTGAGAAACGGTTTGGGCCTGGGCAACTTGCTGAGAACCACTTAATGGAGCTCCGCCACAGGCGACAAAGAGAAAAGGAGACGTTACAAGAACTGGGACAGTCCATTCGTGATCTGTCAGCGCTGTCCTATCCAGAATTGACGGACGAGGGGCGTGATCGGCTGGCGCGAGGCCACTTCTCGGACGCGATCCGGGAGCAGACAATCCGGGAAGGAGTGTTCAGGGCAAGACCATCGTCACTAGATGAAGCTATCCGCGCTGCCTTGAGTACCGAGGGTTTCCTCAAGATGGAGGAACAACGGGGTGACAGGCGTTGGAAATTCGCCAGAGGAGTAGATGGGACACCCAACGATTCCCTGCAGTCAGTGCGAGGTGAATTCGAGGAGAGATGCGGACAGCTACAAGAGTACTTCCAGAAGAGCAACAAGGAGGTTCGAGAGTGGTTAGAGCGAATAGCAGATACGCTTGAAGCCATAGGCCTAAAAGGACAACGAGAAGAAGCGCCTAGGAATCCTGTCAGGCGCGAGCCAACGTCGGAGGACGTGTGCTACAGGTGCAAGGGCAAAGGTCATTTTGCACGTAACTGCCCGCTGCGAGGCAAGCGGAGCGCAAAGGAGTCGGGAAACGACAACCAGCTGACTCTGTGGCCCAAGGGACAGCTGGAGCAGCCAAAGGGCCAAAGCCCCAAGGCGAAGACAGCCTAAAGAGGCGGAAGATCGTGAAGAGCGTCTTGATGCCGGAGGGCGACAAAAGGGCACAAGCAGGGCTTTTTGTGCAGGCGGCAATAAGGGGAGTCCGTGCAAAGTTGCTGGTGGACACAGGCGCGACTGACTCCGTCTTGTCTTCGGAGTTTTACTTCCGTATACCCTCAGAGAAGCGGCCGAGGCTGGAGAGTGATGATGCAGGCGTTCGGAACGCTGATGGTAGCAGAATGAACACTCTCGGTAGGGCCTGGGTGGAAGTGCAGATCGGCAAGACGACATGTCCAGTTCGGGCTGTGTTTGGAAGCACAGGAGAAGTTGAGGGGATCCTGGGAATGGACTTCCTGCTGTCAACTAAAGGCTCCCTGGATTTCAGGTCGTACGAGTTATCATTGAACGGGGAAATAATAAAGTGCGTAGACCAACGTGGAGGAGGCTTATGCGCACGGGTAATTGCAGGTGAAACTACGAAAATTCCGGCAGGTCACGAAGCATTGGTTCCGGCCGTCGTGGGGGGAGAACTGTTTGGTAGCAAGTTTGGCCTCATAGAGCCGTCCGATCGAGGCGAGGTAGCCAACAAGGGGATGGTGGTGGCACGTGTTCTTGTAAACTCAGAGGAAGAAGTGCTCCCTGTGCGTGTGTTCAACCCATGCAGGCAAGAGGGTATGCGTCGTAAAGAAGGGAACCATGGTGGGATTTCTAACGCCTGTAGAGGCAGGAGACGTAGACAGCACGGTGTTATCTTCGCTTACAGAGTTGAGCACAGCAGCAGTTCCCGAACATCTACAGGAGCTGTACGACCGCAGTATCCATGAGGTGGACAGGCAATACCACCGCAAAATAGCTGACCTCCTGCGTGCACACCAAGACATCTTTGCAAGAAGTGACACTGATATCGGTCGCACGAACTTGGTTCGACACAAGATAGACACAGGCGCGGCACGTCCTTTAAAGGAGCGTCCAAGGCGTTTTCCGCCGAGAGAACAGAAGGAAATAGACCTCCAAATTCAGGAGATGGTCAGAGAGGGAAGAATAGAGCAAACGGAGAGTCCTTGGCCATCGAACGTGGTCCTTGTCAGAAAGAAGGACGGTAGCCAGCGATTTTGTGTTGACTACCGTCGGCTTAATGCAGTGACCATCAAGGACGCCTTTCAAATACCCCGCATTGATGAGTCATTGGATACCCTTTCTGGTAGCAAGTGGTTTTCAACTTTAGACCTAGCCAGCGGGTACTGGCAGGTGGAGCTCGACGAGGACGCCCGTGAGAAGTCAGCATTCGTAGTCCGAGGCGGCTTGTACTCTTGGCGGGTCATGCCGTTTGGACTGTGCAATGCTCCGTCAACTTTTGAACGGTTGATGGAGAGAGTCCTTGCTGGCCTCCACTGGGAGACCCTACTAGTCTATTTAGACGACGTAATTGTATATGCGACAACGGTGGATGAAGAGCTGAACCGGCTGGAGACGGTCTTCCAGCGCCTTCGAGCCGCGGGTCTGAAGTTGAAACCCCGTAAATGTCACCTATTTAGGAGAAGTGTATTGTACCTTGGGCACATTGTGTCCGATGAAGGCATCGCAACGGACCCAGACAAGATACGCGCCATCAGAGAGTGGCCGACACCCAAGACGACAAAGGAGGTACAGAGCTTTCTAGGTTTGTCGTCTTATTATATAGAAGATTCATTCGAGGCTTTGCAGATATCGCCCGCCCACTTCACAGTCTCACGGAGAAGTCGAGAGATTTCATCTGGACTGACGCCTGCGAGGATGCCTTCCAGGAGCTTAAGGGGAGGCTACAGCAATCGCCTATCCTCGCCTATCCTGTCGCAGATGCCGACTACATCCTGGATACTGACGCTAGTGCGTGCGGTATTGGAGCCGTCCTTTCACAGGTCATTGAAGGGCAGGAGCATGTAATCGCCTACGCAAGCAGGGTGTTGAGCAACGCAGAGCGAAACTACTGCGTCACGAGGCGTGAGCTCCTGGCAGTGGTAGTATTCCTGAAACAGTTTCGACAGTACCTGTACGGGCGTAAGGTTACCATTCGAACCGACCATGGGGCTTTGCGGTGGCTTGTAAACTTTCGTGACCCTCAGGGGCAAATGGCAAGATGGCTGCAGGTGATCAGTGAGTTTGACTTCACTGTGGTACACCGACCAGGGCGTTCCCATGGAAATGCGGACGGTTTGTCGAGGAAACCCTGCACCCAGTGTGGCCGAGAGGGGGAGGTGCAACAGGCGCCCAGTCCTCCGAAGAATGTGGAGCAGACCACAAGCCCAAAAAGTGCGGCAACAGAGTCTTACTCCAGAGTACTGACGGTACAGCCTACCTTGAATTCTGAAGAACTACGAAAGGCGCAGTTTGAGGATGAAGCACTGAGATGGGTCATATCTGCAAAGGAAGACTCTGGTCGGAGTGACCTGGCGGATACATCCCGGTTGTCACCGAAGGCGAGAACGTACAGGACCCATTGGGGCCAACTAGAAATGAGGGAAGGAGTTCTCCACAGGAAGTGGGAGTCCGATGATGGACGTGAGATAAAATGGCGCACGGTACTACCTCCCAAATACCGCGATGACGTAGTAAACCAACTACACGGGAGTGTTTCAGGGGGACACCTAGGCGTTAGGAAAACGCTAGCCAAGGTGAATGCAAGGTTCTACTGGGCCGGTATGGCGGCAGATGTGCGATCGATCCTTAGAAGATGTAACGTCTGTGCACGCAAAAAATCACCTACCAAGCGCAGAAAAGCTCCGCTACAGCAAAGAATGGTCGGTGCGCCTATGGAACGGGTGGCATTGGATGTGTTGGGTCCATTGCCGGTTACCGAAAGAGGGAACAAGTATACACTTGTTGTAGGCGACTACCTGAGCAAGTGGACTGAAGCCTACCCCATCCCCGATCAGACAGCAGCAACCGTTGCAGATAAATTCGTCAAAGAGTTTGTCTGTCGATTCGGTGTTCCAGAAGTCATACACTCCGACCAAGGACGGAACTTTGAATCTCAGGTTTTCGGGGAAATGTGTCTCCTACTGGGCATTGGGAAAACACGCACGACCCCGTATAATCCGAAGAGTGATGGGATGATTGAGCGTTTCAATCGTACGCTAGCCACAATGGTCTCGATGATGATAGAGCCTCATCGTCGACAGCGAGACTGGGACGAGAAGATTCCTTTGGCCATGTTCGCCTATCGTGCGTCGCCCCAGGAGTCTACAGGCGAAACACCGAACATGCTTATGATGGGGCGTGAAGTTCGCCTTCCGATAGATTTGACAATTGAGCAGCACATTGACGACCAACCCTGCGTGGGAGGTCTTGTCACAGATTATGCACAACAACTGAGGGAACAGCTGAGTCTTGCACATGATAGGGCACGAAAGTGCCTGAAACAAAGTGCAATGAGGCAGAAAGGCTACTACGACAGGCGGTCTGCAAAGGACAAGCTGGTAGTAGGAGAATTCGTATGGCTATACAACCCTGCGAAGAGAAAGGGCTTTTCACCTAAATTACAGTGCCGCTGGGAAGGCCCGTATCTTCTTGTGCATCAGCTTTCCCAGGTGACCTTCCGGATTCAACGGAAACAGCGTGGGAAAATGAATGTGGTGCACCGAGACAGATTGAAACCATACACAGGGGAACCCCTTGTGGCATGGATCGGAGATGATTCAGGCGAAGCCAACTTAATTACCCCAAGCCAAAGACAACCAAGGAACAACAGCCTTGTTCCAATGGAACCAGCAGAAAGTAATTCCAATAGGCACACCGAAACGCCTACGGGAAGGAGGCGATTCCCGAACCCAAACGCCAGCCCTTTCACCCCTGCAGCGTCACCACAGCCAGCTGAACCTGATGATGTGCACAATCAGGACAGCCCAGTTTCCGGTATACAAACGGGACATGAAGGTCCCGAGGGAACCGAAGTTCCTTCTGCACCTACCGGTACAACGCTGCGTCGAAACCCCCACAGGCATCGTAGAATACCTTTGAGTGAGAATGGATGAGTGAGAGTTGGTGTAGCACCCCGTACACTGAATGCATCTTTTGCTTTTCTTCCGTGCAGAGGCTAGACAGACTCACCATGGACCGAGGCAACCGGGAGAGGTCTAGAGGTCAGGACGACCGGGACCGCACCAAGTGTCCGGAGTGTCAGGCGAGCCTTCACATCAGAAGCCTGGAACGCCACCTAGCCACGGAACATGGGCCACGGATGTACTGGTGTCGGCGCTGCGCCCATAAGAATAACCGCCGGGATAACTTGAAGGCACACTACCGTGATTGTCACCCAGACCGCCTGGATGAAGTAGGGGAGATCGAGGGTGAGACTTACAAGGCCCATGAAGACAGCCGCCGAAGAGAAGGCACTGGGAAAGCCAAGGATAAGCCCACGGTAGAGAAGAAACGCAGGCATGGGCATGCGAGGGATCTTTCCAGCGGAATTGCCAAGAAGCCGAGACAGACGAAGACTCCCCAAGCACTGTGTCCAGGGCGCCAATTGATGAAGTTGAGCCGAAGCGAGGTGCGGCGATGCAGGAGGCAGATAAGCCATCACCGGGGCGTGTGGGAGCTGTTGACCCCGTGCCAGGGGACAGAGCCGAGACCAGCGCATCCCAAGACGAGCCGGGGAAGGCGAAGGATACCCTCCAACCAGGGACTGCTGATGAGAAACTGTCACGGTCAGGTGGGGAGGATATCCTAGATATCGCAGCATCGCCCATCCTGTCACTGTTGTGGGACAGCCTAGAGGAGAGTACGCCTATTCCCACGGAAGGAGGGAAACCATTGAGCTTGCTTCGGCAACTGCAGCAGGCGGAGGGCCCTGGTCATGCCGAGTCGCCGGGTAATACTACAGCTACAACACCGGAGCCCAAACAGCAAGCGGGAGGGATACCCCTGGGAAGACTCTTCGCTGGACAAGTTGTGAAGATCGCTGAGACAGAGAAGAAGGAGACTTACCTCGGGGAGCTGCGTACCCTACACGAGGCTTCATCTCGTCACTACAATGTCGTGGTTCTGAAGGAAGCAGGCGAGCCTAAGGAGGCGAGGTGTACCTTTGGGTCGCCGTCCCCAGTGAGGATCCGCAGGATCATCCGGAATGAAGACTCCCAGACGGAGAGGGTGGGACCGTCCATGAGCCAGGAGCAACTGGAAAGCTCACTGATTGGCAACGTGACTAGGATAACCGAAAGGAAGACCAGTACGCTATACCAAGGAGGACTTTTGGTCTCACGAGAAGAAACCGAGCGCGTCTTCGACGTCGATTTTAACGCTGGGTTTTAGACCTGTATAAACCATGAGTCGTGTTTGTGATGTGCTACACTTGAAAGTCACAAGTGTGGCAACCTAAGTTCGTTTTGTAAACCTAAGAGTCATTTAATCTTGTTATTTGCTTATCACTTGTTGCGGACAAACCTTCCAGAGTTAAAAAAGAAAAACGGAAGTCGAGAACTGTTATTGTTGTAAAGTTTAATGTTTTGTATTCACGAAGGGCGTTGTTTAAGTATCCGAAGAAAATAAGAACTTATACAGTAATGTTTGGATGTCAATGCAGTCCATGTTATGACGTTTACTTTGCATTTTTAGGAGACCAATGTTTCTTTGTTTTGTTTTATTGTAAGTTTTATGGTCAAGAGACTGACCAAACTTAAGGTGAGGCTGTGTGACGAAACATTGGGACTAGGGCAAGTCTAGTCCTGGTACCCGTCGTGGTGGTCCCGCGCCGCTGCGACCGTACACTGGTTGCAGTGCTGGCAGCGGTATTTAAAAGCTGGGCAGACTGCGGGCCGGGGAGTTACTTCGGTGTCACAACTGGGAGTGGAGCAGGCTAGAGCCCGGTGGCATACCAATAGCCAGAGACTCGGTTGAGTAAGAGGGTGAGTCGTTATACATGAAGAATTGGACCGAGTGTAACTGTAATAATTAAGTCTTTGTGAGTCGCCTGTATAGGCACTATTAAATCCTTGTGCCTGGTGGACAGTCCATACGTACCGTCTCGTCTAGTACTTTGTTCAGTGTGACTGGTCGTGCGTGAGTGTGAGAGCGAGCGAGGGTGCGAGAGCTGCTCGCCTGCGGTGCCTGGGGGTATATCTCTCCCAAACGGAGTGCGTCCCAGGTCTTCCCGGTAGCCGCTCATCGGGGAGGCCTAATCCTGTAAACGTGCCACCGGCGGCAACTTCCGGCAAAGCAGGGGGGAAGGGCCGGCGGTACGCTACAGTATCAATGTTACAACCAAAGATCCTACACGGCGATGCTCTGTACAATGTGCGTGATGTAGGCAATTGTGTACTCTAGCTGCACGTACATAGTACATGTACATGTGTGTGGGTTCATGTGTTATGCATACATGTACATACATTACATGTACATGTACACATGTACGTATGTCCAGTTCTCTGGTACAGCTATTCTTTCATTTTAAAAGTGTCTTTGAACAGTGGAATCACTAACGGTTGGAGGACGATTTAAAATGGCAGCCATTTTGATTTTTTTAAGACTCATTCCTTTTTTCTTTTCATTTAAAAAAGCCCGGACGTGGCAAAAAAATTTTCCTGCATTATACGGGATCATATCAAAGAACGGAGCACGGCTATACCACCGTCGAAACTCGAAATTGGGCCCTTCCCTTCCTAATCCCGCTGACACTGAAGGCGCCCTACAAACTTAAGAGACCTTTTCAAAAAACCCGGCTGAGGCTCAGGCTCCGACTTTGACCCCATTTCTCTCATCTATTGTTTAGTCACGGTACGAGGCGTAGAGATGGGGAACACTTGGTTTCGGTTTTGTGCATTTTCAAGAGTAGATCATCATACACAAGTAGATTGTCATACAAAAGTAGATTGTCATACAAAAGTAAATTGTCATACAAAAGTAGATTGTCAAACAAAAAAGTAGATTGTCATACAAAAGTAGATTGTCATACAACAAGATGGAATGATTCTGAGTGAGTTTTTCGTTACTTTGCTTGATCGATCTTTTTTTTTATTTCAAACAAGAACCCCTTTAACCCATCCAATCTGCCATTACGGGTGATATTATTTCTAGCTTCTACTAAAATTCTTAAGATAAAAACACTCAAAAACAGAAGAATACATGTATACAGGCATTAACCTATTTCTGGAAAAAAAATACAGGATCCTATTTGTTTTTCTTTGAGAGACCATGGTAGGCTCCGTGCAGAAATTAGCCAACAAGTATTGAGAACCTTGAGTCACATAAGAAATCACGATAAAAAATAACCTCTCACTCAAACTTTGGACGATTATTGGTCATTTCATCAATTTTTCTGTTTTTTCCTGAAGACCTATTCTTAAACCTGTTGATTAACTGCCAGAATGTATGCTTCGTAATCTTTTACTGAAGGAGTTGTTCATCAAACCTAATCCAGAAGGATTAATTTGCAGTTTGAAAGTTAATGTTTTCCTTATTTTTTTTTAAACTGTGGGTTCCTGACATGACCTTACAATAGCGCCTTTATAAGGTTATTTCTAAAGGTGAAAAAGATGATCAATCTCTGACTTCACTAAGAAAAAGAAATTCGCCAATATGATTGTACACTTCAGATCCCTATCATTATAGATGACAGCAGAAAATGTGCTTGATTGGTATTTATTGCAGAGACCCTTTAAAAAGGCACGGCGTTTAGATCATGGCAGGATACCGTTCAAAGCCATGAGCCTTTCAGGGAATTTCTCTTCGGATCGAAACTTCAGGCAATCGAAACGCTCGAAAGAAGACCTAGTTACGGAAAGAGGTAGGGAGTCAGTGCAAGACGAATAGGTGCTACAGAAAGAATCATAACCCATTTTAATTCCAGCATTGATCCCTGGTCCACTCTAAATACAAAGCGATTTGAGACTATACGATGTAAGCCATCTACAAGAGGTACAGACAAGCCACTTTACAAAATGCTTGGGGAAAAAACAAAACCATTTTTGAACAACTAAAAAATCCCTGGTTCCCGTCAACGACAGCGAAGAGCGGAGCGACGTATTCAGTTCACGCAGTCCACACTATGATCGGAGAATTCTACAGGCATGATATGAAGAGAGACAGACAGACATGCAGGAGGAGAGATGGAGAGAGAAAGAGAGAGAGAGATTATTAAACCTTAGTTACAACTATTGGTAGTTCATGAATTTAAGATCATACAATGGTCCTTATAAAGGTTTGTGTTAGGTTTAGTTTTCGGGGGGATTTAATGAATTTAAACGAAAACTAAACAATATTACAACTACACAGCCTGACGTTTGGATCCTAGCAGGACCTTTTTCAAAGGTCTTTGAGAAAGACCTTTGACTTTGCCTTTGATAAAGGTCCTGCAAGGATCAAAACGTCAGGCCCTCTAACTTTTGAGATTTATGTATTGCAGGTCAGTTTAGTCAGTGAGCAGTTTTTGTATTAATTTCAATGTTATAATAAACTACTTAAACGTCATCGAGTTTTTGAGACCCCCCCCCCCACACAGTCGGTTGAAATGACGACTTCAAAATATAATAGGAAGCCGGTATGCAGCGAATTGCAGTAGCGTAGAAGAATTGCAGTGTATAGTTATAATAGGCCTGCGTGTGTATTTAAAGCCAGCCGCAGCCTGTTTCAGAATAAAACTCACTGACCAACTAATACGGTATTCACATCAGATAAAAATATATATATTTATTATATTGTCCACGTCCCGTCAAGGACTCCGTAGTCGCTGTCTTACCGTGGGAATTCAGGATCTCATCACAGATCTTACGGTAGGCCGAGGTCTGCTTGAGCTGGTCGAAGGCCGGGTTCCACCAGTCTGGTACCCTGCTGTCCTTGCGCACCATCATGCCGGCACCGTCCAGCATGCAGGTCGTGATCGGGTTACCAGCGGCCACGTCCAGGTCTGTGGTGAGGTCGAACAGCTGCACATTGGTGAAAACTGCATCAACCTTGAAAACAAAAACAGAGAGAGCGAGAGGGGTGAATGAGAGAGAGTTGCAGAGAGAGAGACAGATGAAGAGAAATAGAGGCAGAGGAAGGAGGAGAGGGAAACAGAGAGAAGAGGAATGAGAGGGACATATTAAAAGAGGGTAAGAGAAAGACAGATGTGTTGAGAGAGGACAAAGAGAAAGACGGAAAAGATAACAGGAGGAGTGGAGCGAGAGAGGGGTGGAGAAGCAGAATGGGGGCGGAAGAGAGAGGAGATGAAGAGAGTGAGGAGAGATAAGGGGAGGATGGAATGAGAGAGAACTGAGAAGAGCTAGAAGAAAAGTGTTTCTGCACATCTTAGGCAGTGGCCATTGAAGTCCACACTAAATCACCTACATACCTCACCGCCATTAACAGCAGCGATGACGTCCTCTTTGGTCGAGTAGTGGAAGATGTTGACTGCGGGCAGATTGGACCCCTTCATGGGAAATACAAGAAGGCCATTGCCAATTAACGGAGAGATCAATGCGTCTGAATTCGGAGCACGATTAAGCTCACTTTCTAAGCACCTGATGATGTGTGATTTGGGTCAGTATAGCTGACAAAACAAATACGGCCCAGGCCCATTATACGGTGCCTCGCACGATTTGAAAAGCTTAGCTTTTTCTACCGCCTGCGGTCTTTAGAGGGACTACGATAGCCGTTTCCGAAGCCACTCAGTCACTCAGTCACTAAGTCATTCAGTCATTCAGTCACTCAGTCACTCAGTTTCTCAGTTACTCGGTCACTCGGTCACTCAATCACTCAATTACTCAGTCATTCAGTCACTCTCAGTCACTCTGTCACTCAGTTTCTCAGTTACTCGGTCACTCAGTCACTCAGTCACTCAATCACTCAGTTACTCAGTCATTCAGTCACTTTCAGTCACTCAGTCACTCAGTCTCTCAGTTACTCGGTCACTCAGTCACTCAGTCTCTCAGTTACTCAGTTACTCAGTTACTCAGATACTCAGCTATTCAGTTACTCATTAGCCTAATTAGTCAGTCAGTCAGCCAGCCGTCTAGCGAACCAAGTCAATCAGACAATCAACCAATTAATCATCCAACCAATTAATCAACCAACCAATTAATCGGCCAATCAATCAATCTTCCAATCGATCAATCATCAATCGATCAATCAATTGATCGATCGATCAATTACCGATTAATTACCGATCAATCGATCACTGTGTCAATCGATCAATCGATCGATCAAGTGATACTCGATGCAGAGAAATCCGAACATAGCCTACTGTGATTCCCTCACGACGCAGGCAGAATTCGTTGGAGGCATCGCCGTCCACAAATCCAATCATCTTGTTGGTGATGTCGGAGCTGTCGAAGTTTCCAGGATTGCCTCTCTTGATGTAGAAGACGCCGTCCAGCTTTTGGCGAAACGGCTTGGTAAAGGAAACGGAGGAGATGCGCTCGTAGGTGGCGAACCAGCCTGGCCAAAAGAAATAATGGTGTCACCCGAAGAACTCACGGGAAAGAATCTCTACACGGAATACTTACTCACTGATGGGTTTTTTTTTCTCGAGTTCGAATCCCCGCCCGGGATGTCGGTTCGTATCTCTGGTTTGGCCCAGCGAAGCTAGCATGGTGGCGCCACAATTGAGGGAAATATGCGGTGACTCCGTGTGAAACCATCTCTTTGGAGTATATGGCTTTTGAGAGGAGCCAGTAACTCAACGTTTCAGGCTACGTGTGCTCTTCCCGTCGTCAGTCTCCTCCCTGTGTCCGAAAGATTGAGTTACCGACTCTACTCTCATTTCCGAAAGTAGATCGGGCACACGGTGGCTTTACAAACCTCTTAGACTGTGAGCCCACACCATGCACACCTACACAGCTAGCTCATCTGGAGTTACCGGCTCTTCCCAGAGTCATACTCATTCGTCAAGAAAGATGCGACTTCACATGGTGTTACGGGCAAACTTTCCACATCGCCCAATAGGGGCAACGCTACTATATACAATAAACGGTATACACAACAACTCTTCGTCGTCTCTTCGGCTCTCCGCTGCCCCACTTGCACGTGCCACTGCGGGAGAGGCAACTGAGTCCCGATCTGGCCAAACACCTAAGGTGTGAGTGATACGCCCTTTACATACCGGTGCATCCGTCGTACCAGCTGGCCACCAGCCCTTCGCCAGGCCGTGGCCTCTGCCCGGCCTTGGACATGTAGCAGTTCTCGTAGATGTCCCACATCATACGGCAATTCTTGTTCGCCAGATTACACACTGCATGCAAAACAGAGGAGACAGGCTAGATTGGCAACTGTCGCTCTCAATCGAAGCCAATTTATAATTAAACTTGGAAATCAGCAGAATCAAGGCCGTTCCCCAAAAAACATTGTTTTCCACGTCGTTGATATAGCGCCCTATTATAGGTATAGTCCTTTCTTTTACGCAACGACGTTGCGATTCTAGCGGGTCCTTTCTCAAGGCCTCTGAAAAGGTCCCGCTCGGATCGAACGTCGGGTCATTAAATTGATGACTTTTGCATTTTGGGACATTTTTGTTAGTAAGGAGTTTGCATCGTGTATAACCATTACTTATGTCAAACAGGTAGAGGGCATGTTGATCCCAGCAGAACATTATTCCCAATGACCTTTCTGCCGTAAAGAAAGCACGGCCTCTAGCATTGCCACGCCATCCACCCATGCAGGAAGTTTGAGGGCCTCATCAATTTTGGTAATTCTAGTAGGCAAGGAGACATGTTGGAAGTTTTTGATTGACTTTGATCAATACCATTCGATATCTTGGCTTTTTAATAGCTATCGATGTGACCAGTTGATATACTGTTGAACGACGATGGCCAAATTGTTGGTTAGTTATCACCTAATACTTTTGCAGTGTACGGAATGAAGCTCAACGAATTGACTTCACCTGCTTCGACGATATCCACGTGGAAGCCTCTGACAGTGCCGCTCAAGTCGTCGCTGTAAGCAAAGCAAAGAGAATGTTCATGACCAATGTGTCTTATCTCCGACTTCAAAGACCTGCACGGGGAAATCACACTGTGGAAGGTGGACGGTGACACTTCAGGGTATGCTATCTCGTTCGAGACCGAGTATGGCTCTGACAAGAGTCAGTATTATAGGCTAACTGAGTTGGGCATGTTGTCACAGATTTTAGCGGCAAAAAAATCAAACTCGACACAAGCCTATAGTCCTAAACGAACACAACTTCCATCGCATGGGATTTACCGCCTACTCACATGTATTCCAGGTTGGTCCCGTCGTGCCCAATTGCGAACACCCAGATTTTGTCAGCGTTATTGTCTGGAGGGGCAAAAATGAAATTTCTTCCGTAAATCACATGTATGGAGATGTCTTTATGAGTAGCGGTCTGTATACAAAGGGGGAAAGGAAACCAGATTTCAAGCATAGATTACTTTTACGAAATGAAGAAGTTGTTGCCTTGTGTGTAAACACGGATGGGTGAAATGAAAGACAAAGCCGGAGCCCTAGCATAAGCAGGGTTTTGAAATAAGGAACCTTAATAAATTTATATGGGAAGTTTGCTAATTACTCATTATCATAGGCCTTTTACGAAATGAAGGCTTAGGCTCGGGCTCGGGCTTCGTCTCCGTCTGACAAGACCTGAAAGTCCAGGTTGTGGTAACCACAAACTTTTTTTCCGAATTTGAAAGTTTGTTGGCTTGATAGGTACAGAGTATTCACCAAGAAACTGGGGTCAAACGCTTGTGTTTAGATGCCTGTGATATTACAACGAGTAGCATAGATATTACCGAAGCCTAAGCCCGAGCCTAAGCCTTCATTTCGAAAACGGCCTTAGATGTTCACGATATGATCGTGGGTAATGCGACCTGAGCAATGCGATTTCATACAATTGCCGTGGCAGAAGTTGCGGTAAAACTGTTTTGGCATGAGTTGCGTGGGCGAGGTGAGCCCTATGAACTTTTGCAAAAGAAAATTGTTTCTTTATGTTCAACGGAGGCCCTTATATTCACATGGGAAGCTTGATCATTGCTCATAATTATCATAGACGTTCATCGGACAAATACGAAGCGCCGATGGGACTTCAGATGGAGACAAAACAAACTAATTTAATGAGGACTTAAAGCGCTCTTTTAATGTCAGTATATTTCAGCATAATTATTATTTTCATCAGCATTTAATAGCATTTGTCCGCGTTATTTGTCTGGGGCATTTCCAGTGAGCTATCCACGGGGGAATCAGAAAGAGGACATTAGAAAAATTGTTAATTTTGTTTTAACAATTCCATTGAATATCCACGGAAGGAACCAAGACGAGGAAATTAAACAAAGAATTCAAACAAATCTGCGCATAATGCTTGCACTAAGCACACAAAGGCTAAGTTCATCTGTCACTATCACAAGGGGGCAGAAAAACTGCATAGAGATTTGAGCGAAAAATGTCAACTGACCGTTTAAGATGTCCCTTTGAGGCCAGCGTGGGAAGGTTTATTTTGGTTAACCACTATACCAAGTCAAGCTGCACTGAATTGAAATCGTTTATGAATAGAAAAAAATTGTAAGGGAGCGCTGCCGAACGGATTGTGCCCACAGGCAATAAAGTTTGGCTTTATACCACCAGTGTTCGTAAATTCGCAGAGAAAAATAATGGTATTGTGGGGTTGATGGGAAGCTGATGATACGCTTGGCTGAGTTCATGGGTTTACCTCCAGCATCCGGGAACCCGCCGCCCGTGGCGTCGCCTGCGCCGCTGACCTCCACCGTGTTGTTGATGGGCGTCCCCGGGCGGCCCAGACCGATGGCCGCCAAGACCACGGCCACCAGGGCGAAGACCGCCACGAAGAGCACCACGGCCGCCAGGCAGTAGAGCGGGCGGGCGGCTGCCCCGCCGTCGCTGCCTCGGATCGTCCCCTTGCCCGCCCGCACGCTGGTCAGGTCGGCCTCGTCACCCGTTTGCCCCATGGTGATGCTCGGTTTGGAAATGCGTCAACCTGTGACAATGATCAGGTGGGGAAAACAATGACAGATCTCGAGCTGAGAATAACAGACATGGCAGACAGGGCGGGAGCGAACAGGGCAGGGCACGGGACCGAAATAACGGGAACCGGGATAAAAAAATGACAGGGCTAGGACATGCAGGCAAGAACAATGTAGGACTGGGTAGAACAGGGTAGGCGTACAGGACATGACAGGAAAGGGCATGGGCAGGACAGAACAGGACAGCACGTACAGAACATGCAGGCCAGAACAGGGTAGGGTCGGACCGGATAGAACAGGGTAGGACAGGACATGACAGGAAGGGGCATGGGCAGAACAGAACAGGGCAGGACGTACTACAGGACATGCAGGCCAGAACAGGGTAGGACTGGATAGAACAGGGTAGGACAGGACATGACAGGAAGGGGCATGGGCAGAACAGAACAGGGCAGGACGTACTACAGGACATGCAGGCCAGAACAGGGTAGGACTGGATAGAACAGGGTAGGACAGGACATGACAGGAAGGGGCATGGGCAGAACAGAACAGGGCAGGACGTACTACAGGACATGCAGGCCAGAACAGGGTAGGACTGGATAGAACAGGGTAGGACAGGACATGACAGGAAGGGGCATGGGCAGAACAGAACAGGGCAGGACGTACTACAGGACATGCAGGCCAGAACAGGGTAGGACTGGATAGAACAGGGTAGGACAGGACATGACAGGAAAGGGAATGGGCAGGACAGATCAGGAAAGGCCATGGGCGGAACAGAACAGGGCAGGACGTATAGGTACAGGACATGCAGGCCAGAACAGGGTAGGACTGGATAGAACGTACAGGGCAGGACAGGACAGGACATGACAGGAAAGGGCATGGGCAGGACAGAACAGGGCAGGACGTACTACAGGACATGCAGGCCAGAACAGGGTAGGACTGGATAGAACAGGGTATAGGACAGGACAGCACACGACTGACATAGAGGACAGTACATGAAATGACAGAACAGAACAGGACAGGACACTTCGAAAATAAAATGAAGGCTGGTCGGTTCTAAGCAATCGTTTTGAGTGGAACATCCAAAATAATGTTTACGGCAACAAGTACAACTGACTTATTCTGTACCGGTGCCTAATAATAATTGATATGACTGACCAAGGCAATTACAGCCCCACTGGTAATGGAGTTTTCCACCATGCAGAATTAGAATCCGTTCATTTCTTGCCGGAGTAATAATAATTATTAATTCAAAACAGCAGGAATTTATCCGAGGTAAGATATACATAGGCAGCGGCGGCAGTTTTCTGTTCATGATAATCGTATAACGGCCCATCCATGAACGTTTATCAACCCACGCTTTGCACGACTTACAGACGCTCTCTCCATCAGGTCCGACCCCACCATTCCCTCGCTAATTGGCCGCAGGACCAACTGAGTATGCTAACTTACGGGCCCCGTACGAGCCTTGGCCGGACGCGATATTATTTTCCGTACCACATAAACGCTATGGGCCTCTTATGTTTGTTCACAAACAAAGTATGAAGAATTGTTCACGTACGTTCTAGTCGCTGTGTAGAAAGCCTTTATTGATTGTGCAGAAAGCCTATCCCTAGCTTTAACTTCAACTGGTATAGCCCCCTCCCCCAGGTCCACCCTGTAAATTGTTTTTGCACAAACATATGGGCCCATAGCGTATACGTGGTACGGAAAAAATCGCTGGCCGGACGCGAGCTTGGCTTCGTATACCGCCACACAGAAGCCTGCAGAAACAGACCCCGGCTAACTGATGATTTTTCCCCCTTTGCTGCATGCCCAGCGGCACAGCGTTTACGTTTACCGAGACATGGTTGTCAATAGGTTGTCCTTTTAATACCTGCGTTTCTAACCCTACTAGCGAGCTAAAGCTATTTTTATTTCACATAACCAACTTCCCTTTTCAACGTAAAAAAACAAAATTAACTCCCATTTTCAACGTGAAACAAAGCAACGGCTATTAATACTGACATTACTGGCAGTAAAAGAAAATGCAAACAAGATTTTAAAAATAAATTCATCCCAAAACCCAGGTCAGTCTATTACCTGTACACCAGTCGATGCGTCCTCCCGAAATGGCAAGGCTACCAGTTGATAGGGAGCGGTTCCCGTCACAATAGCATACAAACAAGTGAGACTTGACGGTAAAATATTCAACACACAGAGGACTTTCCCACTCTCTATGTAGGGGGGTCTGGTCAATTCCACACGGCACAGAAGTTAGCTGAATCTTTTTAGGCCTACTGTTCAGTGCAATTCCAAGTGAAGGTACATGTATAATATTGTGCTTTCCCCTGCACTGTAAAAACTTGTTGTCCCCCAAATAAATTGGGTGTTCCTGCTACCTGAACAATACGATTGCATACAATTGCCGTGCCAGACGTATAGGCTTGTGCCAGATAAAAAAAACTGTACTGGCATGAGTTGAGCGGGCGAGATGACCTCTTTGAGCTTTTGCAAACAAAATGGCTTCTTTCTTTTCACCGGAGACCGCGGTGGAAACTGCAAACAAACTCATCAGTGCCTCGAAAAAGGGTGCGCTGCTGCAAGCTGATTCATGTGTTCCGACCAACGGTGACTTAGCACTGTGCTTTTGTTTTCGACGCGAATTGTGTTTAAACCGTTGAAGGCATTCCCCCATCATTGCAGCGGGTAGTTAAATGAGTTGGTACACAGTGCTTAATTAAACAGTTGCCAATGCAGATAGCGTTTGGGCCACTGGAATAACGTAGCAAGACAACTTTTTTTTTACTGTACTATCTTTGAAGCTTGTCACAGTTTCTTGGTTCCTCGAGAGACAGGTTACCAAATTTCAAATCCTGGACGATCCGAATAATAAAGGGCATCCCCTCGAGTATAATATGAATAGAATGATGACGGCCACAGCATACTGGTCGAAACGTCGAGTTACTTCTCAGGTTCTTTTCAGAACCACACCTCTTCCTTTTAAGCCCCTACACAACATTGGTAAGATCGAAAAACAGAAATGTTTACAGATTTACATTAAACTTATACAGTTTCACGGTTTTCTCGAGACTCGGTTGGCGGATTGAGCTGAAATTTTCAAAGGTGTGCTATTTCATGCATATGTTGGATCAGACATCGACAACGTATGGATGCTATTCTTTGACCTCGACCAATGTATTGTGTATAGGGGCTTTAAGAAACTTTATACATGGTGTCACCGCAAACCTTCCTGTATTGATTAACCCATAGTATAAGCCTGTACACACGATGTCTGGTTCGACCTGTACCACTGACTATATGTAGTGGACAACATTTTGTGATGATGGAATAGGGGAATTCTCATATAATCTAACAAGACGACAATGGGAATTAAAGCATCAAGAAAGTCTTCTTCGTTTTTCAAGTCAGGATGAAGATGCCAAACTAAAAGTACACGGAGGTCGGTGCATTGACAGTTCCCATCATGACCCGTGCAGTGATGGCACTGCGTAGGCCTACAGGCCAACACTCTGTGTAACTTGCATTTTATGTCCTTGGGATAGGATGACAATGGGATTCAGTTTAGGCTGGGTTAACGTCAGTGAGCCTTGTTGACTGAATAACACTACAGCGAGGCCGATCTGCTCCAGACCGAAGCTATTCATTTCAAGGCCTTGCTCGCCGCACGTCGTGTATCGTGTGTAAACAATAACATATTATAGGCCTACTAGCGCAGTTTGCGTGGAGTTGGCCTAAGTACATGTACGTGTGGTCGGGGTATTTCGCTGTAAACAGTGCCCTGGCCTTGAAACGCTTTGTTACGGCGTTTCTGCTGGGGAATGAAGTTGTCATGATAGACATTGCTCTTCGCTCTCGTTATTTTTTTCAATACATAACAGCCGGTTGACGACGCAAACAAACCCTTTGAGCTACTACCAGTTTCATTAACACAACAGAAACATGTTTGGATTAAAAAATAATAATTATGTGGGGTTTTTCTACGAGAATCAACACAATCTTGACTGTACAGCTGAAATTTGCTCTCGACAGTCTGTTTATGATAACTTTATAGAGCTATTATAACTCTAAGAGTTTATCTGAATTCATTGGCTACGGCTTCATTGACACAAGCCAATAATTATATGGAAGTCGCTAGCAAGCGGCGGCAGTCGTGAGTGTAATAGGCTAACCTGAATAATGATTATTATTCTGCAGTATAAAAAAATATATATCGAACATCACCAACGGTAGAGTCCCTCTCGCTCAAAGACTCCGCAAGGCCCTTTTCCAAAACCCGGCCGGCTTACGTTTGCTCCGGCTTTGTCTTTCTTTCGTCTATTTCAAAGTACAAAGCATGGAAATGGTAAGGTCTTTGGCTTCGTTTTGAAATGTTGCACTGCACTTCGAAAAAGAATCCAAAGTTTCAACTTCAATAAAAAAACTCCAACCTGTGTTTTCAGCTTTTGGATAACAGAGACGAAGCCGAAGCCGAAGCCGGCGAAGCCGGGTTTTGGAAAAGGCCCCAAGTCTAACCAAAGGTAGTCATGTCTCGACTACAGGGGGCGCTATCACCATCAAAATAATAACCGTAAGCTGTATCTGACTGCATGCTAATACCGTCCATAGTATTAATACTAGTAATAGTAATACTAATAGTAATAGTAATAATCCACGAGTGTGATCTGATTTCTTAACAAAAATATCGTATTTTGCTAAGTATGCCTCTGGAACCCTGGCAGTTTATTATACCCAAAAAGCCAAGCCTGTTCTGGAGACTCGGGTCGCGGTTCATGGTCATCGGCACTGGCATTTTCAGCCGAATATGCCTCCGTAAGTTCCGAACATGTTGAAGTTGTTCACAGGGCAAACGATTTTACTACTTAATAATAATACTAGTTACTACTATTAACTTAGTCCTAGTAACTTGGACCCTTACAATCGCCTTTTTTTTTTATTTTGAGGAGGTCGGGCGATAGTAGGGTCCAAGTTTCTCAGTAAGGAAACACGTGGGAACAACGACTTGTTCGACTCCATGACTACCCCCGATCGAAACGCCTGGGCAGATTTTACCCCGAAAACACCCGTGAAACCGGTGGCCATCTTTGATTTCAAATTGAAACGGTATACACGCAAATCGTTGACGTTTTGCGCGACCATAGGGGTCAACCATTGATCTCCATAATAAAGACTGGATAGGACACCGCGCGTTGCTCGTGCACAAAATACGCGGTCGAACAATGGCGGCGCGCAACGCTTCAGGAGGGTAGAGTTGTGTATGTTGGTTAGTGCATCTTGCTCTATGGTTAGAGTTCACTCGCTTGGCCGTGGATGAATTTGATCTACCTTGTAGTTGTAGGAACGAGTAATTAAGGTGCCGGAAATATTTTTTTATATCCGCATTTGAATCGGCACTGGTGTTTATCTTAACTTTTCTGAGCAACTTTAGAAATATTTAATAAAAAAACAAAATATTGCCGGAGGAACATTTTTCATTCATTCAACGCTTGCACAATTGCAAATTGACAAAAAGCAATGCAGATTTATTTCTTGTAATTTTTTTGCACATGGTTATAAGGCTAGTCACCAGTGAAATCCAAATCATTCTTTTTTTTCAAGGGGTGGATTCACCTTTTGGGTAACCCAAATAACAGTAGTTATAATGTTAATGATTATTTGACCACTGCTTGAAAAACACAGGTCATAATTATGCCATTAATTTAAAATCGCAGTCATCAATAAGCAGTATGCAGTACTAAATGAGTCCATCTGGGCTAACCAACAACTTACTTGTGAAAAGTTATTCCTTTCTTACGGCTCACTTTTCCGTCCCTCTCCGGCAAATTCACTGCTGCACACGCTTTGACCTTTATTAATTTCGAATTTTCCAATTTTATTCGTGTACGTTTATGTTTTTTTCAAAAGATGACTATTTGAAGGGAACAAATGCGTCCACTTCTTTGAGATGTCCATTCAAATGTGTGCGCGCAGCAAAACGACACGTTCGTTTCTTACCCTCTTGACAAAACGCACACGCGGACGCGCATTTGACGCGCTGTCCTATCCAGTCTTTATTATGGAGATCAATGGGGTCAACGCGTGTGTGCGCGCGTACGCGTACACACTCACACAGACCCACTGCGCACAAGGACCTGTCTAAACATCATCGATTTACATGTAGCGGTTGTCTGTGCAGTTAAAAATCAAAGATGGCCGCCGCATTTTGGCTCGTCGCACGGAAGAGAAACTTCTCGATCACCTGAGGGGAAATTTCTCTTTTTCCCCCAAACGTGAGTAAAACAAATGACCAATATTGAAATCGGTGATTCTCACTTAATCCAAAGACGGGTGCGTGGGATGGTTTCACAGTTGTTTTGGGGGTAAAATCTGGGGGTTTTGGTCGGGGGTAGTCATGGAGTTGAACACATACCGGTAGTTAGTTTATCGCATATCGGGTTTCCCAGCAGGATTCCTTGGACCCTACTACTACTAGTACTAGTACTAGTACTAGTAGTAGTACTATCGCCCGACTCCCTCAAAATGAAAAAATGGCGATTGTAAGGGTCCATGTTACTCGGACTAGGTCGGGGGTAGTCATGGAGTCGAACACATCATTGTTCCCACATGTTTCTTTACTGAGAAACTTGGACCCTACTATCGCCCGACCTCCTCAACATTTTTTAAAAAGGGTGATTGTAAGGGTCCAAGTTACTCGGACAACTATTATTTTACTATAGCAGTATTAAGTAGTACTGAGTACTAAGTAATACTACTTACTAGGCGACGGAGTACGGTCACTCATGTCATGGGTCAAGTAGATTTTTCAGTGTTTCAGTATCTGATTCATGGGCACACAAAAGTAGGTTAGGAACTTAGTCTCTAGGGGTTCAGTCACTGATCTACAGTACAGTACAAGCTTGGCTTCAACCTTTGGTAGGATGATTGAGGGTTACGGTTACCGCAACTACTGCGCTAGTGCTACTCCAGTTATTGTTGATCAATTAGCTCACCGCCTCATCATGTACATGGGCTGTATTACATTTACACTAAGTCAGTAAGTGTACTTACTTAGAATAACTGGAAAATAAACTGAACTGAACTGAACTGAACTAGTACTGTAGCACTACT
Source organism: Luidia sarsii (assembly GCA_949987565.1). Lineage (NCBI taxonomy): Eukaryota > Metazoa > Echinodermata > Asteroidea > Paxillosida > Luidiidae > Luidia > Luidia sarsii. Next base: position 20,540,075 of record OX465103.1, on the reverse strand, counting down.
ACTACTAGTAGCAGTACTAACTACCAAGTACTTAGTAATAGTAGACTAGTACTAGTAGTAGTACAACTACTGCTAGTACTACTACAGTACCACTACCAGTACTAGTAGTAGTAGGTGTAGTACATGGAGACTATGAGTACACAGTCACTACACATTTCACAAGTACAGAACATCGTGGAAGATTGTAAGTCCATATTGATCTTGACGATAAAGTAATCATTCACCTCATCCGCCCTCAAATCTCCGACTCTCGGGAGGATGAGGATTTATGGTTACCACAACTCTCATTGATTAAGCAAACTAACAGATTCTTTGAATACAAAATATCAAAATATGAAAATCATCAGAATTGGAGTATAATTTGTAGGGGATTACCGCTCTAATCACCTGAGATATCCAGCCCTGAGATGGTGGCCTTCCCAAATAGTCAACTATTCAACCATTTACTGCATATCCAGGGATTATGCTTCCATTTTCATTCTGATGCAAGCAACATTTAGTTGTAAGCTTTTCAAACAGGTACTTGAGACAGCCTGATGTTAGTTGTTACTTACTAGCAGGACCTTTCTCTTCCTTTGAGAAAGGTCCTGCTAGGATCCAACTGTCAGGCCCTACTATTATTTTGGTCAATGTAATCAGTAAGCAAGCAGTTTGCAACATTCTTGAACATTACTCTTTTCAAAATGTCCTTTATATGAGTCTTTTCAAACTGGTGGAAAATCCCTGTATTTCCTTGGCTCAAAATGATATTTCCACAAAAGGGATTATGTTGTCCCAATGAAGGAGTGTCTGTTGACTTTTTTTGTTTGTTATTCATTCTCACTCATTCCCCCCACCCTGACAAAACAGTCTGGGGAAACCATTTTCAGGGCCACAACTTGGACACCTTGTTTGAGGCTGTAGAAGGCAGGGCACCAGACCGTCCCCTCATTACTGTCGGCAACCACATCTCGTGCTTTGATCCGATGCTCTGGGGTAAGCCTTTTTAATTTTTTTTTTTATTTATACAAAACCCAATCCCGCCAAATACGGTCAAGAATGACAAACAGCGCTGGAGGGAATAGACGGTGTAAGTCTCGTAGTGAAAAAGGTCACCGTACACTTCCGGGCACCTCCGCGCCGTCTGCTATAGGAGATTAACACGTGCCCAATTTTGAATGCATTATTACATAATGAAGAAAGCCTCTTTCCAACTAAAAACCCCAGGTTTATGGATTAAGTATATTAAAAATATAAGAATGGGCAAAAAAAACCTACAATAAAATGAGAATACACCAGAAAAAACAAATAAATATAACCTGACCTTCATCTTCCGGTTGTAAGTACAGTATTGCGAATACGGCCCGACTGTGGTACGCGACGTGAGCATTACTACTTGTATCGCGCCGAAGTTGGTGTAGTTCCCATTCGGGCAAGAAAAGCGCCTTGCACTGCACTGTACATGTGGATACCGTACATGTAAACAAAATAATACAAAATCAAAACACGATCAACGATCAACGTAACATGCGACGTTAGCCAGTACACGTAGGTATACATTTATAAGTTTAAGGTAACAAGTTCGCTCGTCTGGGAACACGACTATCACCTCTTGCTGCATAGGTTTCAAACGTGAGAACGAAAATTTATTTTAACTATTTTTGTCTGTAAAACGTGCAAAATCACGTACTTTACACTTTGTATTTTAATATTTTATTCCTAAATGACTTTTCTAATAGTTTAAACTGCTTCAATCGGCGCGATACAAAATATTTTAATAGAAACATTCGCCGCTTCATGCTTTACCTCCTATCCGAGGAGCCCGGAAGTCAGGAATCTCGCGGTAACACGTACATTCTCCAGGCCAACTTACACGGTCTATTCAAAAATCTCACAAAAACAAAATACAACAGGCAAAGAGCATGCACAGCAATATTACTAGGACTTTAGAAAAAGATGCCTAGAAATGTGCTGGGGAAATCTGAACTGTAATACATGAAGCCGTGGACAATGTCTGGCCAATCGAGAAATGATGTACAGCCTCCTTAAAACTCTGAGCCCCCTCCTTTGAGGGCTGCCCAATGATATCAGGGGGAAGCCTATTCCAGATGTTGACAGCGACTGGCAAAGAACAACTTATTATCAACAGTTTATCAACAACTTATTACAACTTGCCATGGGTTATCAATCGTAAGTTGAGTTATGATGCATCATCGTAAAGCTTTGTGAAATCCACCCCAGATCTGATCTACTAGTTCTAGGCGAAATTGTTGGTCGCCACATCAGACTCCCATGAAGCCAGGAGAAACCCTGGCCTGTGGTGCAATGCTTTTTGACACCCTGAAGGTTCCTTCGGGTTCATTGACATTTTTGTTCTTTCTCGTCTACATTGTAGGTGTTCTGAAAATGAGACTCAATGGGCATCCCCACAAAACCAGATGGTTAGTAGTCATCTTCATTTGGTTGACTTTTTTTTTTCTTCAAACAAATAACGGAGATACTGACTTGGAACTATTGACAAATGGCCAAGAACTCTTTGACTGAACCAGGACTTGAACCTGAGACCTCTCTTGAGTAATGAGGGCCTGACATTTCGATCCGAGCAGGACCTTTTTCCAAAGGCGACATGACACACAAAGGCGACATTACAAAGGCGATATGACAATTTTCAGGATTCAGATATTCGCCGTGAAAATTTTCAGTGATTTAGTTTTGTTCATCTTATTCCCCCCTCCCCCCCCCCCCTCTTCATCTGAAGGTGTCCCATAGCCAGCGACATCACCTGCCGGAAACTGTGGCACGTCTACTTCTTCAGCTTAGGACAGGGCATCCCCGTTGTTCGAGGTGGGTTTTGAAGAGATCCGAGATCGGACAGCCTTGTGGACCAGTCTTGCGTGCAAAAAGTACAAACTTTCCGGGACTGGAATAATACGTGGCTGAGTGGTCCAGCAGACCCGCTCATTTCCCTCTAAAGCCCTGTCCGCACTGGACTTTTTTGGTCGAAACATACCAAGACCATCATGGGAACTTTTCCCAATTGAAGTCCAGTGCGGACAGCCTGGGACGTTTTCCTCTCACTTGCTATTCCTGAGTCCAGCGTTTACTCCCACCAGCCAACTGTTGCCCAGGAAAAGTTAGCTGGTCACGTTTCCCGAGACGATAAGTCCATTGCGGACAGAGCATGCAGAGCGAGTCAGTAAAAGCGGCACATAGGAAAGCATACATTTGGCCCTGCAAAGGCTGCATCCTGTTGTGGAAGTGAGATCATGCTGCACAGGCCACCATGCATGCATTTTTCATTGTTTTCAGTCATTATACTGCCAGCTTGGTTACTTTCACCACAGGTGTTGAACTGTTGGTAAAATGTTGCCTTGTCAAAAGTGTAGACAGTGGTGACATTTGACCATATTTCATTTCACCGTCATCTCTGTATAAACCTTCCCCGAAAAAGTCCAGTGATAATGGACTGATAAAATGAGGTGAAGTGACACTACTGCCTGCACTGAAATCAACATACCCACCCTTAATCACAGATGCCAAGTTGCAGCTGTTTCTGTTCTATACAAGATGCACCTCAAGCAGTGTCCAAAAGATCTGAACAACTTACTTCCCCCTCCGTGCATGACACGATTTAGTTCTGCAATGCCTGATCATGCAAGGATACACTTGCTTGGTAGAAGTTTTTATCCACATGGCTGTTAGAATTTGGGTTATTTCCCTGACCATGTCGTTGGTACAATCTCCTGCTACGGTCTTCAAGCCTTCAAAAAGGCCGAGTACATACATTTCTCCTTAATAAACCAAATTTGTTATCCTTTATTTTACCATCACTAAGTTATCTGGTGTGAAACATTGGTTGGCCTTCGGGGATTTTTTTCTTAAATAATATATTATGGAGTGGAGGGCTATTGTTCTCATAAGCATTTTACATGTAATATATACAAAAAAGGGGGAAAAATAAAGAAGCGATGTTTGCTTGTGTTGTCCTCTTTCTCTCTAAACCCAAAGTGACTTCACATACCCTCCAACCCCAGACCTGCTTGCCACTAAGCCTCATCCTAAAACCCCTCTTCCTCCCAGCGTTACAGGAAAATGGGATTTTTTAAAATTGTTTTTACACTCTTTGCCATTTCCTTGCCACCCATGCACAGGGGACGGCGTCTACCAACACCCCATGGACGTTTGTATCGAGAAACTTCACAAGGGCGACTGGGTTCACTTCTTTCCTGAAGGTACATGCATGTGGTTTCTGGTCTCAATCAGTCTCCCTCTTGCTCTAAGTAACTGGGAGTTGAACTGAGACAAGATGGCCCCCAGTTCAATGCGAATGCATGCAGTGCATTTACTATCAAGGCGGGAAAATACCAGTCTCCAAATGTCTAACTTGAAAATTGTCATAAAGTGATATACAAAATGTTGCAAACTGCTTACTGACTAAATTTACCAAAATGCAAATCTTAAAATTGAGTGGGCCTAACGTTTCGATCCTAGCAGGACCTTTCTCAAAGGCAGAGAAAATGGTCAGATGAGATGTCGGGCTAGTCACGGTGGATTCGAGGTTCCGAACAGCATGCTCTGTCTAAGACACGGTCTCCTGACATAAGTCGGAGCATGCTGTTTGAAACGCCGAGTCCATCATCAGTCTCTCTTCAGGACCACACACACACACAGATAGAGATATTCTTACATGGTGACACTGCAGACCACTCTTGACTTGACAATATTTCTCACTTCCATTTGAGAGCGAGAGGCATGGTGGGAAAGTCAACGGCCCGCCTAAACTCAGTGATGGTTTACCCCTGTCTGGATGATTAACTACCACTGAAAGGCTGCATGGAGACTCCTAGGTTGAGTTAGGGCGCAAGCATGCTCGGTTGACATATTTTGTGTGTGTGTGGGCATTGTTTATCACGCAGGCAAAGTGAACATGAACAAGGATACGCTGAGGCTGAAATGGGGTGAGTTGCCGGGAACGCCAATGACACTATTCAAACAACTAATCCCTAGTCTCTCGTCACGATATCAAGCCCCATGTGGCACCACGGGGGCTACCAGGGAGTAGGAGGCAGACAGATTACATTAGTACGCTGAAGAGAGACACAAGACTTGAAGAGCTGAGGACTGCCATGCTGGACGGATTAGTGTGGAGGGGATTGGTTCATGACACCCGGGTAGGCATCGGCTAACTGTCTATGCTCTCTAATTAGTAGTAGTGAGAAAAAGGGGTAGGAACTAGGAAGCAGACAAATTACATTGGTATGCCGGAGAGAGACTTGACAGAGTTGAGGACTGCCATGCTGGACAGATTAGTGTGGAGGGGATTGGTTCATGACACCCGAGTAGGCATCGGCTAACTGTCTATGCTCTCTAATTAGTAGTAGTGAGAAAAAGGGGTAGGAACTAGGAAGCAGACAAATTACATTGGTATGCCGGAGAGAGACTTGACAGAGTTGAGGACTGCCATGCTGGATGGATTAGTGTGGAGGGGATTGGTTCATGACACCCGAGTAGGCATCAGCTAACTGTCTATGCTCTCGACTTAGTAGTAGTAGTAGTAGTAGTAGTAATAGTAGTAGTAGTAGTTGTAGTAGTAGTAGTTGTAGTAGTAGTAGTTGTAGTAGTAGTAGTAGTAGTAGTAATAGTAATAGTAGTAGTAGTAGTTGTAGTAGTAGTAGTTGTAGTAGTAGTAGTTGTAGTAGTAGTAGCAGTAGTAGAAGGGGTGCCCAGATTATTAGGGGCCGTGGTGGCCAGTAATTCCTCCCTCCACCTTATCGTTACTGACCTCGATGGTCCACTAAAATATGTTTCCTCTTTTTCCGCCTCTTTCCCCCGAGTTATTTTATTCATCTGGGCCCCTTTGTTCTTGCAGACCTCCTGTTGGGATAGACGATTAGCCAAGACATGTACACTATACTTCCGGCCATTACAATTGCATTTAGTCACTGTGCTCTTTGTACCCAGTTTTCCCTTCGGCCTTGCTTCTCTGGCCAGTATGAAATAGATTACATGAAGAATGTTTTTTGGAAATCAGTCATTTTGTTTATCAGTCATCCATTGGCAAAATCATCTCGTGCTGAATGCGCTTAAAAGCTGAATGGTGCTGCGACATTAATTCCTGTATTGTGTGGTGGTTGAACTATTTTGTTTTCTCTTTTCCTCCACCTCATCCCCTCCCGACCTCCCTATCCGAAGGAGTGGGCCGAGCCATCGCCGAGAGTAAAGTACTGCCCTTGGTCGTTCCATTCTGGCACGTGGGGATGGACGAGGTGCTGGCCAACCGCCCACCGTACATCCCCCGGTTCGGCCAGAAGATCACCATGCTCATTGGGAAGCCGCTGGACTTCAAGCAGGTCCTGTCGCGTCTCAGGGCAGAGGGACAGACACCGGTGAGTCCAGCCAGCTCAGAGCACAGCCCACTCCAAGAAAGCAGTACACACACATCATTGGTCCGTATAACTGTCAGAGTCAGTGGTCTCTTTGGATTTCACAAAGCCTTACAATGCACCGTAACTCAATTTACGATAACCCATCGTGAGTTGTGTTAAAGACCCTACACACCATTTGCACGAATCCAAATTTCGACCTGACGAATTTTGTTAAAGTAACTTACTCAAGTGGAAGTAAATACCAGTAGGAGACACACTGTGAAGTTTTAGCTCTTGGAATGCTTCAGTTTTCCTAAAAAAAGGAATTTTGTACGATTTTAAAAAGGTCGTTTATAAACGACCTTTTCGAAAAAGCCATGCTTACCGCCCTCTATTGTCTGGATATAGTTAGCCTTTCCGTATTCCTATTCGTGAACGGTCAAAATGTGTGCACGCGCGCGGGGACCGTTTGGGGGGGGGCAGAAACGTTTGTATAGCACTACATGTGCTGTACACTACAGTACACACATACTGTACTGTACAGTGTACGTACGTTGTCGTGTAGGCCCTATACTTATTGTGTGTGACGGACCCGCAATCCCGCATGTGGCAAAGTTGCATAGGTAGGTACATGTGTAGGTCTGTGTAACTAAAACTCAAAAGTCTGTAAAACAAGGATCAGGAACAGCGGAAACTTCGGCGGGGTTCCGCAGGACGGGTAGTTCTGTCCCCTGTTTCGAAAAGAAGATCTGTGAAATAATAAGCAGGCAAGGTATCGTGCGAAGCACGCAGCAGAAATCAAAGCAAAACGGGAGGCGTCATTCCTGATTCAGTGTGACTGATACTGTCAACAAGCGTCAGTCGGAAATAGTCCGAGCATCCGAGTAACTTGGACCCGACAATCACCCTTTTTTATCGAAAATTGGAGGGCCGGTTGACCCGGCCCTCCAATTTTCAAATTTCGATAGAAAGGGTGACTGAATTGTTGAGTCCAAGTTATTCGGACTAAGTCGGACATGGGTCAGCCTGCAAGAACGGCTGCAGTGCAGGGATAAGAATAAATTTGGCGTAAATGGTCACCATCGGCATCACCATCACTCAGCATTATGAATGACGACTCTTGCAAGTGAGTACTCCAGCCAAATTTCCCCCATAGCCACTGTACTGCAGTACATTAGTTTATAAGTACATTAGTTTATAAATTTGCAAATTAGTGGTCGGCCTAACACTGGATTTTTTTATTGTCTTTGGGGAACCCCGTAACTATTCTATGAAGAGAAGAAAATTACACTGTTACAGCCAAGTTTCTCAAATTTTTCCCAGAAAGTATTCTGTAACGACCTTTGAAATATCCTATGCCTCCATGTTTAGACAATGTCATTTTCAAGTGTTTAAATCTAGTGAGAACATTGTAAATGGAACAGTTTCTCAAGTAACAATTACTGTACCCGACATTTGGAAAACATTGCAAATTTGTAATGATTGAATATGAATGTAAGGACGTACAATCATAATTTCATATTATTACATATGTATCAGGTGATATACAAAAATGTTGCAAACTGCTTACTGACTAAAATTACCAAAATGTAAATCTTAAAATTTAGTGGGCCTGATGTTTCGATCCTAGCAGGACCTTTCTCAAACATATGTATAAGGGTTAATTGTAATATTGTAATAATTGCTACTTTAGAATCCCCATTCCTATTTAGTCAGAGTAACTTGGACCCGACATGTCACCCTTTTTTATCGAAGTTGGAAATTTTGAGAGTCGGGTGACTAGTCACCCGACTCTCAAAATTTCAAAATTCGATGAAAAAAGGATGACCTGTCGGGTCCAAGTTTCTCGGAATATTCCTATTATAATACAAGAAAATTTTACTCAATTTGTAGCTAAGTTTTGCCTTTTTTAATTGAATTTTCCTGTATCACTCTCTAGTCTTTAAATAATTTCTTCCAAATAAAGGAGATCTAAGTTAACAAATGACATTTCCAAGTGGTTGAATCTGGTTAGCAGCATCATAAATGGAACAGGGATTGAAGAGTAACAATTTTCATTTTTTTTTCATTTTTTCAATTTCAATTTTTATTTTAATGTAAAGTTGGTTAAGTGTGCTGGATATTGATAAAAAATGCTCAACAATTGTTTTACAGGAGTCATTCATCAGGCCCTGGATCCCCAGGATCAAGTCATCAAGACAACCTTTTGCCACCTCAGCCCCTGTTGATTTTTCTAGTGCCCCAGTAAGGTAAGTCCTTTTAACATTACAGGCCAATGTCATAGGGAAAGAAACCTCCAACAATTCCCAGGAATGTACTCCTAATTTTTGAGATTTCTTCTGAAAAGAGGGTCATTTTAACTACTACACTTGTGCAACTGCAAGTTTAGGGTTAGGGCCTATGTTAATCCCAGGAAATTTCCGTGTAAGTGTGGCATGGCCACTTAGTTGTTAGTTGTTTTTTAATATCCTTGCAGCATAAGTTAAATAGTAAATACCCAACTGGATTTTGAATTGCTTTTGGTAACCCCCCACTCCTACTGGTAAAGTAATGTCTTTATTACGCGTATAATTAGCACCTAAGGACAGTAGCCCCCTTGTTCTCCAGCCCCAGCCCTGTGTATTTCCTGCTTAACTACTGTAGTGTAGAGTCACTTTGCAGACCGGCAGTGGAGTGAACCACACGCGCTATCCCTACTCCAATTCAGTCAAGTTACTGCCCTTTCGATTTGGTCTGGTCTACCCTCGGTTGTTGAAGTTGTTGTTTTTGACCTGTAACCGGATTTTTATACTGTGTTGGTCTTGAGGGTCTTGCCTTACCTCATATTTTATTATTGGTCTTACCTCATCCTATAGTTGGTCTTATTGGTCTTATCTCTTTTTTTTATAGTTGGTCTGTCTTAATTTCTTCCTTTCTTGCTTTCTTACGCTCTCACTCTCTTACTCTCTTTCTCTCTCGCTTTCTAACTTTCTTACCTTTCTCAGTCTCACTTCCTTTTTTGTGTACTGCCAGTGAGAAGAGATCTGGTCAGTCTGGATGAGATTTTTTTCATTAAATTTGATTTCGCTCTTTTTGGATTTAAACACGGTTGTCTGTCCCTATTTATTAAAATTCTCTCCTCGCGACTTGTCCCACACTCGATCTATAGTTTTTTTTGCAAGTGAGTTCCCCAAACTCTTCAGTATTTTTTTTTCAATTAGGTAGCGTGCTCATTTTTCAGGCTACATAAGCAAGTTCAATGAAAAGTCCAACAATTAGGCCTATAATTCCCGGATTTACCTGATTGAAAGGAGGTTACCTGCACTGTGCAGCAACTTATTTCATCATGAGGGAACTTACACATGTAGCTGAATTATTGAATTTGTAAATTGCTTTCCAATTCCAAATATTAAACTTTACAGACAAAACCAAGACTCAACAAATCATCACTCTTTGTGTTTACTAACCCTTTCATCTTTCCCCTCATGATCTTTCTTTTGTGTTTATTATTTTACCCTTTCATCTTTCCCTCTTTGATCTTTCTTTTTTAGTGATTGTTACCTAAATTATCTTTCCCCACTGTGATCATTCCCCACTCCATGGCCTTCCATTTGTTCCCCCTAGTCTGTCCACCAGCTTTCCCACTTGGCCTCATTTTGTCCTCTGTCATCAGCTCTGCTTTCTTTTCCTACACTGTAGGCCTATCTGTTTCTGTTATACTGTCTTCGTAATTTTGCTTTTGAGAAAGGTCCTACTATACTAGGATTGAAACATCATGCCCTATAAGGTTTTTTTAATGTAATTGTCATTGGTGCTTGAAGTTGACACAACCAGCTGTCAATAACTCTTATATATACAGCTTTATTTATAAGATTAGTTTATGACAGCTGACACTTCCTGGCGTGCATAATTATGTGAATCACCAAATCTTCAAAATGTTTCCATTTTATTTTTTGCAGCATAAGCGTTGACTACCAACATGATGGGGACTTAGTCTGCTTGGAGGATGCTGTTTCTGATGAAGGAGACCTGGATGAGACATGGGAGCCTGTTGTCTCATTGAAGAGCAGGTAAGGCGCTACAGCTCAAACACTTCAAATACATTGTTTTTGAAATCACAGAGGGTCGTTCTCTGTAATGTGGTTTGCCACAATGCTACTTGTTTGTTATGGTAGCGATTGAACTGCATTTGTGTTGTTTCATGCTTGAAGCTAAACTTGGTAAGATGCTATCGTACATGCAAACATTTATACTCAAACATAAGAATCATGACATGAACCTATAACATAAAGATAAACATTTTTGTTTCTAATTTGCATGAAGTCATTTCCTTTGCTCCAATCTTTGAAGATTTGCTTTCTATTTTTGTATAAAATGTTTGGCTACTTTTCACCTCTGACATTGGTGTCTGAAATCATATTTTTGTTGGCCACAATAATTGTGTTAATTATCCACAAGCAGTCTGATGATAATCATGACATAAGAAGCAAGCTAAATAGTAAATACATGTAGTAATAATAATTTATAACTTAATATTGTTCGTCTTTTGTACGATTGAAATAGTCAATAGTCAATTTAGTAGAAGCAGTATTTCGTAACTTTCTTAAACATTTTGTGATTTTTTTAGGGTAAATCCAGATGGTTTGGATTATATGGCAACCAGTGAAGAGGTGTATGGAAGAGATGAAGAGGCAGATGATGAAGAGACGGGGACAGAAAAGTCCTTCACAAGGAGTGGGCTGCACCGGGTTTTGAATAAATGTGAGGGCGCGGAGCAGACCAAGCTCTACATAATAACGGAGACAAGGCGGTGGGGGCTGAACAATCAATGTCAGTAGTATTTCTCTCAGCAGCTTGAAATAGAAGATCTCTTGCTTCTTCCAGGTTCAAACGGCCTATGTTATCCTGCAATGAAACCCTAAACAACATAGATGAATTGTTCAAATAATCATGCCAAACAGATGTGTTTTGTTTTAAAAACTAGACAGTCATTTGTAGAACTAGAATTATAAAAAAAATCATGTGATGAATCATTTCTAAACTTAGGCATTGAGCACGGCTAAGACATTCATCAGCTCCCATGCTTATCACTGGTTTTTGATTTCCATGTAACAACATCAATTAATTCAAAGAGGTTTTGCCCTTACTCGACGTGTTAAACACTGAATGCTCAGTGCTTTGCCCGGTGCCTGATAAAAACATTTCAGGCAGCTCGGGCGGAATTCGAACCCGCGACTCCCGAATTCTAGTACGGACGTCTTAACCACTGGACCACCGAGCTGGTCGAGGTCGTGTGGTGGATTCGAATAATGTATAGCGGCGGGTACCGCGTTGCATCATAGATATAACATGATGTTTGCGTCGAGGAGAATGTAATTCAAAGAGGTTTTGCCCTTACTCGACGTGTTAAACACTGAATGCTCAGTGCTTTGCCCGGTGCCTGATATAAATATTTCAGGCAGCTCGGGCAGGATTTGAACCCGCGACTCCCGAATTCTAGTACGGACATCAATTAAAATGTACATGTAGGCCTACAATGAAAAAAGGACATTCGCTTTGTAGGGATGTTTCACACACATTAGTGCTAATACACATTATACATGTTGATAATATTTGTGTACTGTTGTAATTATAAATTTGAGTACTGTATCTAAAAAATAGCTGTGTGCGTTAGAGTACTCTCAACCTTTGTCATACATGTACATGTAGTTGATCAGCCTAATCAACCACTTGTTGGCCTTGTGCAACAGGTTGAAGATCCCCTCCCCTTTGTTGTACGGCTTCTTGATCCTCTCTCTCCTCTTCCTGTTACATTTTCTCTATTACTAGATGCCCTACTTCCTCTCCTACCCACACCCCTTGCTCTTCTATTCTAGAAGGAATAGCAACCTGACAACAATGCATATACATGTACATGATGTAAACTGTAAATAAAATTGACAAGACACTTTGTAAAAAGAAAGTAACTTGAATCCGTCCATCACTTACTGTTCAGTGTTCTATGATTATGTACTTCAAATTAAACTTACGGGTATGCCTCAGGTTAGTCACATTTTGGTAAAATCTATATTTATTTTATTGCAAACCTACACATCTAGAATGAAACAAACCCTGGATCAGATTGGAGCAGTCAGTTCAGTCACATAATTATGTACAACCAAAACCAGCTGCATGTAATTGCACTATTTATGGACATGCCTTACTAGTACTCTGCATCAGTACCTACCAAAAAAATATGAATAAACATTATAAGGTAGCGAATGGTTGTTGCCAGGTGTTTCTGCAATGGATGACTGTAGATAATTAATAACTAGAGGCCTTTTCACACTATGAAAAATCTCCGTGTTGAACACGGGTCGGACCCGTGTTGAAATGACTGACCTTTTCACACTACAACATTTCAACACGGGTCAGACCCGTGTAGAGCGCTCGACCCGTGTTGAAACCAACCCTGCTCGGGAGGTGGGTTGAGAGCTCTCGACCCGTGTTGAAAGCCGTAGTGTGAACGTCTCCGGGTTGAGTTCGACCCGTGTTGGGATACGGCCGAGTGCGCATGCGTGGCAGCGCCACACTGTAGAGCAACGAACAAACATGCCAGATTTTGTTGTGTTGCATGCACGGCCGCCAGCCAGGCGTACATGTACAGTGTAGTATATTTATACGTCCGTGGTTGCATGGGGTATTAAACCCCACATGCACAGGCAGCGCTGCCTCGAGTTCAGTACAGGCACAAGAAACATGACAACTTATCTGGCTGTAGGCACATAATTTCCTTGTCTTGAAACTATCCCTGTCATTATCGGAATGGAAAAAGGTGTCTTTTATAGGCTCTCGCAGGGTGAGATCGGCAAAAAAACGGGTTCCTAACAAAGTCGTCAGCGATGCACTGTACTACGATGTCGACTTCGCGTGCGTGCATGTGGCGGCAGAAAATACGAGAAGTCATTCGATTTTACTAAGGAGTAAGGGAGGTTTAAAAGACCACTTTACAAATTATAAAACTATTGTACTTATAAATCAACTTTGTAATTTTCTTTAATCAAACAGTGGCAACAAATAAACAATAGCCACTGCGTCGCGAAAATAAGCGAGGCGCTGGCGGCTGCCGGATTCGAGAAGACAGCAATACAGTGCCGTGACGCGCCGCAATGCATTATGGGGGTTTTCAGATTGGACCCGTGTTGAAAGTTCGATGCCGTGTGTAGTGTGAAACGATCACGCATTACACGAGTCGAAACATTACACGGGTTGAGAAAATGCCGGTGTGGCGTTGCGTAGTGTGAAACCGCGGCGAGAGTGACCCGTGTTGAATTCAACACGGGTCGGACCCATGTCGGACCCGTGTAAGTTTCAACACGTGTTGAACGTTCATAGTGTGAAAAGGCCTTAATTCTGCTTGCATTCTTTCTCCAGCCAGCGGATTAAGTTACAGACTACAAACCCATTAATGACTCTTATAAATATTTACTGGTCAATGACGGGAAGATAGTTTCAAGATGTGCAGTTGACCACAATATTTACGCCACTCGGATAGTCACTTTTGCAGGCATGTTAATGTTTTTATTTGTAAATGTCGACAAAGGTGATCCTTAGGCAAAATAAATAAACTGGTATCAAGCAAACAATCACATGCATGCCGGTCGCGATATTTTTTCCGTACCATATAAACGCTATGGGCCCATATGTTTGTGCACAAACAAAGTACATGCATGAAGAATTGAGTCTCAGGTCACTCAGACGGTACCGGGTGCGGGACGCAAGTGAACGACGTACAGTACATGTACACGTACAATGTACAGTACGTGTACATGTACTGTACATTGCTAACGAACTACGTTTAGGTTGTTCGTTTTTCCCATGGCAAAATAATAATAATACAACGACACAGCGAGAACACATCAATTTCACATATAATTCATTACCCAACGTTATTAATATTTCTTCTTGAGCATTTTCAACTTCAATTTCGTTGATACTGCCAGATACCGGTTGTGATTGATAACACCATAACACGTGTCCAGATTTCACACACATGTATCATATGACACCGTGGAAATATGATTATACTTGATTAAAATAAACACACATGACACAGGTTTGACATTTTATGTGAAATTCCGAAAGTTTTTCTGTCAAACAGGTCTTGGAAAAAACACGTGAGTTCGATCAGACTTTTGCACGGCCGTGTATGATACATGTACTGTACATGTACACAAATGTATGTACGTACATGTACATTACGTCCATGTAACAACGCACGGTCCATACACAGCTAGCTACACATTCAGTTAGCATTGTGTGGAACGCTGCGTGCAGTGCATGCATTGAAAGCAACAGGACACTCATTATGCAGCGGCTGTGGCCATGTGGTGACCTTCGAAGCTCCTGGCAACACAGAGCTGGCCAGATGCCTTATCATATCGGATTACATTGGCCGATTTGGAATTCGGAACTTTTACGGTAAACGCACGGTGGCGCTATTTAAAATTCTGCTAGGTGCATTTTACGATCCTCGAAGCTGACAGTGACAAAGTCTGATGAAAAAATGAATCAGTTTTTCACCATTTTCTCGCGACTTAGTTGACGGATTGAGCTGAAACTTTCACAGGTGTGTCATTTCATGCATATGCTGGATTAGACAAAGTATGGACGCGTTTCTAAGACCCTTACCAATGGTGTGTAGGGCCTTTAAGCCGTATGGTTTCTGTGCATTGCTCATCGTCTTGCGATTGGTCGTAAGTTACGACGGGTTTGGTGAAATCGACCCCAGGTCTCATTACCTTGGCGTTGGTTCACGCTACTTCCACAGGAGCCCAATCTTTGATGCCTGTTGTCACATGCACAGTAGCGCACTTTATCGTCTAAACATTTCGATCCCCTCGCTCGGCTGCTTTTGGTCTTTATGTGACGTCACATGCTCACGGGGAATTTTTGGGGGCGGGAACATTTCAATGTTTTTGGGCGAGATTAGGCACTAACAAATTTTTTTTAAATCAATTCTTTTCTGATTATAATGTGAACATTACCAAAGGAGAGTTTTTAGCTCCTTTTCAAATCCTATTTCTGTAGACCTTTAAATCACGTGTTGTGATTGGTCAATTTGTGATTGGTCAATTTGATTGGCCTACTGGATCGATGTACAATGTATTGACAAAAAGCCATCTGTTTCTGTTTTTCCCCCGTTGTTTTCAGCTGGAGATCAGGAAGAAATTGACAGACGTGATCCAGGAGGAGTTTCTGGCACTGAAAGGCAAGGCAGAGAGTCTGCACAGGGCCAGGCGGTTGTCAGACAGCTTACGTGGCCCCTTCTGACGGGTGACGCTCAAAATGACGCCCGCCAAAAACTCTCAGAAGATACCCCAGGCGGTGGATTTCTCAAAGCCTCTCAAGGCATCGTAACTCAACTAATAACGGATGACCCGTCTTAAGTTTAGAAAAGTCGCATGGTTTTCTGTGCATCACCCCATCCTCTTGCGACTAGTCGTAAGTAATGATGAGTTAAGCAAGCATGGGACTCCTTCATTGGAGCAGAGGAAGCATAATGTTTGCTGCCAAGTTGTCAACGGTTTGCCACCACTGACCTTCAGTAGCTTGATGTAGCTTTTATCATTTGCCTTTCATTCAGTGGGGTGTAGAGCCCACACTAAGACAACACAACATTTGCTGCACTCTTGGAACCAAAGGTCACACTGGGCGTGACTTTTACGGCATCCTAATATGAAATTGTAAACAAATTATTGCGCAAAGATTTGTTTAAACAATATGACAGATCAGTCAGGAATTATTTATTTCAATCAACACAGGAAATGCATCTTTTCAAACATAAGCATGGTTTGATTATATAAAGAAATCACATGGATGTAATATTTTTATTATTTATACAAAATAAACATATGAAAAAAAATTAAATATTTGCGGCATTTGGTGTTTAATTTGTTACAATTCGTAAGCCCTATCAACCACTTGAATCCGTACACCGCTTTTTTTCCAAAATTGTTAATAAAGACACTGATATGGTGTCCTTTCAAAATAGTCTTGGGTTGGATAACTGAGGTAAGAGTGCTGGTACATCAAACCAGAGTTCTTAGGTTCTAATCATGGTCCAGCCAAAGTTAAAATTCAGATGCATCAGTTAGAGAGTCTGCAAAAAAACTGAGATGGGGGTTCAAATTCGCCCTGAGCCACCCCTGGGTTTCCCAAGCAATTGATCTGTTGGTAGAAGAAGCTCACAGTATTGACCAAGGGTCGGCTCACTTGAAGCAGTGTTTACTGTGAGCTGTGGAGAAGTTTGATCCTATGAGATGTGGTTAATCTCGTTTCTGTCCACCGTGTCTGTATGCGCAGCAGATTGGACACTGTTGTGGCTTCTTTTTTCCATCCTAAATACTTCAAGGGGAAATAGCTAGCCTTGCTAGTTTTTTTGTTTTTGCTTCCTGAGCTCAGCATTCACAAACTTTCATGTGCCTTCGAAGAGCTCCAGAATGTCTTTCTTGGTGGCCAGCTGGCTGGGTCTGAGGCCGTTCCTGTCCTGGCAGTCTAGCGCCCCCAATGTCAGCAGAGTCCGAACACAGGCTCCGTGCTGGATACCAGCTGCTACATGCAGTGCTGCAAATGACGGGAGGGGAAACAATAACGCCATTTTCTATTCTTTCTGTCTTATCTATCTTTCTTCCTCCTGATCTAGTGTGCTGCTGGTTCTTCTCCTTGTTACTTTCTATTAGCCCTCACCTAGAGTGGCCTTTTGTGGCCTTGTGTTGGGCGACTTTCATAAAAAATAATATAAAAATTAATATTTGGGGTGCGATCCAAGTGTGGTTATCATACACCAACCCTTTGTCTACCCACATCAGGTGACTGAATACAATTGGTAGACAGGGTCATCACACATCACACCAACCCTTTGTCTACCCACATCAGGTGACTGAATGCAATTGGTAGACAGGGTCATCGCACCCCATCCCTTTGTCAACCCACATCAGGTCACTGAATACAATTGGTAGACAAGTTCATCGCACCCCAACCCTTTGTCTACGCCACGTCAGGTGACAATGCAATTGCTAGACAGGGTCATCACACATCACACCAACCCTTCGTCTACCAATATCAAGGGTCAATATGTGGAATGTCAATTCCACGCCATCCATGCCAGCTCCCATTGAGACCAAGTCGAGCTTGTCATGTCATGACCACCTCATATACTCGGCCCCTAAAATTGCCTGATTTGCACGTACCTGTTCTACCACGTTCGTCTGTGGCATTGAGATTGGCCCCCATAGAGTGTAGAGTTTCAATCATGGCCACATGGCCCTCCTTATAAGACAAAGAGAGAGTACATGTCTCTTAGTTAATTTCAATAATTATCATAAACTTTTGCCGGTACTCACAACCTCTCCAATTCAGTTTCAAATTTTTCTCTCTTTTTTAAGGAAGTAAATTATACAAAACACTGTTGCAAACTTTTTTAAAGACAGTCATTTTGGTCCTAAAAATAGCTATTTTTTGGGCAGTAGGCTTACTAAGCCAGTTGGAAGGGCACCCAGGCCAGTTGGCAGGGCGCCAAGGCCATTTGGCAGGGCACCCAGGCCAGTTGGAAGAGCACCCAGTCCAGTTGGCAGGGGCACCCAGGCCAGTTGGCAGGGCACCCAGGCCAGTTGGTAGGGCGCCCAGGCCAGGTGGCAGGGCAACGAGGCCAGTTGGCAGGGGCACCAATGCCAGTTGGCAGGGCACCCAGGCCAGTTGGCAAGGCACCCAGTCCAGTTGGCAAGGCACCCAGGCCAGTTGGCAAGGCACCCAGTCCAGTTGGCAAGGCACCCAGGCCAGTTGGCAGGGCACCCTGGCCAGTTGGCAGGGCACCCAGTCCAGTTGGCAGGACACCCAGTCCAGTTGGCAGGGCACCCTGGCCAGTTGGCAGGGCACCCTGGCCAGTTGGCAGGGCACCCTGGCCAGTTGGCAGGGCACCCAGGCCAGTTGGCAGGGCACCCAGGCCAGTTGGCAAGGCACCAAGTCCAGTTGGCCAGGCACCCAGGCCAGTTGGCAGGACACCCAGGCCAGTCGGCAGGGCACCCTGGTCAGTTGGCAGGACACCCAGGCCAGTTGGCAGGGCACAGAGGCCATTTGGCAGGCCACCCAGGCCAGTTGGCAGATCACCAAGGCCAGTTGGCAGGGGCACCAAGGCCTTCTCTACTTGGAGATCAGCACAATCCATCTCCGTAGCGTCAAACGTGTTCAAGAAATTCCCAACACAAAGCTGGCTCAAATCCCACCCAAGCTTCCTGCATTATCTTTAGCAGGCAATCAAGCACAGCACTTAGCATCCGATGATCATTACATGTCGACTAGGACAAACCCTCATTGAGCAATATATGAAACAGTTGTCACTTCCGCTCTACTCTACAACCTAGACTTGATCCTCCTTTCAATGCAATATGTTAGTGGTTTGTCTCTGTGACAAAAATACAACACGATTATCACCTTTGTAGCAAGATGAAGGGCAGTGTTCGCTCCGATGCCAGTGGGTGTGTCTACGGTCACGCCCTGCCGACGGAGCAGGAATTGGACGGACAATTGGCAGCCGGTTTGAGCAGCCAGGTGAATGGCCGAGCGGCCTAGGACATCGCACTTGTGGACATCCGCCTACAAGTGAACAAAGTTAGATATGATATGAATGTTTATAAAACCAAAGCATATCACATCAATTTACCTTCTTTATAACCAAAGTATATCAATAAATAAGTAAGACTTAAGGCTTTGTATGGTGGGTGAAACAATAATATGATGGTTTGCGCCCTTTGCGGTAACACCATGTGTAAGGTCTCTTTAGGAAAAGGTATGGTTCTGAAAAGAACCTGAGTGATAACTTGACATTCCAGCCAGTAACATCGAGTTATCACTCAGGTTCTTTTCAGAAAATTGACCTTATACAGTACATGGCGCCAAGGCAAACTCTCATACCAAAGCATATCACATCTATTTTACCCTGTGCCGCTGGATCAGGATCTCAGCCACGTCCACAAAGTCTCCTCTCAGGGAGTCAATGAGTGGTGTAGACCCACAGCTGTCTGCCTGGTCCACTGGGTAGCCCGCCCTCGTCAGGCACAGTTCCACTGCCTCTTGCCTCCCATGCATAGCTATGCGGAGACATGGTCAGACACAATTGGTGCATTCAAGAATCAAGACGGGAAGGACTTTATGGGCACGGATCCAGAAAAGCACGGATTACATCTTTCAGATGAACAACAATTGCTTTGTAGTTATATGGAAGACGTTAATGGTTGAATTACTTCTAACTGGCGCCCCATCCCGGCAAAGACTAGTTGAATATTTGGGAGGCCACCATCTGAAGGTTGAATAGCTCAGATGGAAAGAGGTCTCGGGTTCAAATCCCAGTTCAGTCAAAGTTTTCTTTGCCATTTTTTCAATTTGTTCAAACATTGCCAGTCAGATTTTCATTATTATTTTGTATTTTAATCTTTTTCATTAACATGCATGCCACATGCTTTATGCACTTTAGTCATGGGGGAGTGCTATTCTTGTTGGAGTTTTCAGCTACCGTCAACCTACCTGCCGTGTGCAGTGGAGTGCGGCCATTTTTGCTGACTGTGTCCCACAGGTTGGGCTCATGATCGAGCAGGCAGTTCAAAATGATCACATGCCCCTCTCTTGGAATGAAATTCAAGAGAGAAAAATATGTCATGGGGTGAAAAAGTTGTAACGTTTGCAGAATGTGATTCAAGGAAAACCACCAACATTTGGAAATGCGTTTCCAATAACATAGTGCTAGACTTAAAGATGGCGGTTGACTCGGACTTAATCTTTGTGACTCAACCTCTGTGAATAGTGACTCAACCTTTGTGACTTGTAACTCAACCTGTGTGACTTGTGGCTCGACCTTTGTGACTTGTGACTCGACCTTTGTGACTTGTGGCTCGACCTTTGTGACTTGAGACTCGACCTTTGTGACTTGTGACTCGACCTTTGTGACTTGTGACTCGACCTTTGTGACTTGTGACTCGACCTTTGTGACTTGTGACTCGACCTGTTACTTGTGACTCGACCTTTGTGACTAGTGACTCAACCTTTGTGACTTGCAACTCAACCGCTGCGAAGTGACTCAACCTTTGTGACTAGTGACTCAACCTGTGACTTGTGCCTTGATTTTTTGTGACTATAGTGACTCAACCTTTGTGACTTGTGCCTTGATCTTTGTGACTAGTGACTCAACCTTTGTGACTTGCAACTCAACCGCTGCGAATAGTGACTCAACCTTTGTGACTAGTGACTCAACCTGTGACTTGTGCCTTGATTTTTGTGACTATAGTGACTCAACCTTTGACTCAATCTTTGTAACTAGTGGCTCGACCTTTGTGACTTGTGACTCAACCTCTGTGAATAGTGATTAGTGACTCAACCTTTGTGACTTGAAACTCAACCTCTGTGAATAGTGATTAGTGACTCAACCTTTGTGACTTGAAACTCAACCTGTGTGACTTGTGAATCGACCTCTGTGAATATTGACTCCACCTGTGAATAGTGACTCCACCTCTGTGAAAAGTGACTCGACCTTTGTGACTTGTGACCCGATCTTTGCAACTAGTGACTCTATATCTTTGTTACCTGTGACTCGACATTTGTGACTAGTGACTTGACCTTTGACTTGTGACTTGGATTCAACCATTGTGACTCATGACTTGGACTCAAGACTCGACCAGGATACTTAAGGACTTGGACTCAAGACTTGACCAGGATACTTAAGGACTTGGACTCAAGACTCGACCAGGATACTTAAGGACTTGGATTCAAGACTTGACCAGGATACTTAAGGACTTGGACTCAAGACTTGACCAGGATACTTAAGGACTTGGACTCAAGACTCGACCAGGATACTTAAGGACTTGGACTCAAGACTCGACCAGGATACTTAAGGACTTGGACTCAAGACTCGACCAGGATACTTAAGGACTTGGACTCAAGACTCGACCAGGATACTTAAGGACTTGGACTCAAGACTCAACCAGGATACTTAAGGACTTGGACTCAAGACTTGACCAGGATACTTAAGGACTTGGACTCAAGACTCGACCAGGATACTTAAGGACTTGGACTCAAGATTCGACCAGGATACTTAAGGACTTGGACTCAAGACTCGATCAAGAGATGTGGCTCGGACCCAGACTCGGACCTTAGATTTTGTGACTGGAATTCAAGTCTGTCGACAGACCTTGCAGCGATGTGGAAGGCATTCCACCCGTCTTTGTTTCTCAGTCGAAGGTTGGCACGGTACTGGATGAGCAGCCGGACGACATCTACGTCAGTCTTGGTGCAGGCAAGATGCAAAGGTGTCCTGTTTTTGTTAAGAGAGAAGAGGCATTGAGACTATTGCCATATAGTTTTCACAGCAATGTCTGCTTTCAATAAAGTGAGGGAGGTGGTGGGAGACCAAAGGGGAAAAGGACAGGCAGGGCTCGGCCTTAGCACTAGCCCGGCGGTCATTGTCTAGTCAAAACAGCTGCGGGCTAGTAAAATGACGCACTTTGCTAGCCCGGCGGACTAGTACAAAGTAGGCAGCGGTGTGGAGGCAAAACACGATGCGGGCAGGGATGAGAAAGTATAAATTAATAATTAGTTTTACTTGACCTAATAACCTTGAGTTAAATTCAATATTAATTTATACAGGGCTAGTAAAACTTACTGCGGGCTAGCAAAAACTCAATTTACTAGCTTGATGGGCTAGTTAAAAAAAAACTTAAGCGCAAGGCTTGCCTGACAGGGAAGACGAAAGAAAAGAAGGAATTAATAAAGGGAGAAAAAAAAAACCCAGGAAAAAACAAAACAAAGATGGCCGTACCAGTCGGCTCTCTTGAGAGGATCTACCGGGACGCCGGCAGCGAGGAGGAGCTCGGTGCATCCCGCGTCGCCGGCCAGAGCGGCCTCGTGAAGCGGCCTCTTCCCGTCCAGATTGGCCGCCTCCAAATAGGCGCCCTCGGCCGCCAGGAGCCCCAGCACCGGCCGGTGGCCGTGCCTGGCCGCCAGGTGAGCGGCCCTGTCCCCGGAGCGAGGCCGGCCGTAGTCCAGCAGCTCGCAGACCGAGGATTCGCCGCCTCTCCGGAAATCTTCCAGCATCCCCTGCATGGCCTCCAAGTCCTTCTTTTGGGCAGCACTAACAAAGGCTTCTCCAGTCTTCTGCATTTTCTGCTTTTAGGGGGGGTTTCCTTCCCCCCCCCCCCTCAAATCTGAAAGCGAATGAAAACAAAGGCGTGATGCTTGGAGATAAACTGCGGATAATGATCAAATGGGTCTAACCGTCAAAGATACTTACATGTACTTGACTATTCAGAAAGGGGCAGATAGCGCAGATGATAAGACTTAAGAGCACCTGTATGCCTGTACACAAACCAGAGGCCTCAGGTCCTTCTCTTAAGTGGCACTCACTGTGACTCACAGGCTTTACCGATCTTCAGCATACTTTTTTCTTCTTCTTTTTCTCGCCCCCCCCCCCGAATCCTAAACTGAATGAAAACAAGGGGCGAGACATTGGAGAAAAAAAGCAGTTAACTAGTAAAAGTGTTTCCGACTGGCAACCACACACCGGCAAAGACTAGAGTAGATGACCATTAATTTGGGAAGGCGAAGGCCACCAGTACTACTACGAGTACTACACTAGTAGTAGTACTACTCACTAGTACTAGTACTAGTAGTACCAGTACTAGTAGTAGTAGTACTACTACAAGTACTAAGAAGTACTAGTCCGAGTAACTTAGACCCTCACTTACAATCGCCCTTTTTTATTTGGAGGGATTTTGATAAAAAAGGCGATTGTAAAGGTCCAAGTTACTCGGACTAACCATCTACAGGCTGGATAGCTCAGATGGTAAAAGCGCCGGTGCGCAAAAAACATAGAAAAATGTAGTCCGAGTAACTTGGACCCGACAAGTCACCCTTTTGAAATTTTGAGGGACGGGTGACTGTAGTGTAGTCTGTAGAGTCCAAGTATCCTCCAGTAACCGGTTTTCGACGACATAAGGACTTTTCTTCAAACTGAACAATGTGGACGAAAGTATCACACTAAAAGAGGTCTCAGTTACTTTCTCCACACAACAGACTATTAGAATAATCATAGAGAAGGTTGATCAAGCCTGTCACTTCCGTAAGATTACCCGGTTTTGTTGACGTCCGCGGCGCACCGCGCAGTAAGCATCGTCACCTATTTTCGTCGGTGGTGTTTAGTAAGGTGTCCCAGTGCAGCCAAACGCAAAATAAATTCTTAAAATAACTCAAAATGCTGTGTGGCGCTGTAAAATTCTTCCCTGTATGTTTTGTGCGTGTTCATCTTTGGGGTTTTTTTCGACACTGCTTCTAACACTTTCCTCAAATCATTGATAATTTATGCTTAAAACGTATTGGTCTGGTTGATGTCTTCTTTTGTGACGTTTAAAAAAAATCCACAATCCTCTTTCTCACTGCTTCTTCAGTTATGACCTTTCCCAATGTCACTCCAGAGACACATTTCCTCCTTCGTGGTACTTTCTCTAGCTGCCCTTTTATTTTTTTCATTTTTTATAAAAGCCTATTGGGCCATGTTACTTTTTGCCTTTAAATAATAATGAAAAATAAATTTTAAAAAATCATATAAGCGAGACGACCTATAGGAGGCTCCATAGTTTTTACCCTGAACGGACTGCCTCAAGTTGCGTGAAATATTTTTTTCCTACGGATGTTGGGGTTTGTTATGGTACACTCAGATTTTTTTTAGGACGAACAATAAAGAAAACTGGAGCTTCGAAGCAACTGCCAAATTTGTACCTAGGAAAATAGACCCCAAAAGAGCAACTTTTTTAATCACACGAGTTTGGCCTACTGGAAAAGCCGCCCGGCCTAGATCGATACATGTAGGCCTACTTGAGCCCCCGTTTTTCTTGTACATAAAGCTGCAGGGTGGCACCGCACTAATTTAATTCAAGATGGCGCCGCCTGTGCCGCTGATTATCATTAAGTTTGGACCCACAGCTTTTGTTGAATCAGGGTCCTTCGGAGTCTAATTAACGGATATATTGTAGAATAAGTGAAGCTTGAGACAACCCGGATTTCAATATTCGATTTGGCGTGTAATTTGGGACATGTGGGACTTGAAATGCAGCCCTATTTTTCTTTGGAAGCACACGGTACGGATGCGTCCAGGAAACCCTTGCAGAAATTAGGCTTGGACTGCTGCACACGAGTTGCCGCACTTTGCAGACCATGGCCTCGGATTACAGTTACATCTTTCCGAGAAATCCACCAACCGGCCACGCTACCGTTGTTTTCGAATCAATCCGCCCCACGTTTATTCGTCAAATAAAAAACATTAATGACTCGCATTCGCCAAGCCCCTTTCGCTCTTTTTTCAGGAACAGTCCGTAACTACAAATTTCTAATAATATTATCAAATTAAAATTAAAGCAATTTCCTGCGCGACCCATTTTACCACCACTAACGCGGACTATATTCTGTGTGTGACGGATGACACCCGAACAGGTTGGCGGAAGAAAGCTGATTTTTTTCTTTTAATACATGATACATTAAGGGAAAAAAATACGTTTCCCTTTTGATCAACTCTCTATACTTGAAAAGTTTCAAGGAACAATTTCCACCGAAAATGCGAGACTCCCGTAAAGCAAGTTGATTTCACTTGATTGTTTGTTGTTATTTTAGAAAATGCAGCCTATGCAAGGGGTTCAGTGTTTCACCCTCTTTACTTGATCACACTGAAATCCACAAGCACGCCGCCAACGACAGAGTCCTTCAAGCGGCCATTAAAAAAGGCAGGAACTTTTCATGAAAACAGTAGGCCCCTACACAAACCCCCCCCAAAAAAAACAAAATCCTCGTTTTTCAACATTTAAAGACGGATTTCGGAAAAATCCTTTGGACATAATATCGTTCAATACATTAACTTTCCGAAAATCAAAAAAATAAAATTGATTTTTTAAGTATCGATACTTTGATACTTTGATACTTTGACTTCAGGCGTTGTTTACTCGAAAAGTGTTTTGGTGGGATATTCCTCATGTCGCTGTGCCGGTTCACATTTTCTAAATCAAAGAATCGCCTCCATGCTTTGACAATTTACAACGTATACATATAATAATGAAGCACTTGCATGAGTTTCGGCTCAATCCGTCTAACATGTCATCAGTACAAGTGGGGGAACGAAACTAAAAGCTACCCCTTTCCAGACATAGAGGGCGGTGTTTGCCGACAGGAACTCAACCGAACGATCTTCGAAAATTCAAGAAATTTCCTTGGGCTTGGCGAATGCGAGTCATTAATATTTTTTATTTGACGAATAAACGTGGGACGGATTGATTCGAAAACAACGGTAGCGTGGCCGGTTGGTGGATTTCTCGGAAAGATGTAACTGTAATCCGAGGCCATGGTCTGCAAAGTGCGGCAACTCGTGTGCAGCAGTCCAAGCCTAATTTCTGCAAGGGTTTCCTGGACGCATCCGTACCGTGTGCTTCCAAAGAAAAATAGGGCTACATTCCAAGTCCCACATGTCCCAAATTACACGCCAAATCGAATATTGAAATCCTGGGTTGTCTCAAGCTTCACTTATTCTACAATATATCCGTTAATTAGACTCCGAAGGCCCCTGATTCAACAAAAGCTGTGGGTCCAAACTTTATGATAATCAGCGGCACAGGCGGAGCCATCTTGAATTAGAATAGTGCGATGCAACTTTGCAGCTCTATGTACAAGAAAAAAGGGGACACAAGTACATATATCTAGACCGGGCGGTAAAGAATTTGCAATGTGTCCAATTTCCGGACATTCCTAATTTGAGAACTAACTTCCTGATCAAGAAGTTTGTAATAGTTTCTATATAGAGCTCTTCTGGCCTCGGTACCGGTCCACCGCACTTCCTTCCCTGACCCCATCAATATAGGCCGTAGACCCACGCACTATGTGAGGGAGGAAACACCGCGGCCCCTAGACCTTGGCCGCCGAGTCGACCAAAAGCATGTGTCCCTGTACGAAGACGCGAACCTGGATTACGAGGACAGTCCCAGCATCACACCGGCTCATCGGAATGCGCCACATGCAATGTTGGTGGTTGCGGGAGTTTTTTAAACACCTTATACTGCGAGCTCTTTCTGTGAGAAGAAAAAAATAGCTAAAAAGTTGCCCCCGGGAATCGAACCACGGACCTACACGTTGCTAGCTGAGCATTTTTACACACTGCCACTTGCACTGCTAGTTTCCTCTCGTCTTACTCTTCGGTGTAATAAGCAATTCGGATTTGAAGGACTCTGTCGTTGGCGGCGTGCTTGTGGATTTCATTGTGATCGAGTAAAGAGGGTGAAGCACTGAACCCACTTGCAAAGGCCGCATTTTCTAAAATAACAACAAACAATCAAGTGAAATCAAGTTGCTTTACGGGAGTCTCGCATTTTCGGTAGAAATTGTTCCTTGAAACTTTTCAAGTATAGAGAGTTGATCCCTTAATGTATCGTGTATTAAAAGAAAAAGAAATCAGCTTTCTTTGATATATATTGAGGAGGCTATTCAGGACTAACGGTCAAGCTTCCGCCAACTTGTTCGGGTGTTATACGTCACACACAGAACATAGTCCGCGCTAGTGGTGGGATAATGGGTCGCACTGGAAATTGCCTTAATTTTGACTTGATAATATTATTAGATATTTGTATTCACGGACTGTTCCTGAAAAAAGAGCGAAAGGGGCTTGGCGAATGCGAGTCATTAATATTTTAGCCTAATTTCTGTAAGGGTTTTCTGGACGCATCCGTACCGTGTGCTTCCAAAGAAAAATAGGGCTGCATTCCAAGTCCCACATGTCCCAAATTACACGCCAAATCGAATATTGAAATCCTGGGTTGTCTCAAGCTTCACTTATTCTACAATTTATCCGATAATTAGACTCCGAAGGACCCTGATTCAACAAAAGCTGTGGGTCCATACTTTATGATAATCGGCGGGACAGGCGGAGCCATCTTGAATTAAATTAGTGCTGCTCTATGTACAAGAAAAAAGGAGACTCAAGTACACGTACATGTATCTAGGCCGGGCGGTAAAGAATTTGCAATGTGTCCAATTTCCGGACATTCCTAATTTGAGAACTAACTTCCTGATCAAGAAGTTTGTAATAGTTTCATACAATCCGTGAAATTTGAGACCTTGAAAATCTGCCGTTTTCGAGAAAAGAGGAAATTTCTTGCATTTTCGAAGATCGTTCGGTTGAGTTGCTATCGGCAAACACCGCCCTCTATGTCTGGAAAGGGGTAGCTTTTAGTTTCGTTCCCCCACTTGTACTGATGACATGTTAGACGGATTGAGCCGAAACTCATGCAAGTGCTTCATTATTATATGTATACGTTGTAAATTGTCAAAGCATGGAGGCGATTCTTTGATTTAGAAAATGGTTTACCACACCTTTAAAAATCATGTATTTTGAAATGTATTTATTAGGTTTAAGTGGAATGCGTAGGGCACACTCACTTTTCCAAAAGAGGAGTATTGGAACTATCAGCAAAATGCATATTAGCGTATAGCGAGATTATGACCGAAAGTTGATTTTGGTCATTGTTAAATTTGTTAGGCTGAATGATCGATTGCACCAATGAACTCGAAAACGCCTACATCCTCTGTAGAATTTTGTACTCTTTCGTATGATATCCAATTTATTAGGTTTTAGTGGAATGCGTAGGGTACACTCACTTTTCGAAAAGAGGAGTATTCCAGACTCGTTTTATTTTGAAGTCAAATCCTGGATATTCATTTTTTCTCGAAAATATAGGTTTTTGGAAAAAACAAAACAAGTATTCAAGCTGATTGTGTAAAGAAGCATGTTATCACAAAGTTGCAGTACAATTTCTCTCTTATTTTTATTTTTAAACTGTCAAAAACTCAATTCAAATATTGTGTGTCAATCATGGGACACCGTAGCGCTTTACGAGCAGGCCAGCCGAAATTCAGGCCTAAATTTAGGGCCAGGTTCAGTCTGGTAAGTGAAGTTTAGGGAAAATGGCGACTGTACGGCGGTAGACTGTAGTATCGGAACAAACAATGAAATTAAAAAATGTGAATGCCCCACGTTCCACAGATTTAAGCCACGTTGTGAATCCTTTATAAGAAAAGTGTATGATCCTCCTGACAGTGAGAAAGGCACAGCGTTCAACCCATCAGCAGCAGCAAAGTGTAGAACAGAAGTCTTTAAGTGAACATGATATTGACGGTGAAGATCCTTCAGACACACGGAAGAGAATGCTGCGTGGAGGTACGGTAGGCTAAACATGTATGGTAATTGGTATGGACCCTTCTGCGGTCACACTTATTGGCGTCACGACGGCGTCAACACGATAGTGGCGTCAATACACCCACTGTCCTGTATCCTAGGTACAACATTGGCAGTTGCTTCGAAGCTCTGGACAGTTTTCTTTATTGTTGGTCCTAAACAAAATCTTAGTGTACCATAACAAACCCCAACATCCGTAGAAAAAATATATATCACGCAACTTGAGGCAGTCCGTTCTGGGTAAAAACTATGGAGGCTCCTAATCCTATAGGGCGTCTCGCTTATATAATTTTGTTTTCACGATGTGAAGGCAGGTCCGGGTGCGGAGTGGTCTGCGGAAGTGTGTGCGCGCGCGGTGCGATGTCCCGGACGTTGCTTTGCACTGCTGTTCAGGAAACAGTTGTAGGCCTCTATTTTTCAAAGATGACATTACAGAAATTTAAGACGATGAAGTAGCATATGCACAGCCACAATCCTTGGACCCTACAGTCACCCGAATCTCAAAATTTCAAAATTCGATAAAAAAAGGGTGACTTGTCGGGTCCAAGTTACTCGGACTATAGTAGTCTGAGTAACTTGGACCCGACAAGTCACTCTGTTTTATCAAATTTTGAAATGTTGAGGGACGGGTGACTGTCTGTAGCCTGTAGGGTCCAAGGATCGTGGCTATGCATTGTGGTAATGTCATCTTTGAAAAATACCCCCGACCGAAATCTCCAGATTTTACCCCCGAAAACACCCGTGAAACGGTCCCACGCCCCCATCGAGGATTCAGTGAGAATTCCAGATTCCAATAGTCCAATACTGGTCATTTTGTTTTACTCACGTTTGGGAAAAGGGAGAAATTTTCCCTCAGTTGACCGAGAAAGGGCGGACGAGCCGAGTTGGGGTGGCCATCATGGATTTGAAACTGGATGACGTCACCAGGTCCGGATGCTGAGTGGTCTGCGGAATGTGTGCGAGCGCGGTGCGATGTCCCGGACGTTGCTTTGCACCGCTGTTCAGGAAACAGTCGTCATGGTCGTAGGGCTCAACACGTGGAAGCACTTGGTTGTGCCAGACAGTGTTGTTTCTCTACAAATTGTTGGTCTATTGTGGATTTAGGGGTTTTTGCACCCTTTTATAGTCAGGGTATCACTACTATTTTACATTTAAACCAAAATCTCTCCATTCGAGGATGCATTTTCATCAGGGAACCTTGTGACCTAAGGTCACAGCACGGTGAAAACAATGAGGTGACGAGCTATTCATTTGCACGCATTTCTACGGGTGTCACAATTTATTGTTCCAAAACATAATGCTTAAGAGTAGACCTGCGAGACTGTGTTATAGGAAAACTGTAACTTGAAAAGGGGTCAGAAATAATTTTTCTTCAAGTTCTCTTCCAGAAAGAAGTGTCTGGAAGAACAGCACACACACTCGCCCAGCCACACTGCACACCCGGACCTGCCAGTACGTCATCAGTTTGCATATAATTATATACCAGCTCAGTTTTAAATCAAAGATGATAGTCATGGTTTACTCACATTCGTGAAAAAAGGGAGAAACTTCTCATTTGATCAAGAAGAGTCTAAACTGAACCAGTGAACACAAATCGATGGCATCATGACACGCTGGCAGGTCCAGGTACACGATCTTAGATGCTTATTAAATCTTTCCATGAAACTGAATTCTTTTCAGAGATTCAAGTTAAATGGAGATAATGATAGTTTCAGTGATGTTTCAAGGTCAACGAGTGAAAGGTGGCATGTAACAAGTTGTGCTTTCTCGGCTAGTTCTTTGTGACTTTCACTTCCAATCAGTACTCACTTTTTATCTTCAAATCGTTGGATATAACTATCATATAAGCACTAAGAAATGCTGAATGTCATTCACATCTGCCATTCTGCAGAGCGTTTGTGTTTGCCCCCTTTCCAATCTTCTGATGCTTAATGTAGCAGCAGCGCCCTTTATGTCCCATTATTGTCCTTTCATTTGACATTTTTTTTTGACAGAGTGGCTCATAAATGAAGCTCAGTGTCCAACTACAATGTTATTTTTAATCTAGTGGGCGTGGCGTTTGACAGAATTGTTCTGCCTTTCAGGAAGGTCCATTAGCTCAGCAGGGAGTAGCTATAGCTCATCATGCGCGATCAACTTTTGTTGAAATTTCTGCCTCAGGGCTGTGAGACCAATACAGCTGTATCTGTCCTGTTTAATTTGTTTCATCTTGCGTGGAAAAAACTCACCATGTGCTTGACTTGAGCTACATTATTTTGTAGGTGCTGAGCCATGTCAGGTTACAGCCCGTCAGCTCATTGTTGATTGAAATCAACAATGAAATAAATTACAGTACATACTACATAATGGAGTACATAATGGAGTCAGTATTAGGTGATGGGTGCCATGTACATGTACATGTAGATACTGGCTCCCTGTAGTACCAGTCCTGAGAAATCATGGAGGAAGGAAACTGGATATTCTCCTCCATGGTATAATGCATTAGACTCATGACTCATGGCGCAGCTTTGGTATGACATTATAAACATACATGTACATGTACAGTAGGCCCAAGTTAATTTCATTGCAAAGAACAAGAAATACACACAACAGATTATATACATTTGTTAAGCTCATACTCTGCTAAGCTCTGCATTCTTCCTTTGAGAAAAGTCATGCTTCGATGGTCCTGCTTATAGGCCCTCCTAATTTGTGATCTACTCTACTAAACTCATCAAAAATGGCCTGTGGCAATGGTGCAATATCCACTGCATATTATTACATAATATACCACTCTTTGTCATGTTTGCACTTGTAGGTAACTGCTACAGAGCCCATTCTTTCTGTCAAACGAATGGTAGCCAAAGAATTAGACGTTCCAGTTCACCAACAGAGACTTGTCTTTAAAGGGAAAACATTGTCTGGTAAATTCTTTTATTTAGAATCTAACATTTTGTATTAGTATAGACTACAGTACATGTACATACATGTCATGATGCAGTTACATTGTGAATTTGCACAAGAAAAAGCTGTACATGTGTATTTCAATTATGTCTCAAAATCTTAATGATTCCTTTACTTGACTTAAATCTTAACGGAAAAACCTCCTTCTGTTCATTTCTTGCTCCTCACGGCATAGTTAGGGTTGTCACTTAATAAACAGCTGTTATATTTCATATTTGTATGTGGTTTGCGTAAATATTTATCATTTTGTCTACACAGATGGCCAGTGTTTAGGTGACTACAATATTGGTCCGGATACGAAAATTCACCTAGTCATACGTAGACCTGATATATCTGAAGACCTAACAAGTACATCGAGAATAGGAAGGAGTACTGCACTGTGGGATGACTTAAAGAAGTTACTCCAGGAACACTTTACATTATCTGATGCAGAGAAGGTTCTGGAACAGTTTAAGAAGGTAAATGAAATATGTTTTCATGAATAAATAGGATATTATTTGGGGTTGTCTGTTTTCATCATTTAAACCTTTTTGTCGCTCAATATAGCAAAAACTGAGTTGGAACTTTTAAACAGCTTTTGAAAAATTTCAAAGAAAGCTTTGACTGAACCTGGACTTGAACCCGAGACCTCTATTTGCACGTACCAGCACTCACCATCTTAGCTATCCAGCCCAATTGTTGTAAACCTGGCTACCACAATTACTTTTACAAAATGTTATGTTTGCATCTTAATGAAAATGCACACTGCACATCTCTTATTCTGTTTTCTTTTTCTTTTTAGTGATATCAGTGGAAAGTAAGGGGAATGTATACATGTACACATAGCCGACTGCCCTACTCTAAGGTCCGAGTTGCTTGCTTAACATGTATTGTCTTCTGTTGTCAGGAATTCTCTATAAACATTGCAAGTCTGAGCCTAGAAGACATAGAGAGAATCTCCATGTCCAAGCTAGGAGTGCACAAGGACTGTGAAGAAGCTGGACCATCGGCAAGCTAAGAGGAAAGTGGCCAAAGGTTTTGAGGAATGTTTAGGTGATGCCTCAGTAGACTGTGATGCAGTCATAAGTTAGCCCAGATAAAGAGACCTGATCTTTAGCCTACATCTTTCAGTGTGTTTTGAAGAAACGGCACTGTATATTCATCAGTCAAACTTGGCATCAATATCTCATGGACTTCTTGGAACTGTTTTGGTTGAAATCATATACTTTATGATTTAAGACTGCAATGTTGTTGTTTTGTCTGAGTCAGAAACTTGACATATTAATTTGATTATATTTTGTCATGACCAAGCAGTAGAAAGAATCACACTCACTACTGCCTTGAAGGACTCTTGATTTTGTTTGCCCCAAATTGCAGATGATTGGTTGTGTTAAATGTGGTAGATGATGGGGTCTCCACCCAAGGTGTTGGTAATGGCAATATACACGTACAACCATCAAATTAAGGGATATGAATCACACCTACAAAGAATGTAAAGCTAAAGAGTTTGAACGTGAAGAATCTTGAGCATTTGTCACTGAATGAATGTAACATTCTTGCACACTCTATTTGAAACATTCAGGGTATACATTTAACCTAAGTTATATGTACCGGTATGGAGAAAAGAAAAAAATTACGTAGAGTAATATACAACAATGGAAATTACGTACTGACTTGAAATGACCAAAATGCCTAACGATCAATCCCTCAGGACCTTTCTCAAAGGCAGATTGCAAAGCCCTCTACAGTTTGGAGAAAATTGAAATAAGATTACATTGTAAGTTGAAAGATTATAAACTGTTCTAATATGTATATTATGCACTGTTACATTGACCCTAGAAATTGGCCCATCATCTCCTGCATAAACACTCCTTGCTTTTTCCTTAAAGAAGATCCCTGTTTTTGGAAGTGAAGGATTCATTGTGATTTCAAAATTGTTTAAAATATTTCATTAATTTCACAGCAGATAAAATGCTTTACACCGAGTGGGTCAGAAATGGAGCTAGTGTAACTTTTCACAATGAAAAATAAAAACAGATGTTCTTTGATTTTCAATTTTACTGTCAGTTGATTTTTTCTACTCTTGTAATATTTTTATATTGAAATATTTATCAACTTTATGCATATTATGGGAACACTGCACTTAGAAAAAATACCCAGCATTTTTGCATATCAATAATAGTCATAGGTACAAAAACTGGAACATTTTTTATGTAACTAATTAGACTTGTGTACAGGTACATGTAATTAAATGTTGTATGAATGCTGTATTCTTGGCTTCTAATTACAGGCACGCTGAAGGGAGGGTACACTATTTGCAAAATGCCAAATTTTCGGACATACCAAATTTGAGAAATTACTTTCTCATCAGGAAGTTTGTAATTTTATCAAATATTCCGTGAAATTTGCCAGGGGGGGGTTGTTTGAGAAAAGATGACATTTGTTGAATTTTCAGTTATTGCTCTGTCTGTTAGAACAGAGCTTCTTTTACAAATACATGTCTACCTTCTATGACTGAAAAAAATTAGCATTTAATTTCAGTTTTTCTCATGACCAGATGACATGGTTTTAAGCTTATGCAGATGTGTATATGTATACATGTATATATAAGTTGAGTTTGACAACGTATGGAAGCGATTCTCGGACCTTTGCAAATAGTGCGCCCTACCTTTAATGCAACACATTCATTTATCAATACTGTAATTCAATATACATGTACAAACATTGTATACATATGCATTCAAATTGCCCTACTGATACTATACATGTAACTGCTTTGGAAATAAATACAGTATACTATTCATTCAATTTGATATTTTGGAGGGTTCCTCTGGATGAAATCAGCCAGAGCCCACAAATTGCAAACTCCACAAACTGTAAAAGAAGACCAGATGAGCAAAGATTATGCAGATGCCAGGTGTCTCATGACCACAGCAGCAAATGTAGAACATTGTGGTGACCTATAAGTCACCTCTTTGAAGAATGAGTATGGCTCAGCAAACAAGCACAACCGAGTGTAGTCCTGAAGTTGACCGGTAAGGGGTTCACACTAGTGAATGAATAAGGTCTTTGATGGAGCTCGTAAGTGAAAGGCCAGCTTATCCAATGTGACATCATGTGGAAAATGTGTATTTTTGTAAACGCGTATCTAGGAGGATAGAATTTGCATAATGTATATGCTTTCAAAGTAGCTGCATTTTATCTGACGTGTAGCAAAACCTCATACAGTATCTTATTCATTTGTCCTCTGTGCTGCAATAGTTTGACTGAAAACTGTCTCAATTTTTTTTGAAGCATTTAATAAAAACCAAAATCTTAGTAACACTGAGAAGATTTGGGACTGGATCATCAGTTTTAAGTTTTAAAAATAAACCGTGTTTGCAAGGAGAATTCAACTGGATTCGGACGTGAACCCGAGACCTATGGCTTAATTTACAAGCACTCTTACACCGGAGCTATCCAGCTTTTAGATAGCGGCTATCGCAAATGAGGGGTGAGGGTGCAATCAGAAGTTGTCAACCATTATATGTTATCTTTTTTTTCTTATTTAATAGTTGAAGTGATATACAAAAATGTTGCAAACTGCTAAAATTACCAAAATGCAAATCATAAAATTTAGTGGGCCTGACGTTTCAATCCTAGCAGGACCTTTCTCAAAGGCAGTGACAGCCGTGAGAAAATGTGGATGAAGCGTCTTCGGACTATTCAACCACATGGTCTCAACATCCAGCAGGGTAATGACTAACACCATGCAGCTTTCTGATAATCCTTTGTGTTCACTCCTTCACACCTCTCTTTGATCTTTCCCCTCTTCTCACTAATCCCTACCCTACTCCTTGCCCTTCCCTTCGATCTCACCTTACCAGCTTTATTCTTTGTCCTTTGTTTCTCATCCGTGTCCTATTCACTCTCTTCCCCCTTCCTTCGTGTAAATGTATCTGTTTTGTCCTTGTCACTCTGCCTTTGAGAAAGGTCCTGCTAGGATCCAAACGTCAGGCCCACTAAATGTTATTATTTAATAGTTGTAACTTGTTTCCTTTGTTATTGTTCTTGTTATGTTTTGGGGTGTTTGGTCGGGGGGAGTTGTTGGCTTTTTATCAGTATGTTTGCTTCACTTGATGAGGTTGTATTATGGTCTGGCACAATGACTCGGGGATTCAACCCTTCAATACTAGTAAGGCCAAAAGAAAATAGTTCTGCTTCCGATTACATGGCATTTCAAAATAGGGTAGGTAGGTAGGGATTTTTGTTTTTTGGGGGGGCCAATTTTTTTTTACAATCATATGGAGGCATCTGCATGTGGTCAAGCCTTAATGCTAATAATAAAACGATCAAATTACATATTGAATTGTTATCGTTGTTTCCCGATAACAATTTTAGGGTAGTAGGCTAGAAATAGGGTCGGTCGGGTAACCGGAACCAGAACTATTTTTTTGTTGGCCTGAATACTAGTAATTCTGTACATGTATTATACATTGCTAACATACAAAAGCGTGTGTACATTACAGAGTTGACGCTATACTTGCAAATAAGGTGTTATAGTAAAGGCCTACTATGATAATTTTGCATCTAATTGAAATGTTTAAAAATGATGAAAATCGCGAAGAAAACTTTTGTTGGAACAGGACTTGAACCAAAGAACTAGTTTTGCGTTCCAGTGCTCTTACCATCTGAGCTATCCAGCACAGTTATTGAGCATGGCTACATTAAGATTACATTTGCATCTCAATGAAAACGGGTGTGGGGTGGGGTGCTGATCCCTTGAGGTACAGGTACATGTATAACATAG
Organism: Luidia sarsii; assembly: GCA_949987565.1. Classification (NCBI taxonomy): domain Eukaryota; kingdom Metazoa; phylum Echinodermata; class Asteroidea; order Paxillosida; family Luidiidae; genus Luidia; species Luidia sarsii. Next base: position 20,503,753 of record OX465103.1, on the reverse strand, counting down.
TTCTGACTGGCGCCCAACACTGGCAAATACTACATGTAGTTGACTATTTGGGAAGGTCGCAATCTAAGGGCTGGTTAGCTCCATGGTTAGAGCGCTGGTACGCAAACTCGGAGGTCTCGGGTCCATGTTTAATAATTTACCAACCAGTTTTTCCTTTATCTGTTTGAAAAAAAATTTTAAAGAAAAAAAGAAACATAACATCCATTGACTACGTTCTTGAAGTTTAATTCTGAGTTGTTTCCCCTGAAATAAGACATAAAATGTCTGACAGTGACAACAGTTTTTATCATAATTTTCAAAATGGAGTTCTTCATTTGTCCTTGTTTCGTACCAATTACACGTAAGACAGACTAAATGTTTGTTAAGTAATGACAGAGGAATAAATAATGTGTGTTGTCCCAGAAAAGGAGGACCAGCATATCAAACCATTTTATTGGTTTACCCATTGGTATTTATTGAATGCAAATGTTTAATTTCAACTAAAATCTGTCCACCTCAAATATTCAAATATTTAAGTTGTGTATGTGATGTTTCTATTATATCCCTTGTTGTCTTGCCTGCCCTAGGCTTGTTGAATGAATCCTTATACACGGGATACCTGGGCTATTGTCTTATCATTGTACAGCCCCAGGTTGTCAAGACATGTCTTCACTTTAAGTTAAGATAAAATAGTATACAATTTCATTTCCGCTGATTGCCATAATAATAACATAATAACAATGAAGTATTTAATTTATCTACTAGTGTGACCACAGGACGTGGGGATTGGGAATGAAAAGGGGGTTCAGCATTATATTGTTCTTATCCAATCGGAAATTGAAGCCAGTTGAGGCTTAATACGTTTCAAATACGCTATTTTCTGCAGATGTTCGGGTATCTCCTTGACGTTTTTCCCGCCATATGTGAATTCGTCTAATGAGAGGTTCCAGAAGAAGTATCACACCACTCGAAGCAAGTGCAATGGCACCTACTATAAGGACGGATGCGTAGTCATTGATGAATGCGTACACGTGACCTGCAACATAAGCGATAACCTTTGCATCAGTTATTCGTTTGTGTGTATGGAAATGTTTTCTTTGGTCGTGGGACCATTTTAGTTGCAGAACCGCTTGGACCGGTGTCAGATCACAATATACATTATCCAGTAAGTGCAGTCACTGGAATCTATAGACCGATCTACGTGTACGAGATGCTGTCGTTGTTAAAGGGCAGTTAGCGGTCGTGTGTATGTTTACTATGACAGCATGTGCCGTTACCTGGACGATGTCATGTACATACACGTATCATTATCTTCCAAATCCGCGAATGCATCAGATCAAATTACAACACTGACTGGAAAAGGACAAACAGACGATTAGGTCTACCGTATAGTTGTGCGTTGTTTTCACTTACCAGCTAGGGGTGGCCCGACCAGAAATCCGAATCCCTGCATTTCCACGATCATACCAAATGAATAGCAGAGGGACTCCAGGCCAACATACTCCACAAGTAGGGCGGGCACCAATGGGTCAGTAGACCCTGATACCAGAGTGTATGTGGCCGCTGTCATTGCGAGGTTAGACAGGGTTGAGGCGGTGGACATCACCACAAGCAGGGCAGAGGAGATGAGCAGCGACACAACGAACCCCGTTAGCCTATGGGAGACGAACATGGCCCGGTCAAAGACAAGGCCTACCAATAGTCGCCCCAGCATGTCGGTGATGCCCATGACAGCTAGAATGACCGCTGCAGCATCTTCTTCTATGCCCCGAGAAACAGCGAAGGCCTTGAAGTACATGTACGGTAGCTGGTATCCGATGCACAAAATGAAGCCGGAGAACCAGAAGAGAACAAAGAAACGGTTATGGAACAGCTTGCGGATTATCGCTAACGAGTCACACAGCTTATTGCATTTTCGCGGGAGTTCAATGCAAGAGATAGTTCCTGGCGATGGGTTGGCACTGTCAACATTTCCAAGGACATCTGCATCAATGGAGGTGACAGAAATTACGGTGTCTGCATCGTTCGGATCGTTCAGTGTAGGGTAGAGTCTGTCCTCTGGCACAGTTTGGAGAGCAGTGATTGTTGTACGGGATCCTGGCATTGAACGGTCAAGATGAGACAACTCCGGTAACCTTGAGATGTTGTCAAAATCAAGATGCGATTCCGCCATTGGCGAGGTGATCGGAGACTGCAAAAGGGAACTGATTCCTGCCCTAACATGCACACTTTGTTGCCAACTGCCCACCGGAAAATCTCCATCAACCTCCGTTGGGTTGGTGACAGTTGAAGATGGAGACGTAGCCCGTGACATTTCTATCGTCGGCAGTGGAACGGACTGCGAAATTTGACTTATCGAGTCAATCATTACGACTGGACTATTGGTCGATATTCTTGTCCCTAGATTACTGCCTGTAGTGGAAGACGGAAGACCGAAAAAGCTATCTAAGAGCACAGGGGAGTCAGGCACTGGAGAGTTGGTTGGTGACTGAAGCAACATACATCTTCCCATCTTAACCCCTATGCTCTGCCGCCAACTGCCTGCGGAATCCATGTCGTGGTCGGCTCCGATTGTCCGGATCGAGTTGAGGCTTTGCATACTTGTTTCAGTCCCAGGACGGCTGGCAATCACGAGTGATGGTAAGTGAATAGCTTTCCTAACCGCAGCCATCAAATCACCATCACCAGTATCAGGACTTGGAGCTCGACCTGTGGTATCCGATGCACTCCGCACTGGGACCTTCCGCTCTAGGTATGCGGCACCACACACACACAAAATTAATTCAAAACCCCCTAGAACAAGAAACGACTGGCGCCAACCAATTGAGGTCAACAGATACTGATTTAGCGGGGCAAAAATGAATGTTCCAAGACCGGAACCAGAGCCTGCTACTCCTGTAGCAAAAGCACGTCGTTTTTCGAAGAATCTACCGAGCATGACAATGCATGGAAGGTATGCCATTCCGAACCCAAGACCTGTCAAAATATAAAGCGGAATTTCCAAATTACTTTTTGATTGAAATAAGTTAATTTTGTTCTTCTTAAAAAAAAAATGATATCACGATATAACAAATTTCAAATGCTGAACCAAATACCTTGAGATGGGAGAGAATCTAGAAGATTTTTGTAAATTTCAAATAAGACAACGGCAGACTATACATCCAGGTCCAGATATTAAACATAGAAAGGAGATTTGTGCGTTAGTCTATATGATTATTTCGAAAGTTGGTAGCGGGATAATTTCCCTATAGTATTATTATGCAGGCAGTACTCCTCACTGAAACACTCCTGAATCTGGATGCGTTGGTTGAATTTAATAGAAACCTCCTGAAACTGAAAGTTATATACGTGCTTAATTAAGTTGGTATAAAACTGCAGACTTACCCACAAGAACGCCGAAGGACAAATACAAATGGAGAAGACTTTTTGCTACAGAACTGAAGAAGAAGCCAGCAGATGCCAATGTCCCACCAATGACGGCCACGACGCATGCACCAAATTTATCGATGAAAATGCTTATAAATGGACCTGTTTATTGAAAGAAAAAATGGATATAGGCCTATTTAAAATACTCTTCAGAATCACATCGATATAAAAGATAAATGATAATTGCACTTCTCCTGTCACACTTTTGTATTTCTCCTGTCACAGCGATTGTATAATACATGCACGGGGTAGGGGAATGGTACCTACCGGTGCACAACATTACCCCTAGCATGATGGAACCGATCCACGATGTTTCGGCACTCGTTCCTCCAAACTCTTCCAACAAATCGACGAAGAAAACACCAAGGGTTGAATAGCTCACGCCGAACGTCAAGATGTGAGTGAAGAGAGCGGCTAGCATAACCAACCATGCCCATCCTTGATCTAGGTTATTAGTGAGTGCAGATAGTTGGTTTCTGCCGGCCGGTAGGCTCATGGCTGACTGAACTAATTCAGGTAGTTTGTCAGGAACAGCAAGTGTTGGTTCACAGCAACTTGTTGCATCCCCGGCTGCTGCACCCAATCCATCTGTTTCGACATCGAGGGAGGGCGAATAGCCTGCCATTGGGCTCACTGTTGGCTCGCTTATGATCGACCTGGAAAAGAGGGCGCATACAATTCCATTGAAACCTTAATCCATTACCCCTGCATGCTAGCTGGTCGTAGTGCCTCTTGTATTTTCTTTTTTGAACTGTGTTCCATTTTACTGAGCTAGTTATGGTATAAGCATTATGTCTTCATTTTTCACAGTTTTTGTAACTTCGTTATACGTTTTCATTTTGCTATTTTTTTTTCCATTTTTGTTGATGGAAATAAGTTAAATGCAATCTCAATATTTCCAAATAAACTGTCGCCCAAAGTATTAGAGTATTATCTGGTTTTCGATTAGTAATGCTTCATCCCTTTCGAAAACGTAAACAGTCGGTTTAATTTCTAAATACCTTTACCATTGAAAGTAAAAGTTATATACAGATGGAAGTTATAGGCCTATGTCGCCCCTTATTGTTTGAGCAAAACAAATAATGATACGGCCCAATCAATACATTCTCTCGCATTTCTGACGTCATTCTCGAGCCTAATCGGGCCTGACCAATGAGAGACCAGGCTATGGGTTTGGGATTCATTTTTTTATTTCTTAAACCACTTATTAATGGCTCTCTATATAAAAGGCGCATGGATATTGGCCCAGGGCAAACAATGCTGCATTATCTATTTTTTCTGAGAACGGATGAACCGATTCGGGTTTTTAAACAACGCCACCAATAAAATAATGTGCGCAGACTTTCTATACATTAGGCCTATGTTCTCTACCCCCGCGCCACGCACATCACGGGGTTGGCTGCATAATGAGCCTCAAACGTGCTGGCTATACAAGGGAAATTTGCTCGCGGAATTTTTTATCGACACTCAAGAAATTCAAGAGGAATTGTGCATGATTGAGGCTATAGTAATGACTTACACATCAGGCAACCTACCAATACTGCACAAGCATTGTCTGTCATTACGCGATATGTTGCCACTTTCTAAATGACGATCTGTGACGCTACACTATACATACCGGAACTGGTATTATTTTGCGGGCTACGAAGGCCGGCCATTTTGTAACCTGAAAGAGGGAGTTGTGCCATGTAATGAGTCATTAAATTACCAGTTCGGTTACTTTTCGAGTCGTGTGAGGACAGCACTTAACGAATTATCATCAATTAGGGGCCTATATTATTATAAATTATTGTGCAATTATTTTAATCTTGGCAAAGATCAAACCTAATTGTTTGAGTCATAATCGTGATATGCTAACACTGTACTACCGTATAGGCCTAGGTTAATGAACATTGACTTTTCTTCTATTTTGTTGACAGCAAATTAAAATCGAGGTGAATACATCGTCTTGAAAAAAGAAAACATTAGCCTAGATTCATCGACAACAACAGCTACATTTTTCCTGTTTTGAACAACGTGGGAGGGGTGATCCAAGCATTAATATAGGCCACTTGTATCTCTTTACCTGACAGTGACACCATTGCCTTAATTCTTACTTCAGGTATCGCCTATCGTCCATGGGCTGAACGACCATGAAGCAAATTTGAGCCCGGCATGTTGGCCCGGCTGTGGGTGATACGCCCACACACCGTACGTGTACGTGCTCTCCAGCTGTGTGATTTGGGATTTTGCCCACACATCATTATCACCCTGGTGACGTAAACATTGGGACTCAAAGTGTGCCCGCCGATGCGTCACAATAAAGAGACGCACATAATACGCAGCGCGTGATTCGCGCGCGAAACTTCGGTCAATCGGTTTGGACCATTGATCTCCATAATTATGGAGATCAATGGTTTGGACCATAGTGTCGGAAGAATAATACACTAGATGGGAAGCGCGTGCGCGCGAGCCATTGCTTGTGCAGAAAACTTTCTTGCTGCACATGGACGCGCTAAAAAGTCACGTGAATGGGGCGACGCGCAAGGGTAAAATGGAATAGGCAACATGAAATTAGCAGAGGAAAAGGGCTGTTTACCTGACAAACCAATGGAACTTTACACACGAGAATAAAGTGAATTAAATTTTAACGACAGAGCTAGAGAGGTTTGTCTAATAACGGTTCTCATTATGTTATTTACGCTAATATTGGGCTCTTGCTTGGAGTACATTCTGATTCTTTTACATGAAAAGATTGAGGATCGGGCCAATGAGAAATTGAATAACAACGATGGACACAAGATGTTGGCTCACATGTTGATGATGATTGTGTGATTTATTTTTTTCAACAAATCTATGTGATATTAATATATAAATTTGATATTAATATTACATTTTGTTAGATGTTTCCTACAAGAAGATAATTTCTCCTTCTTTATGATGCGTTTCCATAATATGCGCTTGCGTATTCCTCAAAACTCGTCCTGGGATGATGATTTGACGGCCGATCGCAACACACGCGAGTGTTTGGATAATTTTAAGTTTGTTTCTGCATGTTTTTATGAAGTAAAACGCATGAACTCATCGTACACTCAATTGACAATCAAAAGGGGACGTGGAAATTGGAAAGCCATCTAATAACTCATCATAATGCTTAAGCTGGTGAGGCATACGCTTCCCACACTAAAGGCTGGACTGCTGTTGGCATAATCAACGCGTTGGTTTTCAGTTCGTTTACTGTCCTTTGAACAGGACAAGTTTAGAGAGAAGCCGTCTTACTTTATTTCCTTGAAGCTGTTCTGTCGCCGTTTTCCCCAAATCATATGCCCTAATTTGCAAGTAGTGACGGGCTACCAGTCGCATGAGTAGTATGCCGTGACCGGCCTCACCAGTCAGGGCGTCACAGGCGTGCTCGGTAGAGAGAAATACCCCGGACCCAATCATTTCATGTGCAGTGCGGCATTCCATTGTAGAGAGCAGGTGAGGGATCGAAGATGGCTGGTTTCCGTTGTACAGTCGGAACACCCTCTCCGCAGCCTTGCAAACAGCGACCACATCTTTAGATGGGTATATGAGACCCCCATTGTCTCTGAGATTTATGAGATGAAGATCAGGACTGAATGTGATAGGATGTTGAACTAGTGCTTCCATGCAATCGACACATTTGATTATGTTCAGCAGCTTCCTTACAACATAGCCTGCAATGTAAGAGTCTACGTTGCAATTGAACTTTGAGAGGGTCCTTTGAATGGACGATGGGGTGGATCCGTTGTGGAGACATTGTTGTGGCAGTACAGATGTTAAGACTCTTGTATCATCTTGGTGTGTTGCACTGGTGTTGGACGATGGACTGATGTGGCACATCAGAAGTTGTCTGTAGGCTCTTCTGTTTAAAGGGCAAATCACAAGAAGCGTTTGGTATTAAACTGTACATAACACATAACAACATCATTTTGTTAATCGTAACATCGAAGGTTTAAATCTCCCTTTACTACCCATTCCAGGCCAGGGTATGTTTGGAGATACGCTCTTCAAGCGTGCGTGTCTCACCTGAACTGTGTGACGGAGGGGTTATTGTTGAATCCGCCTCTGCCTCTGATGGCACCGAAAAATAATTAGCTTTTCCGCCGCGTAGCGGAAAAGCTATTGTTCTTGTTCTGATTTTTTTTTTTCTTCTTCTTCTTCTTCTTCTTCTTCTTCTTTTTCTGGTCGGAATTTTCCCATAGACTTTGTACAGGGTTTTTCTCCACGGCACTTTTGCCATTGAACACACTTGGATTTTTTTCAAACTTTGCAAATGCATAGAGCTTATGTTGAGCTAGTGCACAGTTGTCTTAGAATTGTCATGACGTCATCATGTGTCACGTGACAGCGCTTTAAAGGTGCAAAATTCAAACTCCATTTTAAGCAAAAATGCAATTTCGTTGGGTTTCAATTTTGCACTATATCTAAGTTGGGAAAAGGTGTATCCGAAAATTGCCCTCATTTGATCGTGACGTCATCTCATGAATATAAATGAGGTCATGAACTTTTGCTATTTCAACATTCAATTGAGCATATTTGGCCAACGGAGCAAGATTTTTTTCATTTTTTCGATTATATCTATTGGGGATGTAGTTTATAAACACCGTCCGGGGCCAAAATGCCATGACGCAATCGTGACGTCATCAAAATGCGTGTTTTTAAAACGCATATTTGCCAAAGGTCAATCGTCTCGAAACTTGGTGTGCAGGTAGCTATTGTGCTAGACATTCATACTCCTGAGTTTGGAAGCAATCGCCCATTGTTCAGAATTATTATGATTTTTTGAAAAATATAATGATGTCCCTTAGACTTTGTGCACAGAATATGCACGTGCGTTTTGGGTTAGGAATTGAGGTTACGGGTTCGAACCCCGTTGATGTCAATTGTTTTTTTCCAATTTTTTTTTTTTTTTAAGAGAACCAGATGCGGAAAAGCGTTATGTTCTGTTAGCCAACAGACATAAATCTCTAGTTCTATGTGATCTTGACAGAATTTGTAGGTCAAAAGGTACCTGAAAATAAAGATGATTGGATACAGTATGAGTGTATCTTTATTAAATCAATCGTCAAAATCAAAGACACAAGGAAGAATCATTTTCCAATATGTGCGTGTCACCGCAATAACAGGTATCACGTACCGATATTTGCAGGAAGCATGACCCGAGCTTTAATACAAAAAATAAGATTCATAAAAGTCCAGCTACAAATCTTGAATACCCTTTTCGTACCTGAGTCTGGGAGATGGACCGGCACAGAGATCCGAGAACATGCCGATGATTGACCGGATGTTAACGAGGAAGCCAATTACAGCTGTTTTACGACGGGTGTTCGTCAGAGGCACACCGTCCTTATTCCGGAGATTCAGTAGGTAGTCGTTAGCTTTTTCCATGAAAGGTTGCCACAGATGTTTGTTGTTCAATGTTAGGGGTGCCTTGAATCCCTTTGCAAAGGGATTCTTCACATTGCAGACATCGAACAATCTGAAAGTACATGATGCATTGACACCACTGACAATAATGAAATCTTTCTTTCTCATTTTGATAACTCCTAGCTGCCTTTACATGTAAAGTTTACCTACCTGTCAATTATTCTCAAGAAGTTGACAGTTGGCTCACAATTCTGAAACTGCCGATATCCCATATCCCTCATGAATTCCAAACCAGTTGCCACAGAGTTGCTGAGGGTCTGAGCCGCCAGCGAGACTTTCATTTTTTGTTTTTCCCGGTGGATATGCGATGGCCGAAGTTTGTTTGCTGCCCTTAATCCCTCAACTTGTTGAATGTGTTCCAGGTTTTCGATGAACTGCCAGCAAACTAAGTGTAAGAAATTTAATTTCAATATTATTATTATTATGATTTTGTTTTTAACTTTACAAATGCAACAATCTTGGTAAAGAATTTGTTACAATGTCCAAGCCATTTTCGTTTTTAATGTTTGAAGAATAGATACACTTACCACACGAATTGGTTTCGCCGTCGAGTAACACTTTCCACGATGCAAGAAGATTTCTCATCAATTTTAGCATGTGGCAAGGATCAAATATGAACCAGACCTTGACGCACGGGTCACATGGGTGAGGGAACCAAGCCTGGATGTTGTGTGGTGTTTTCAGCTTTACACCAAGAATTTCGGCAGTTGTTACGTTTGCACTCAATCCATCCCCTGCAATCGAGAAAGACAAGAACATTTACATATCATAGCATTCAGCGACACTTCAGCGTTTATTCATGACTTGTATACTTTAAAATTTTAGTGGAATCTCAGGCCTACCTGTAAGAGAAACAATCGTAACTCCGATGTCCCAAAGTAGAATCAAAGCCTCCGTGATAAGTCTTGCTTGGGTTTCTGCGTTCATACTCGCGACTGGGAAGTATCCAATGGGTAGCTTCCAGTGACCGTTCATAGCAACAACCATCAAAACAATACATTGCGTTGCTGGTTGACAGCTCATCTGGCCGTACCCAAGATCTTCATAACTGGGGAAAAGATTTTAAATCATTCAAATGATACAATGCATAATCATTATGCTTCAAAACTTACGTGTTTAATTATTTTAACTGTATTTGAAATAATACCTCCAATACGCATACTCGGTATATCTCGATCCATCAAATTCTACTTGCTTCCGAATACTCATTCCGTCTATCATGAGGCATACAAGTGTCTCATCATTGTCAGAAGCTTCTCGCTTTTCCCTGATTCCGTCAAAGGCCTCTTGGGTTAATCCAGGATTGCAGGCAGTCCTAGCCAACCAGGCTCTGACCGTACGTGCTGTTGGAAGAGAGAAAGTCTTTCTCACGAATTCGTAAAGGCCCGGTCACACAGCTGATCGCGCATGGATGACGCACGAATTACGCACAGATTTTTCTTTGTGCGCGGAGCGTGCGTGGTATACGTAATTCGTCGGTCGAACGAACGTGGACTGTCAGTGATTATACGTGGATGTGCGTCGAAGGCGGTTTGTGCGCGATTTTGAGTTTTGAACGGTTCAAAAATTATCCGACGCACAACTGTGCGTCGGTGTGCGTAATTCATGAGTCGGCGTGCGTAGTTCATGCGCCGAGTATGCGTGACTATGCGCGGGACACGCGTCGGCCGTCAGTGCTTATGCGTCGGAACTGGGTCGAAACCACGCACGTCCACGTCCGTCCACAGACGCCCCACGTTCATATCACGCATACACCGCGCACGTATCACGTTCATTCCACTGACAATCACTTGTGGAACAGTAGTACAAGTACAGTGCAAACTTTTTCATCTCTACACTATACGATCGACTGCGATTCGCATTCGAAGACAAACTGTTCGCAAGCTCAACTTGTAAGTTTGCAAACTTTGATTGGATTTGTTGCGCCTTGTCATCGGGAACAAGTTGTTCCTTCTTAAGGCTACGGACAATGTCCTTCACTGACGCAAACTTGGTCTTCAAATCCAGGACTTTCTTTTTAAGCATTTTGTTTTCTTTCTCCAGTTTGGCAATACTCTGGTGAGCTTCCGGAAGATCCATACTTTCAAGCTTGCAATATGTATGATCGGTCTGCATCTGCGTTGGCTCGATACAACTGAACGGCTTGGTACTGATTGAAGATAGGCCGACGACAGGATGTTTCTTCTTCTTTGTTGGTGGCTGAAGTCCAAACTCGGGGCAGAATTCTTTCTGTAAAAGTATAGCACATAAAAAGTATTGGTACCGCCCAATTCTTTTTATTTAATTACCTATAACTTCAGTGACGCTGATAATCATTTTGTACTTACGGGCTTCAGGTGATCTGGGTAGTCCTCGAATATCGATGGGACAGCATCATCTCGAAGAAATGTTCTTCCCCATCGTACTTCAAAACATTCAGGAGGAAAGTGGTCACTGCAGAGTCGATCATTCTTTGTTGGATACCATTTTGAACCTTCACTGTTGTTACGCTTTATCCTTTGTAGCCAGATTTTGAGTCGTTTATGGTCTCCAAGGGGGAAACTGTAAATTTTAGTTTAATGTTAAAAAAAAAAAAAGAGAGTCTTTGTTTAAATCATGAACAAGGTTAGTTCAATTGAAATGCAGCACCATTTTAGCCTCATGTAATTGCATGGAAGAAACATTAAAGAAAAACACTTCCCGTTCGGACCTCTCGTTCACAATTTATTTTTTAAGCTGATTCACCATTAATAATAACTCTTGTGGAAATTGAGGATCAGTTCTTGTTACGACCGGCTAGATCTTAGTATCGTCTGATATTGTCGCTTTTCGACAATTTTAGGCCTGGTCAAAATTATGTAGGCCCTACATGATCTTAGGAAATTGATTGCAACTATACATGTAATGTTGCACTTGTAACTATAACTTATAATGCTGGATATTCATAGCCATAATTTTGTTAATAATGTGCAAACCTTCCATCACGATTGTCATGTATAATTTGGCTTTATACTTGGGGCCATTAAACGCTCAGTATGCAACTAAAAGTGTATAGGCTACTGTTGAACTGAAAAAAATAACGTTAGCCTATAGGCCTATTAATATTACTCAGCTGCCGAACCGATGGTCAATGGGGAAGATCAAACTCAAGTGCAGCAAAAACTTAAACTGTTTGGCTTATTCACCACTATTTCAGCATTCATTAAACCGTAGGATACTTACCAGTGGTAAGTCAATTTGTGGGGAGACTGTTCTCCATCAGGTTCGTTCTTTCGCTTGCGGCTGCGGCAAATTGCCGCCGCACAGTTGACAACCATCCCTTCGGCAGAGATCTCAGATTTTGCACAACTATAATCAGTCCTCCTAACTTTCAATAAATGAGCACTTTTAATCGTATAATATTTTAATAAGACTAATAAATTTAAGGTATTTCTACACGCAAAATGCGCCTGTACATCCTCCGGCAGATGGCATGGATGAAGTGATCGTCACGTACGCCGGCGCGGCGATTATTTGCGCGTTCAATTTTTAACCCCATTCACGTGACAAATGGCAGCGCCCACACTGAATGCGCGTCTGATACGCGCTTCCCATCTAGTGTTCTATTCTTCCGATATCTATGGTTTGGACGAAGAGGTGAAAACCAAAGATAGTATAGCGCCGCGTAGATCTTTGGTGAAAACGCGCTCAAACCGTATTATCATTACAGCCGTTGTCCTGCGGCACCATTATGGGGCTCTTATGCTGCATGTAGGCGGCCTACATGTATCCAAAGAGAGCTCTATACTCTATAGCTGAACCCATTCCATTCACGATTTCTAGTATAACGGCTATTGTTCTCTAGTAAACTGGCGACATCGTTTAGTTTAATTCTTATGTGCCTAATAAGTAATATAAACCAGCGAGAGATTCGGGAGAACTAGGTATTGGGCCTATGCAAAGCCGATCGAACATTCAACAGCTAGATGTTTCATGTACATGTACATTACAAGGAAGTTAGTGTACATGACAACAGTCGTGTAGCCAAGACTCAAAACAGTACAGTAGGGGCCTATAACACGCAGCAGTGGTTCATACCGTTAGCGATACAGTATACAATACGACGGTCGATAGATGGCGCTATGAGGACAGGTTCATGGCGATACTGTTTCGACTGACGCTACAGGGCGGTCATGTTTTGTTATACCGCTATTCTTGAAACAAATATGAATCCCAAGCTAATTCAATTATCTTCTCCTTTGACTTATTTAAATTTATATTATGTCTTGTCTCTGTGGTAGTCTTGTATTAGTTTAGTGTTTTGTAACCTATTGTGTTCTAATGTGTAACCTATAATTAAGTATTCCTATATTTGTACAAGGGCCCACACTTATAAGCTCTGCTTCTTCGTGGGTGCCATCACAGTATATTCTATATTTTATAAACAGAAATGTATAAGCTTAAGAGTGATTCTCTATTGTGAAAATAAATGAATGAATGAATGAATGAATGAATGAATGAATGAATGTATGTATGTTTCAGTTCAATGCCGTTTCACATGTATCTCGGTAAAATAACATTCCATTGACTGGACCGATACTTGAACCCGAGATCTTTGGCGTTACATACCAGCACTGTTACCATCCGAGGCATCCAGCCCTCAGATGGTGGCCTTCCAAAATACATGTAGTCAACTAGTCTATAAGGGTAGAATTTGTCTTTTCAAACTTTTGTTCTTTGGCCATTTGGCCCGTACCATGCCCTGGACATGCGGCATCGTAGTTGTATGAAAGTACCCCAGAGACTGACTTCATAGACCATTAGGTCATGTAGTCAACTTGTATATCTCAAGGATCACCCCACCCCCCCCCCTTCATTCAGATGCAACGAACCATTAATGCTGTAAACCTGGCTACAGCAGCTCAGGGATCACACAAAGCGGATGCAGCTTTTTCAATGTAACTCCAACAAATAAAGGAAAAACTGACTTGGAACTTTGAATCAATAAAAATGACTGGACCGGCACTTTATTTGTTTGACCAAAATCAAATTACTGTACACGTAGATAATGTTGTGCAAATTGCAGCGAAGCAATGATCAAATAATTATACAGATCAAATGTTCCTGGTTCAACTTTACCTTCTCTGAGGAAGTCCACCAAACAAAGGATGTTAAATGTTCTGATAAAATGTCTACAAATCCCAACTCCCCAAGAAGCAATCATTATGATCTTGCTAGAAAGAGATTTCCTGTCACAAACAATGTATTTCACTGATTACCAACATGTTTATGGGACAAAAAGTACATAAAATTTTCCATGTTCCTGATCATAGCACTGCTCACATCTGTGTGAGGGGCTGGACATTGAGAAGTGACAGGCCATTGGTCAAAATCTGTTGGACTCCCTTTAAAAGATGGAGACGGGCAAACATTGTTGGAACCAAATGAGGTCTTGCTTCCTGAAAAAAAAAATGAGTGAGAAATACTCAACAAATAAAGAGACAAATGATAACTTCCTGCTTTAGACATTGGTACAGATGGGTCATGGCTTTCAATTGAAAAAAAAAGAGAGGAAAAGTCTAAATACATGGATGTGAAAATAAATATAAAATGCAAATACAAAAGGAAAAAGAATCCAGGTTATGAACCCACCCATGCATAACATTGGTCACAATGAGCCTGTATGAGGTAATTAGGGACACGTAAAGTATATTTTTGATTGTTTACAATCAATGGGGCCATGAAACAAGGACAAGTAATCAGGCAAACAAAAGTACATAGATTAATGTCTAAAAACAAGCAAATTGAAATCAATCAAATTAAATTAAATGAGAGAAAAAAAAAAAAAAGGAAATGCTCTTTCAATCCAACCAGGAAGTATGGGCCCATAGACTTTGACAGCATAATCTGGGTCAATCCTCTGACCTTGTTACCTGTCTTTCCTATTTTCCTGATGGATGATACACACTCAGGCATCTAGCACAGGCACAATGGCCACACTCACTCATGCATTCCCAAGCGAAATCATTGACCATGGTTTCAATAGGCTACACACTGACATGTCCATACAGTTTTCAGATAATGCATCTGACTGTCTCCACACCGTCCTTTGTTCTATTTTGGTATTAGACCTTAAATTAATTGCTCAAATGAATTGAGCATACACATTCTATATTGGGCAGAATATGACTGTCAAGTAAAGGACATGAATACAGTATTTTTGTCAAACATCACTTAACTGTCTTACTGACTTCGGGTCAATTTACAGTATCAAGAAGATGCATTTTTCAGAAGAATAAATTTTTGATATACATGTACAAACCCCCAAATACAGAAGGCATTTATTTCAGTTAAAAAATACTACCCAGTAGCCAAGGCTAATTTCCCAAAGTGACCTTCTCAATGTTATTACTTTATATCTTTTCCACTTATTTTCTTACATTTCGGCTGAATGTTCCAATGTAGACTTTTGTTGAGTTGAATTGTGGTAAATTGTTCTTCAGCCTAATACAGCAAAGCTATATTTGTGTGGATGGATTCATGGGATACATGTCTATGCCTGATCTGTTAATGGTGTACTTCACATTGCACAAACATTGCTATGTTTAAATAATGCATATTCCTTTACACAGAAGTGCAATAATTATTATAACAATATTCCAAACAAAATTAAGAAAGAATTCCCTCTGAGAATGAATTTGCATGATTATGTAAATAAAAACTTACTCCAAGCACATGTGTGTGGCTGTAATAAGAGCTAAGATCTCGGCAAAGACTAGCAAGAAAACTGCATATCTGTAGGAAAAATAAATGGAAATTGGTAGAAAGGTCTTACCGGTATGTACATAACATAATGCAGTAACATGCAGAATGTAGAGTAGCTCTTAATTAAATTGTTTAAGAAACAGTTTATTTATTTCATCATTACAAATGTACACAAAATGTAGTTTTTGCAATTATGTACATGTAGTTACTGCATATTTGTTCACTTAAACAGGGTTGATTTACTAAGGCTGTCCAGTGAGTGATGAATAAGGGGCAGCATATAGAACCATGATACTGTTCATACTACAAAGTGTGAGTATGCCTCACTTTGGTAGGCAACAGCAGAGCCACCCCAAGCTGCCATTCACTGTTCACAGGTCACACAGGAAAGCTGTGGTCCGACTACAAAGGTCTGTAGACCAGGCAAGGAATTGGACTAGCCATCCCAATGTCTGCATGCTGTCTTGTCTGCATGGTTGCCTGCTGGTGGTTATCTGATAATTCAGCTTGCCTCCGATGTCATCAGGTGTGGCACTCTAACAGTGTTCTAAGGTATGCTAAAAAGTGTTTGCATTTCAGACAGTGTGGGCTGTAGTGGTGACTGGAGCATGAGACTAGTGGCAAGCAGCACAATTGACTCCTAGTATACTGTAGCACCTGGCACAAAGTGGTCGAGTAGTTTCAGACATTCTCATGTCTGGTGTGGACTGTCCGGACTCACCCTGTGTGTCTGTATATTAATGTGTGGTCCCTTCACCTCTGAAATGTCCTGCACACATTCTCTGAGAATGACTGGATACTGCAGGATATAATTGAATAGCAGTCCCCACTCTTGGTCCTCTCGGAGCAGGCTGAAGTCCACACTTGAGATGGGAGGTAAAGTGGGATATGTTCCTGGAGGGAAAATAAGTTACACCTAAGTTCACAACTTACTTTAGAAAATACTTTGGGGGCTTGGGTAAAAATTACACATTCACAACCAATTTAACAGCTCAATTTTTACAACATGGGGACCACTTTTCATAGTGTCACAGGACGTTCCCATACAGTCAAGTGTTCAATGCATGGTTGCATTGCTGCATCAGAAATGCCAGTGTATTTCATTCATTATTTCCATTATTTCCATTATTTCCATTCATTATTTGTTTATTACTGATGTATTATTCTATGTACTCCAAGTAGCAGGAACCTATAATTGTGAGTGCATTTATGAGGGTTCTTCCTAATGGTCTATGAAGTCAGTCTCTGAGGTACTTTCATACAACTACGATGCCGCATGTCCAGGGCATGGGTTCGGGCCAAATGGCCAAAGAACAAAAGTTTGAAAAGACAAATTCTACCCTTATTGTATTGCCTTACCTTGTGCAACCTCCTTCTCAAAATGACTAAAAAGTGTGCATAGTCTTGCATAGTTGTACATCACAAAGACCCCATCTCTGCAATCTGGCCATGTACTTCTATTGTGGGCATTAGACAGCTCCAATGTTAGCTGAGAGCAAATTGTCATAAACAGACCATCGTTGCTTTATGTACATGATCAAAAGATGCTGCTAGAAATTAACTATTAAACAAAAATCAATAAACATCCATTATTTCTTTCAAAATTGTCATCAGCCATGATTGTTGTCAAGTATCTAAGGGATGGATTCTATAATCAACGCTAGTGGCAGTGGCTTGAGATTTATGGTTTGATGAGTCCTGGCATTGGATAACCTTACCGCATGTCTGTGCTGTTTCCCAAGAATTTCAAACTTGAGTCCAGCAATTGTCAACCTCTTAGTGAGCTGCTTCCATCCTTCACCTGTGCAACCCAACCCAATACACAAACAAATAATCAGATAGGTCATTCTAACTACTTCCAATGTATTTGGAACCACTTTCTCATGCTTTGGGCAGGGTTCCACACTAGCAAATTTTTTTACTTGCCCTTCGGGCAAGTGAATTTATTATTTTTCATATTTTTACTTGCCCGAATGGAAAATCTACTTGCCCTAAAATGAAAATAAAAGAAAACATTAAAAATCGAAGTTATCAATTTAATCCTAAATCACTTAAGCCTTTCAATAACATTATGAGTTTGCTAAAAGCTGTGATTTATTATAATTCTAAATTTTCAAAACCCATAATCATTATCAGAGTTCTCCCCAGGATCTTGGAAAAAGTATGGGGCTTTTGGCTCAAAGTCCACTGCGCTTCACAGTAACAGTATCTGTTAATAAGTGTAACCATTCATTCACGTTTTTCTTGTTGAGATCGTACCGAAAATGAAAAACCAAACATCGACATAGACTCTGAATCCGTGCAAATAGAATACATAGTGGGTACAGATTTATGAGCTATGTAGCCAGCGCTCCAATTACCTCTGCCTGAATGTGGAACAGCACCCTAAAAAATCTTATGTCGGTTCCACTGCACTGGTGATTAAGGCCCTTGATCAAGCAAAGTGATTCTACTGTGCAAGGGGAAGTGACAAACGGTAACCCTACGGTGAAGTAAATTCTAAAACCAAAAATGAAGTAGGCCTACAAGAAGTAAAACTAAAAGTAATATAGAAGTGCACAGCCACAGTTGCTGTGCATGAGTGATCAATCGGGAAATTCAAAATAACTGTTAATAAGTTTAGGTTGTAACCATTCATTCACGGTTTTTTTGTGAAGATTTTCCTCTTCTTACCGAAAATGAAAATGAGGAGCAGCACTCCCAAAAAATATAATGTTGATTATCAGTTCCCACGATATTGGTGATTATAAGGCCATTAAATTAATTAATACAAAAGGAAATAAAATTCGGGGATGTAAAGATCCGTATGTTATTTGATTAGAAGAAATAAGGGTATTTTATGTTTGAAAAATTGTGTAAGATAAAGAAATTACTTCGTAGAAGTATGGCGTACGGAGGGAAAATAACCGACATGATTCGGCGTGCAACAGCAGTTTTCTGGCCGTGCGCCACGGCCGACGTCACTGACAACAACACGGTCAAACCGCGGAGCATCGTATAAACTTTAGGCCGACACTGAAAAAGATTCTCATGTACTGTACATGTACATGTACATGTACAGTTGTACACCAGTGACCACCCTGTAAAATTTTTGCGAGGAGGATAAGTTTCTTCCGTAGCACATTTTCCATAATTATTTCGTCTAAGTAATTTTCAAAATATGGATTTCACAGTACGATCGTAAAGGCTGGGGTTTCATGTCAACTCGGTCCGCGCGGAAAGCCTATCTCGTTACTTACAACCAAAACAGACCGTTGAGGAAGGAAGATCGGACCACGAAAAAAAAAGTACTCTACAACTGTTACTGGTCCACCCTGCGTGTTTGGGCATTACCAAAAAAATAATGTACCCTACCATATCCAATCGTTAATTTATTTCCCTGTGCGTGAAAGAAAAACCAAGATTCAATTCAAATCTTTGTTCAAGTCTCGGAATACAAAATCGGGAACAGGATCGTGGTGCGAAGACTGGAAAGTCGCTGTTTACAACACACGTGCGGCATGCTTTCTCTATCCTCAATGGTACCCGGCGATCCTATTCCTATACGCATGAACGTATGTTTACCAGCGAACTGGACCAAAGCAGTGTGCAGTACATGTGTTACACAGTACACGTGTACATGTACATATGTAAATGTATTGCAAATGTACACTGTGTATGTGACTGTACATGTACATGTACAGTACATGTACTGTACATGTACATCGTGCGCACGGCCGCTATACACTGTAGCGGTGCGGGATACAATCTGTGCTCGCGTATCGCGTCCACTCGTCAGCAGACGCAAAAAGCTCCGCTTTTTCGAAATAATAATCGTAATAATGCGAACAATATCTACATATAATTGGCTCGTTTTGGGCAAGGACTTTGATTATTTCAATTATGTAACTATTAAAATTTTACTTGCCCGATTGGGCAAGTAAATTTTAACATCTGAACATTTTACTTGCCCGACATGAAATTTTACTTGCCCCGGGCAAGCGGGCAACCGCTAATGTCGAACCCTGCTTTGGGGCTTGCACATGAGTTTACGACAGTAAAAAATAGGATAAATTGTTGCACTCATTAGCCATTATGCTGACACACAGACTATGAGTTGAAACTAAAGATCTTGAGCAGCCAATAAACCAGGAACCAATCTACTAAAGTATCTCACCTTGTACCTTGTCACCATATTTCAAAATGGATGCTTCCCTTGTCTGTGATTCACGTATTCTTAGAAGCTCCAGGGCACCAATGTCCTGTTTCTCCTTTGATCCATCCCTTCGTGCTGTGGTTGGGCCATGGGTAATGTGATACTGAGGGACATCTTGGGAAGTACAAAGCCTCCAAGTAAGGTCCAATTGCTGCTGCTGGAAACTCATGGCTTGGCTAGTAACATGGATGAGATGAGAAGGCTTCAGGAGATAAATCAGATAAAAAATATTCAAATGATTATTGTATGCTTTTTTTCTTTTTCTAAAGGTACTCCTAACAATATTTGAAAAAGCATTATTCCACAGCAGAAGCATGACCCATTATCACTGAGCCATTGCTAGCCACAGTTCAGATCTATGGGATTGACTCAGCCTACGGTACATGCTACAGAAATCTATCCACGTTACGTTCCCAATGAGAAAGAAACAATGTTGACAACACAAATACAAAGCAGAAATGAAATCCTACCAAAGGACTGGAATCAGTAACACCTTCTTCAATCAAGCAGCACTGTTTCAACAAAGATGATGGCAACCCCTCACTGGACACAACTACAATAAGAAAAAGTACCACAAGATCTGATTACATATGCATCAGCAAAGCATAGAATATAAGGCCTTTTCACACTGCAGCATTTTACCACAAAATTCCCAGGAAAAAGAGACGGACCCTTTCATACTACAGTCACCTAACCTGGCATTTGCCCATGGAATTCCATAAACCCATGGGATTTGCTTGCCCTGCCCTTTATCACTCGCTACCAAGACAGACAAAAAGTATCAAGATGCAATACATACCTCTGCCTTGTTGTAGATTTTTGTCATAACCATTCTTTCCTAAGGGAAGTCCTTTATTCAGAATATACTGATGCAAATTACAGTAGATATAACCATCAGTGTGGCAGAGTTGCTCCTTGGCTACACCACCACTTGAGTGAGGACTGAGGTTCACACTTCCTTCAGGCCCTGCTACAGGTTTCTTACTGCTTTTGCTAGCTTTTTGGACAGCAGCCTGGCAGAGTCTGTCCATGGTTATTTGCTTTGGCTGTCTGGCAAATGAAACTCCCTCGTGTGGTGCCCTGATTCCAAAGCAGTCCAGCAGGGTCAAGGGTGTGGATGCATGTGTCAAGTGCCTTGGTTGAAACCTTGATTGAATGACAAGAAGATTTTATGAAAAGCACATCTAAATTTAAAATATATATATCATCATTATTATATCAATTAAAGCAATGTAAAAGGACAATGGATAATATAACAGTAATTAGGCTAGTATAATGGACTGATTACGCGACCACTGTTTACATGCCATCACTTGACTTATAGTGGGAATTTCTTCATATCATTTGGCACAGAGCAGCAATGGAAACATACGGAGAAGAATGTGGACAATATGATAGTGACTATCAGTCTTCTTTGCTTGTTTCCACTCCTGTTCTGCACCAAATGAGATGATAAAATACCCACTATAAGTCACGTAATGGCATGTAAACAGTGGTCACACAATCGGTCTATTATAAAGAACAGGGCAATAGTGTATCAGACTAACCCTGCAGTCTCCAACAAAGAGGACATGTGCTCTGTAAGGAGCAGTGCCCTTAATTGACTCAGTGTCAGGTCATCATCTGCCCCTGTCCTTTCTTTGGCCAGCAAATGGCCACTCACGATGCCTATGCTGGCAGGTATGCCATGCTTCCTGGACCAGTCCTTCCCATAGTGGTCACCTTCTTCCAGGGCAGATGTCAGAACCTTCTTAAAGACGCTAGGCCGATGCAGTTTGACAGTCAGTGCTCCTTGTGATGTGATGGTGCATGATGTAACAGGAAGAGACCAGTCACTGCACTCATGGAGAAGCTCCCTAGAGAAGGAACTTATCACATCCTGTAGAATTAATAATAGGTAGATGAAACATTGTCAAACGATGCACTGCATTAGATAACATTTCTAACATAAAGGAGAACAACAATGGGTGATTCAAATGTTTGAGTGGTACGTGCTGTAAGGGATGCCCTGACACCGTAGGTTTTTAAAGCATTACAATCAAGAATATTTTTAATCAATATTAAGTCGATGCTACAGTATTACTTTTTCATTGGTAATCCAGCAGCTAGCCCTTGAATATGGAGACTTAATAACTTTTTCCAACTACTTTTAATAATTATGACTATTAATTATTTAAACATTCTTTGTACACATGTATTACAACCTTGTTAGGGCTACAGTTGTTAAGAACCCATTCACAATAGCAGGGCTCAGATACTTGGTACTGCTATATTACTGGAGTTGATTTACAACTGCAAGAGTTGGAAAAGATACATATTGACAAGAAGTGAAACCTTCGCAAAAAGTCACCTTTACGTACCCGGTAAGAGATTAAGGACTATTGAGGACAAAAGTGTCTTGTCCACATATTCAAATCTAGTATTACTATAAGTACTAGTAGTAGTAGTAGTAGAGAAATACTGAGTGTAGCCCTTTAAAAAAAAGAGAATTTTGATATTTTCATCCAAACTGATCGATGATGACATCAAGGTACAGCCTACAGGGGCTACCCCTGTAACATGTTATCTTTGTGTGTACAGTTTATACTAAACTTTATAGTATACAAGGTGGTGAGTACACAGGGTGCAGATCCTTGTCCAACTCCAAGTATCAGAGGGGAATGTGGATCTGGGCACTCTTTATGGAATTACGGGTTTAACACTATGTATTACATGTAGTACCAGTATTACTTTCCCTACGACGGCCAGCAAGTCTTGGGCAGCAGCTCATTGCAAACCTTTTGCCAAAAGAAATTGTCTGCAGTCACAGATAAACTACATGTACTGTAGGTTTTGAAAGAGTTAAGGCAGTGAATATTTTGTGGTCACCAGCATTCTTCTGCAAAATAATGCTATTTTGCTGACATTTTGTAATTCTGATTGGACAATCCTCATTATGTCATGCCGGTCTTCTTGCCATAAATGTTATTTTGCCGGAGGAGCATGAACTGAAGAAGGCCAGCATGAGGTTATGAAAATTTGCCAATCAGAGTAAGGGTACGGTGATGTAGCATTTGCAGTAGTTGTGGTAACTGTGTAGCCCTTTTGCCCTCATCCCCCTGAGGGGCGCAGTCCTGACCCTCAGAAGGATGAGGGTTATGGTTACTGCAACTAGTACTGAGTAGCAGTACTGTCGAGCGCAAACCTCGGATTTTGCGCAAACCTTGGATTTTCCTTATCTGCGCTCGTGTCAAGTTTGCACTAGAGCAATTTGCGCAGGATCGGAAAAATCAAGTTGCGCGCTGTAAATGTGGGCTGCACCCTCGACTTGCACATGAACTGTACGACACAAATTGCAGTGACACTGACACATATCTTGTCGTGCGTTCTATTTTCTCCACGCTAACCTCGGTACTTGTTTTCAGCTAAGCGTCGTTAGTGTCAGCACGGACATGGTTGACTCTGGCGTTTTTGCCGATTTCATCCATCGCAAATTTCCAGTTGAAAGTGCTAGCCTAGTACTAGTAGTAACTACATTCACAGAAGAATGCCCATGCTTGACCTTAATAATACAGACAGTGTATGATATTAATATGTAGGACTTCAACTACAAGTACTACTACTAATAATAATACTACTAAAGTACTAGTACAGTAGTAGTACTAGTACAAGCCTAGTAGTACTAGAAGTACTATTACAAAAGTAGTACTACTATATAGTACTAGTAGTAATACTACTATAAGTACTACTTAGTACAAGTACTATTCCGAGCATGGTCCGGGTAACTTGGACCCAACAAGTCACCCTTTCTTATCGAAATTTGTACTACGAGTAGTACTACTAGTAGTACTACTACTGACTAGTGAGTGACTACTACTACTAAGTACTAGTAGTAGCAGAATTAGTAGTACTTAGTACACTAAGTACTACTATAACTAACTTTGAGAAAGGTCCTGCTAGGATCGAAACGTCAGGCCCACTAAATTTTAAGACTTAGTAAACTAGTAATATATTTACTAATAGTAGTACTTTACTACTAAGTACTTAGTTAGTGAAATAGTGCCAAGTCGTTGCGTAACCGTAAGTTACGGTGAGGGTTACATATTAGGGTTATGGCGTAACCCTCATCCTCCCGAAGGTCGGAGGCCTTCGGGAGGATGAGGGTTACGGATATTGAGTTACGGTTACGGTTAGTAAGTAGTGGAGCAATACACTGTCAGTGTCACTAGTCATACTGTTGTTTGTAAATTGTACTATAGTACTACTACTACTAGTACTACTAGTACTAGTACTACAACTCAGTACTAGTGCTACTAGTACTACTGGGAGGCCCAGTTTTTCGACGGTACGCTTGGCCTCGCACGATAAAAACAACTCCCTATATTGATCTCAGACTTTGTATCTTCCGGTTTGTATCCTGCTCTTGTCCATCACCAAAAATGTGGAAAGTTAAGGCTCTTCCGGTAGGCCAAACTCGTGTGATTCAAAAAGTTGCTGTTTTGAGGTGGGGAAGTTGGATTGACTTTTTGTTATCACCTATCAACTCCTTTCCCTTCATGCTACCCTCTCCTTCCCATCCTTTTCCAAATCATCAAAACTGTCCTCATAATGATAAGGAAATAAATCTAAATCACCATAAATTAATGAATAATTCAAATTGAGAATAATTTTCTTAAAATGTGAAAAGAAGTGATATACAAAAATGTTGCAAACTGCTTACTGACTAAAATTACCAAAATGCAAATCTTAAAATTTAGTGGGCCTGACGTTTTGATCCTAGCAGGACCTTTCTCAAAGGCACTCTGCCTTTGAGAAAGCTAGGTCCTGCTAGGATCGAAACGTCAGGCCCACTAAATTTAATGTGAAATGAAGTTCATTTAACTGAAAGATATCTTTTAACTTTTTTGAATTTGGATCTTCAAGTAAACCGTAGAGGTGAAATACGGTAGGGCGGTATCTATGAGTGACACATGCAGCATTTCTCATCCTTGTTAATTTCTGCATCAGAAGATACATCGAGGCAGGATGTGATAGTTCGGCTTGGTCCAAGCTAATTGTGATTCAGCCATGGAAGCAGATTCTGTTTTCTTTTCCCTTTTGGTGGGGTTGTATTTTGTTCTGGTTGATGTCTTCTTCTGTGACATTAAAAAAAACTCCACAATCCTCTTTCTCACTGCTTCTTCAGTTATGACCTTTCCCAATGTCACTCAAGAGACACATTTCCTCCTTCTTGGTACTTTCTCTAGTTGCCCTTTTATTTTTTTATTTCATTTTTTAAAGCCTATAGTATTACTAGGCCACGTTACTTTATGCCTTTAAATAATAATTTTAAAAATTATATAAGCGAGACGCACTTTTGGAGCCTCCATAGTTTTTACCCAGAACAGACTGCCTCAAGTTGCGTGATATTTTTTGTTTCTACATATGTTGGGGTTTGTTGTTACACTCAGAATTTTTTTTAGGACCAACAATAAAGAAAACTGGAGCTTGGAAGCAACTGCCAATTTTGTACCTAGGAAAATAGACCGCAAAAGACTCTGTCGCAGCTAGTGCAACAGATAATCTCAAAACTCGTTTAAGAGTAGTTGCGGTAACCGTAACCCTCATCCTCCCGAAGGTCGGGAGGATGAGGGTTACGGTTACCGCAACTAGTTTAAGGGGAGCTACTAGCGGCCCAGTGGGACTACTACTACTCATGAGTACTACTACTAAGTACTAGTACTTAGTGAGTAGTAGTACTACTACTACTAGTAGTACTAGTAGTAGTACTACTACTACTACTAGTAGTAGTACTACTAGTACTAGTAGTAGTACTAGTAGTAGTACAAGTAGTAGTAACTAGTCCGAAACTCAAAATTTCAAAATTCGATAAAAAAAGGGTGACTTGTCGGGTCCAAGTTACTCGGACTATACTAGTACTGTTGTAGTAGTGACAGTACACTACTACATACTACTACTATACCCCCAGAACTGTGGGGTTCTACATCGGCCGCTGCTCTCCCGACCGGAACCCCACAGATAACTAGGCTTTTTTCACATAGGCTTCTGTGTAACTGTGTAACAAATGGGCGAAAACCTCCCGGTTCGGTTGCAAGATCCAAACGGCAGCGCCGCAACTGGCAGTCTGGTCCCCTGTACGTCTTCGCAGCAAGGCGCTATACCGTACTACAGGGACCAGACTGCCAGTTACGGAGCTGCTGTTTGAATGTTGCAACCGAACCGGGAGGTTTTCGCCCATTTTGGGGGGAAATCGACACATTTTCGCCACATGGACAGTTGCACACAGGTGCATGGTATGTAAACCACATTTGCTAAAAATCTTGGGCCAAATGAAGCAGTATTTTATGAGTCATGCTGAACCTGCTGATCCCTATGCCACAGCATTTGTGAACGTTACACCATGCATGGTTACACAGAAGCCTATGGGAAAAAAAGCCTAGTTATCTGTGGGGTTCCGGTCGGGAGAGCAGCGGACGACGTAGAACCCCACAGTTCTGGGGGTACTACTAGTACTAGTACTAGTACTAGTACTACTAGTACTAGTAGTAGTACTACTAGTAGTAGTACTAGTACTACTACTACTACATGTAGTACTAGTAGTACTAGTATCCTCCAATAACCGGTTTTCTACGATATAAGGACTTTTCTTCAAACTGAACAATGTGGACGAAAGTATCACACTAAAAGAGGTCTCAGTCACTTTGTCCACACCACAGACTATTAGAATAATTATAGAGAAGGTTGATCAAGCCTGTCATTTCGGTAAGATTACCCGCTTTTGTTGACGTCCGCGGCGCACCGCGCAGTATGCACCGTCACCTATTTTCGTCAGTGGTGTTTAGTAAGGTGTCCCAGTGTAGCCAAACGCAAAATAAATTCTGAAATTAACTCAAAATGCTGTGTGGCACTATTAAATTCTTCCCTGTATGTTTTTTTGTGTTCATCTTTGTTTTTGTTTTTCCACACTGCTTCTAACACTTTCCTCAAATCATTCCTAATTTATGCTTAAAACGTATTGGTCTTGTTGATGTCTTCTTTTGTGACGTTTAAAAAAAACTCCACAATCCTCTTTCTCACTGCTTCTTCAGTTATAACCTTTCCAAATTTCACTCAAGAGACACATTTCCTCCTTCTTGGTACTTTCTCTAGCTGCTCTTTTATTTTTTTCCTTTTTTTAAAAAGCCTATTGGGCCATGTTACTTTTTGTCTTTAAATAATAATAAAAACAAATATTTAAAAAATTATATAAGCGAGACGCCCTATACTAGTTGCCTCCATAGTTTTTACCCAGAACGGACTGCCTCAAGTTGCGTGATATATTTTTTTCTACGGATGTTGGGGTTTGTTATGGTACACTCAGATTTTTTTTAGGACCAACAATAAAGAAAACTGGAGCTTCGAAGCAACTGCCAATTTTGTACCTAGGAAAATAGACCCCAAAAGAGCAACTTTTTGAATCACACGAGTTTGGCCTACTGGAAAAGCCTTAAATTTCAACATTTTCGGTGACGGACAAGAGCAGGAAACCAACTGTAAGATACGAAGTCTGAGATCGTTATACGGAGTTGTTTTCATAGTGCGATGTGAGTTAGAATGCTAAGCGTCGAAAACGTGTAGCGTCGAAAACGGGGGTTCCCACGATACTAGTACTTGTAGTACTCAGTAGTACTACTACTAGTAGGCTAGTAGTAGTACTTAGTAGTACTACTACTACTAGTAGTAGTACTGAGTACTAGTACTACTACTACTAGTACTACTAGTACTACTAGTACTACTACTACAGTACTAGTACTAGTAGTAGTAGTACTTATACTAGTTATAGTACTACTACTACAGTACTAGTACTAGTAGTACTACTAGTAGTACTACTACTAGTACTAGTACTAGTACTACTACTAGTACTACTACTACTACTACTAGTTACTAAGTAGTACAACTTACAAAAAACAAGACTTTAGTAGTTAGTACATACTTAGTTAGTAATAATACTGTTATTATTACTATTAGTAATATTAATAATAGTATTTATATTTTATACTAGTAAAAATAAAATATCATGATGCACTTTGAACAATAAATTATTATTGAACTGGCTACCTTGATTTTTAATCTGTCTACCACAGCCGCTGCAACAGTAAAATCGCCACTGTGTGTCTTATTACTAGGTCTTAAAATCGCTGAATCAAACGCAACGTTGACTGGGTGCACTTTCTTACTGAATGCTAAAATGAAATGTTCCAGACGTTCGTAAAATTTCGTGAAATCCTTCAAAATTTCGCCCATGATCGAAACTTACACTTTCAGCACTAGCCTACGGAGTGCGGGCATGCCGTGCAAGACTGAGTGACAAGATAACCATGCAACGAGAGAACACGACCATATCTCCATAGACATGGTACTTGGTAACGGTAGAACCAGACTACGTTCATGGATAGACTTGTCTCAGTCCTGTTATAGACCGTGTAAGTCTCGTGGTGAAAAAGGTCACCGTACAGTATCCTCCAATAACCGGTTTTCGACGATATAAGGACTTTTCTTCAAACTGAACTGAAGTATCACACTAAAAGAGGTCCCAGTCACTTTGTCCCCACCACAGACTATTAGAATAATCACAGAGAAGGTTGATCAAGCCTGTCACTTCCGTAAGATTACCCGGTTTTGTTGACGTCCGCGGCGCACCGCGCAGTAAGCATCGTCACCTATTTTCGTCGGTGGTGTTTAGTAAGGTGTCCCAGTGCAGCCAAACGCAAAATAAATTCTTAAAATAACTCAAAATGCTGTGTGGCACTGTAAAATTCTTCCCTGTATGTTTTTGTTGTGTTCATCTTTGTTTTTGTTTTTCCACACTGCTTCTAACACTTTCCTCAAATCATTCATAATTTATGCTTAAAACGTATTGGTCTTGTTGATGTCTTCTTTTGTGACGTTTAAAAAAAACTCCACAATCCTCTTTCTCGCTGCTTCTTCAGTTATGACCTTTTCCGATGTCTTGGTACTTTCTCTAGCTGCCCTTTTATTTTTTCCATTTTTTTAAAAAGCCTATTGGGCCATGTTACTTTTTGTCTTTAAATAATAATAGAAAGAAATATTTAAAAAATTATGTAAGCGAGACGCCCTATAGGAGCCTCCATAGTTTTTACCCAGAACGGACTGCCTCAAGTTGCGTGTATTTTTTCTACGAATGTACTGAGATTTTTTTTAGGACCAACAATAAAGAAAACTGGAGCTTCGAAGCAACTGCCAATTTTGTACCTAGGAAAATAGACCCCAAAAGAGCAACTTTTTGAATAACACGAATTTGGCCTACTGGAAAAGCCTTAAATTTCCACATTTTCGGTGACGGACAAGAGCAGGAAACCAACTGTAAGATACGAAGTCTGAGATCGTTATACGGAGTTGTTTTCATCGTGCGATGTGAGTTAGAAGGCTAAGCGTCGAAAACGTGTAGCGTCGAAAACGGGGGGTTCCCACGATACACTTCCGGGTGCCGTCTGCTATAGCCCAAGGAGATTAACACGTGCCCAATTTTGAATGCATTATTACATAATGAAGAAAGCCTCTTTCCAACTAAAAACACAGGTTTATGGATGAAGTATATTAAAATATAAGAATGAGTAAAAAAAAAAATACCAAAAAATGAGAATACGGCAGAGAAAACAAATAAATATAACCTGTGACCTTCATTTTCCGGTTGTAAGTACAGTATTGCGAACATACGGCCCGACTGTGGTACGCGACGTGAGCAATTACTACTTGTATCGCGCCGAAGTTGGTGTGGTTAGGCCGGTAAGGGTTAGGGATAGAAGTCCTGAACCAGCACAATATCTTGCACAATATCTAACCTAAGGTGATCGATACAACTGCAATAAAAGGCTCTTCGGTACACTTTCCATCGAGACAACAACAACTTTTTCTCAGTCTCTCGCTTGATCCCTCCTGGCTTACAGATATCTCATACCCCAAAATAGGAAAACGTACTCTCCCCCAACCTACAGAAAAAATGGAATCAAATTCTTTATAGTGCTTCCATTCAGCTCATCAAGGTCCTCTCTGAGCAATGTGAAATTACCCTTCAGGCTGTACACCAGGACATTGCTAATCTGGACTCTAAACTCTGCTCCAGCTGTTCTGAAAGCCAGTACAAGGATCTCAGTGATGAGATTGAGAAAGGTCTCTCTAACCTTAATTCTGTTCTCACCGACAGGAGAAACAAGAAGATTGGTGGCCTTGTTGCCAAACAACGCAGACACAACCACTTCAGACGCAGTCCCCAGTCTACACCTTTACCCCCCACTACGCTAACACTGTTGTCAACCTTTCCTCTTCTTCTCTAACTGACGCCGAGCATACGTTATACTTTCCAAGGGCTTGAACTTTTGTCCAGCTCCCCCCAAAGTTGACCAAGTAATGCTCAGTCAAGATCTCACTGAGTATTACCGCAGACTTCGTCTGACTGAGTTCTTCTTCGATTCTGGCTCCCGTAAAGAAGAACCTTTCCGTGTAAAAAGCACCTTGGTCCCCCCCAAGAACCGTGTTCCAGCCCTTGAAACGTATGTGCAAGCAGTAAGTTTTCAAGTTTCCAACTCCTCTCATCTTACCCGTAAGCCCCACGACAATCTCCCTAGGGAAGAACGTCTTCCTCTCAACACTCTACTTTCCCGCGGTGACATCATTATCAAGCCAGCAGATAAATTAAAGGATCAGCCGTAGTAATCATGGATCGCCAAAAATATATTGATGAAGCCAATCACCAACTTAACAATCCCCAGCACTATAAATGTCTGGACTCTAACCCCACTGGCAAATTTTCAGAGCAAATTCAGGAAGTTTTGGATGACATGCGATCACGTGATCATTTGAGTAAAAAAACTCACAGATTTCTATCACCGATCAATTGTAGAACTGCCAGATTCTACCTTCTCCCGAAAATTCACAAGACCAACAACCCAGGCAGACCCATCATCTCTGGCAATGGTTCACCTACGGAACACATATCTCTTTTCATTGACTCTTTTCTCAAACCTTTGGTTCCCCAAATCCCCTCATACGTCCATGACACTCCCGACTTTCTGCGAAAGTTGGGTAGTGTCAAGGATCAAATTCCTACCACTGCCATAATTGGTACTATTGACGTTTCCTCTCTATACACTAATGTAACACTTAATCTTGTCTCGGGACGAGGACGCTAGAACTCTCGGCCTAGGTTGGTCAGTGTTACTTGGGCGGTAGTCCGAGACCGAGCACCACAAATAAGAAAAAGGAGAGACTCCGAACACCAATTATAGTTAAATTGTTAAATGTTAAATGTTGAACAAGGGACGCGGTTGGATGAGAAACTATAGGGGACTGAATAATGAATAATGGATGATAAGGTGGTTTTCCTAATAGGGGCATGTTTTTTGTCTTGGACACTCTTTCTTAGAACAGTGACCATGCATACCCATGATGTCATAGGAGACCTTGAAATGCGCCTATGGGGTTGGTCACTACCGGACTTGATACACAGGGGCATGGCTGGGGTGAACATTGGGAACTGGAATTAGGGCTTACATTACTTCCACCTTTGAAAAATGTCCTCATTTTCAAAAATAGACAAAAACAAATAACCATTTCACAAAATATAAGATTAAAGACTTGTTATACAATGGAAAAATGAAGGAGACTTTGAACACAAAATAATGGTGAGATTCCTGTGAACAACTAAAATAGGCATGGACACAGTGAATTTGAATAGGGCAGTATGGTGCATACAATAATTATAACAGCAATCTCAACAAAAACCAAGACGGTTTGGACGGGAAACTACTCGACCACTGCGTGTGCGGGTGCCATCATTGACAGGTATGCCAGTGGTGGGTGATGAGTGGGGAATGGAGTATGCAGGTGAAGGACGAAGTGGAGGGAGGGGTGTAGCACAGAGGGTAATGGTGACCCAGGGGGCAATGGTGGTGTAAGGGATACTGGAGGGACAGGAAGTGACAATGGGAGGAGGGGCCATAATAAACAATGGAACAACAATAAATACTTAAGAAAAAGAACAAGTGAAATACAAGGATAGTAAATTAACGAAAGGAAATCAAAATTTAACTTAACCAAATCCGAGGGAGAAGTGCGAAGACGGGAAAGTTCGAATACGGAAAATGTCCGAAGATGGAAGAAAAGTTCGAAGACAGGAGACAGGAACGCAGCTGGAAGGGCGGGACGGCGAGACGACAGCTACAGCTAGAAGAGCAGGACGGCGAGAAGACAGGAACGCCTAGAAGACAGGAACGGCTAGAAGACAGGAATGGCTAGAAGAGCAGAACGGCTAGAAGACAGGATAACGGCTAGAAGAGCAGAACGGCTAGAAGACAGGAACGACTAGAAGACATGATAACGGCTAGAAGACAGGAACGGCTAGAAGACAGGAATGGCTAGAAGAGCAGAACGGCTGAAAGACAGGAACGGCTAGAAGAGCAGAACGGCTAGAAGACAGGATAACGGCTAGAAGAGCAGAACGGCTAGAAGACAGGAACGACTAGAAGACATGATAACGGCTAGAAGACAGGAACGACTAGAAGACAGGATAACGGCTAGAAGACAGGAACGACTAGAAGACAGGAACGACTAGAAGACAGGAACGGCTAGAAGACAGGAACGACTAGAAGACAGGATAACGGCTAGAAGATGTGGACGGCCAGGAGACAGACAGAAGGGTGCAGAGCAGGACGACAGCAAGGGATCAGTTCGAAGATTGGGACAGCTTGAAGACTGGAAGATACAGACAGGAACAGCAGGAGAAACAGGAACTGGAAGACGAACCGCAGGAGAGACTGGGACAGCTTGTAGGAAACGTTGGACAAAGTCTCACGGAGCTTGCGGGAGGCGACAAACCCGTGGATTGTGCTGGTGGTGCACAGGGCAGGAGATGCGCCAGAAACAGAAGTACTCGGCGGAGGGCGACGATGGCACAGGCGGCCTAGAAAAACCACTACCGCTGCCACCAGTTGTAACACTTAATCTTGTCTTGGGACGAGGACGCTAGAACTCTCGGCCTAGGTTGGTCAGTGTTACTTGGGCGGTAGTCCGAGACCGAGCACCACAAATAAGAAAAAGGAGAGACTCCGAATACCAAGATTTGGTTGACGGGGGTTTTATTCAAACTGGACTAAGTTGAATGCAGGAGTAACAGGAGACTAGATCGCAAGGATCTAACTCAAGGGTTGGCCATCAGCAGGAGGAGGTGAAGAGAAGAATTCTTACTTGGAAGGGGATGGGGACCTTTCTTTTATACAAGAATAATAGGGACCAGATTGGAATGGGGGAATACCTAAAAAGGACTTGTTTCTATCATTTACTGAATATCCAATTATAGTTAAATTGTTAAATGTTGAACAAGGGACGGGGTTGGATGAGAAACTATAGGGGACTGAATAATGATTAATGGATGATAAGGTGACCATACCCATGATGTCATAGAAGACCTTGAAATGCGCCTATGGGGTTGGTCACTACCGGACTTGATACACAGGGGCATGGCTGGGGTGAACATTGGGGACTGGAATTAGGGCTTACACTAACATCCCCCATGCAGGAAGAAGGCATTCAAGCTTGCTCCTCGGCCCTGGCCAAAGGAAAACAGTCTTCTCCACCCATCTCCGACATAACCACCCTCATGAGGCTAGTGCTGGCCAAGAATAATTTCTCCTTTCTTGGCAAGCACTATCTTCAAGTGCATGGCACTGCCATGGGCACGCGCATGGCTCCTTCCTTTGCATGCCTCTTCATGGGTGACCTTGAGGAACGCATGCTCAGTGAGGCTCCCTGCCTTTCCCACTTTCTGGATGTCACCGTCCGGAAAGACCTCGACACACTTACTACTGACTTGTATTCTAAACCCACCGACACTCATCAATATCTCCATGCCTCCAGTTGTGACCCCAGACACTGTAAGACTGGTATAGCTTACAGCCAGGCCCTCAGATTGAGGCGCATATGTTCCCATGAGTCTGACTTTCGCCGCCATACACGTGTATTGGCCAGTAACTTGGTTGCTAGAGGCTATAGTTCTCGCCAAGTGAAGAACTCCATTGCTAAAGTCTATTCCATTCCCAGAAGTTCGGCACTAAAACAAAAGCCACTAGGTCCCAAGGACAAGCCCAAGGTTCCCTTAGTTACTTCCTACCACCCTTCTCTTCCTCCTCTCAGGAAGATAACTAAGGAAAACCACCATATCCTCCACACTTCAGATCGTCTGGCTGATGCCATTCCAAATTCGCCTGTTTTGGCTTTCAGGCGCCCCCGTAACCTGCGTGACTTAACTGTCCGAGCAGAGGTTCCCCCTTTGGACTCTTCACCTCCAACTAAATTTGGTACATTTAAGTGTACCTCGAAATGCGTTGTTTGCAAGACACATGTCAAGGAAATAGACTCTTTCAATGGACATTCTTCTGGAACTACCCACACGACCTATGGCTGTATCACGTGCACTACCTCCAACATCATATACCTCATCTCTTGTAGAGTTTGTAATATTCAGTATACTGGCGAGACCAAAAACACCCTCAAAAAACGGATCTATGGGCATAGGTCTACTATCAAAACCGGTAAAATGGACACCCCTGTTGGGTATCACTTCGATCTCCCTGATCATTCGATATCAGATATGAGTGTACTGGGCATAGAATCACTTGGTCACCGTAGTAATGCTGTCCGTCTTAGCCGTGAGAAAATGTGGATGAAGCGTCTTCGGACTATTCAACCACATGGTCTCAACATCCAGGAGGGTAATGACTAACACCATGCAGCTTTCTGATAATCCTTCTTTTGTGTTCAGTCCTTCACACTTCTCTCTTTGATCTTTCCCCCTCTTCTCACTCATCCCTACCCTACTCCTTGCCCTTCTCTTTGATCTTTCCCCCTCTTCTCACTAATCCCTACCCTACTCCTTGCCCTTCCCTTTGATCTCTCCCTACCAGCTTCACTCTTTGTCCTTTGTTTCTCATCCGTGTCCTATTCACTCTCCCCCCTTCCTTCGTATACATGTATCTGTTTTGTCCTTGTCACTCTGCCTTTGAGAAAGGTCCTGCTAGGATCGAAACGTCAGGCCGACTAAATTTTAAGACAATATCTAACCGTTACAAAATAACTTTACTATGTTTTTGGGGTAGAAATAAGTTTATTCTAGCATATGATACACATTGGACTAAAATGCTACTGAGCACTGCATATCCCCTTTAACGGTTGCAGTCCACAAAGCAAAAAAGGTGTACAGGGCCATGTCAGAAAATCATACCCCTATTTTCATTCAGAATGCATTGGTTGCAATCCTGGCTGTACGGCACAAAGTGGATACAGCTTAAATTCTACTTCATTGCTACCTCATTTGCAACTTCATTACCACCTCATTGCCACCCCCATTGCAACCTCATTGGCACATCATTGCAACCTCATTGTAACCTCATTGCAACCTCATTGCCACCTCATTGTAACCTCTTCAGCGCCACCTCATTGCAACCTCATCTCAACCTCATTGCAACATCCTTGCAACCTCATTACAACCTCATTGCCACCTAATTGTCATCTTATCAGTGCCACCTCATTGCAACCTCATTGCCATGTAGGAAGAAAAGCAGAAGATAAATGAACAGTGGAAAAGAAACACCCCCCCCCAAAAAAAACGGATTTGGGGGAAAATCGCTATTACAAGCTCAGAGCCTCGTTTAGGATAAAGACACGGGGAAAGAAGAACATTCATACGATGCTGTACACAAATAACATAAGAAAGCGATCGCACACATGCATGGAAAATGTGTACTAAAAGCTACAGACAGTTATTGTTATCATGGTGTGGATGTCAAAGCTAGGTTTGTAGCGACAAAAATGTATTATGAAGAAGTTATGGGAAGGCAAGGTTTGGGATATAGAGGAATGTTAACGGTGAGCTGCTTCCAACACAAACAGATCCACAATTACATTGCTACATGGGTTTCAACAGACAACGTAAAAGATTGATCCCATATGCATATATCATATGTTTCGCACATCACTCCAGGATGTGCGAGCCAAGAAGGGAGCTGATATGCCACAGACCCATCAGACATCCTTGGTGATGAATACGCGGGTAAGAACAAAAAGCATAATCATTGATATAATGTTGCATTGCTTAAAGGCACTAATTATATACGGAGAGGAATTCAAACGGGCATCTAGATTTTCAAGGCTAGGCACTCCATGGCCTGCCAGAAGATGTATCTCTTGATTGGCAGTGACAGGAAATCAAGGAGACGATCACATCAACATGCAAAGAAGTGCACGTACTTGACACATTAAGATACAAGAAGGAGTGAATCTAGCTTAATAGACATTCTTAGGTGGAGGAGAGAAAAGGTCTATATATAAGTAGTTATTGATGCAGATCTTCACAATGGCTGAATTAGTTTGAGCACCACAGACAACAGGTTCACTAATGTCTTGAACAATGTTGGCTTTGACTTCCCCTGATGATATCTGCTCCTGTGTAGATTTTCCATTCTTCATTTTCTCTTTCACCGATCTCTCTGGCTTGCCGAATTGTCCACACAGCCTCGTGATACAAATCAGCCATATTACCCATGTAAGATGCCTATTCTGCTTCATCTGCCAGAACATCTACAAGGTATTCCTTATCTTGTTTCATCTTGTTTCAAGTTGTTCCTTTAATGGCCTGATCATTCGATATCAGATATGAGTGTACTGGGCATAGAATCCCTTGGTCACCGTAGTAATGCCGTCCGGCTTAGCCGTGAGAAAATGTGGATGAAGCATCTTCGGACTATTCAACCACATGGTCTCAACATCCAGGAGGGTAATGACTAACACCATGCATGGTTTCTTATCATCCTTCTTTTGTGTTCACTCCTTCACACTAGTCTCTTTTATCTTTCCCCCTCTTCTCACTAATCCCTACCCTACTCCTTTCCTTTGATCTCACCCTACCAGCTTTACTCTTTGTCCTTTGTTTCTCATCCGTGTCCTATTCACTCTCTTCCCCCTTCCTTCGTGTACATGTATCTGTTTTGTCCTTGTCACTATATGCTTTTGAGAAAGGTCCTGCTAGGACCGAAACGTCAGGCCCACTAAATTTTGAGAAAGTATTATTAAACACAATGTCTCTTCATACTGCAACAAGGGAAATAAGGCAGACCCTGAGAAAAATAGGCTATGTTCAAAATGAACCTTGATTCAGTATATTATTAAATTGTAAAAGATTTTCGGAAATATTTCAATTTATCCTATAGGCCTACATTTCGACAAACATTGAACAACATATAACATCAACGAATGAACCGTTAACGTGATTAGTCAATGAAATTCCAACTATTGTATTTTGTTGATGAAAATAATCAGAAACACCGAATAACAGATAAAACAAGTATTGGGCGAAGGGTTTCTCCCGTAACTTTGTGCCCACCTTACAAAATGATTGCATGGCTAATAATTGCACTGCACACCGTTTCGATGCTTCCTTAATAAGTTTGATAGGACGTTGTGGGTCATAGCCTATCCCTCCCCTAATCTATCTTATCGCAGAAATTTTCTGAACTTTGGTCGCCTTAATGACCACTTGTACGGCACGCTATAGCCTGTGTCACAGCTGATTGTAGAACCACTGTGTATACTGTGTGCGCCGATAACACTTTGATTCACTGTTCATCGAAATCGCTTCGACAAACTTTATATCTCTTATGAACTCAACTGGGAAACTGAATGCCAAGGGTTCATTTATTGCTGGAGTCTAGAATTAAGATTAATATACAATACGTTGATGTGCGGCAATTAGGCCTAATACACCGTCAAACAACAACGTATATGTATTAACCTTAAAACTGGAAGGTTGGTGTAGGGCTTGTCTATCGATAGATCTCTAGCAGCTGTAGAATGTTATATAGACACGTTCACACGGATGCTCGGAATCTCTCTGCGTTCCTGCCTTTGGATTTGCTACAATGTGCACAATTAATTAGTGGACAACATTCCATTCAGTTAATACAAATCCCAATTCAAATTAATTTGTCAGTTCACCGGTGAGAACATCTTTCATAAGAGCTGGTTAGCATTTCGCAACCAAAGCAGCGAGTGTCTTATCTACCGTGGGGAAGCATGTGTCAACACTCGCTGGGCACCGTGCGACGCTGTTGTGTAATTGCCTTATTGCCGTTTGTCGTGATGTATAAAACTTGAAGAGTGGATGTTGGTTTTCACGTAAAATACGGCAATCCGAGGGATGGTGAGGTTTACTTTCTAGGCTATATTTGCATACGCGGGAAATAGCACACGGTTATGCAGTAGGATCCGCGCCGAGCTATATACGATTTGCTTGTCATTGTGTCCAGATGAAACTGTCGGCATTCAAGCAAATAAATAGACTCAGGTCACGCCAATGCAAAACCGTGAGAATATACGGCTACCCTGTCTCGGCTACCTATGTGGTCGACTGCTATATTTACTTTCCATCCCTCCATCTGCGCATTCGTTTAGTGACCATTCCATACCGATCGTCTCCATGCAAGAAATGCGATCAAAACTGCCAGTCGAAAATCATAGTCCGATCTCAGTTGGTTTGTTTTTGTTGCTGTTATGGGTGACCAAATAATTATTAAACCTGGCGTCGATATGAATGGAATGTTAATGTGGGAACACCTCATCGGGTTGTTTCTTTGGATTGTTGCATCAATTGGATTGATCACATTTTCTTTCGATTTCACAAAGGAAACTGTAAATGACTGATCGTCAACAAAATCACCAAAGATAACTCGCTGAGAATTGAAAATGATGGTGATTTAATTATTTCTTTTCAGTCTTATCTTTGTTTGAACTTTTATCTCTACATGATTTATTGATGATTTTGTTCTGACAAATGTGCATATATTATATGGGCCTAACCATTTTGCTTGTATAACTTTAGTACGTATATTGCCAATGTAAACGAGCATGTATACACACATAATACTTGCCATATTCATATAGAATTGAGACTGCATTTGTGGCTTGGACATGACAATACAGACCTCGACTTCCTCTCAGTGGTACGTTCCAAGGAAGTACTCTAATAAAGGTTTGAAGTTCTTTCGGGGATTTCGCAAGATACACTCTCTTCGGTTTTGCTCAGGTCTATTGTATCATGCTGCAAATGGAGCTATATAAACTGGCAACCTCACATCACTGACTAGAAATGGTAAATGTCTGGTTAAAGGCAGTGACTCGAATAATAATTGTTGGGACCTGGTAAACAGGTAATGGGTAGCACAGGTCTCGAGTACAGTAGTCAGTGTACGCATTCAGTTCAGCTCTGTATTCCCCACGGGCCACAGAAGTCACGGAGTGAAGTCATGAACGAAATAAGAGCTGGCCATCGCCTTAGAGCTTCAAATGAATACATCGGCCTAGGCCTAATACATGTTATGCTGGTGTTTCTGATTTCCAAGTTAATCAAGACCAACTTAATTATATCAGAATGTGCCTTCTTCACTGTCGACGTCTCTAATTAGCCTTGCGGCAATACTTGGTCTCTATATCAAGCCATGCTAATAAAGGCTGCATTCAAGCATATAGGAATGATACAGGCAATTTTAGTTTCCTTTACTTTGTTTACGATACACCAAGGGTTAACTGCGATATGGTCGGTTCTTATCTAATAGCAAACATTTAGGCCTATATTATTCTCCATGAACATACATGCACCATGTACATCTAATGCTAGGTCCAACTCACTAAAATAATTAAAGGGAGGATACATCATTTGCAAAGTGGTCAATTTTTAGACATTCCAATTTTGAGATATTATTTACTCATCAGGAAGTTTGTAAGCACTCGAAAATCTGCAGTTTCCGATGCAAAGGACAGTTTAAAATCTAGCTTCACAGGACGCCTTAAAAGTAAACGTGTACACATAAAACTCAATTCAAGCAACCGGCTTTTGATGATTGCAAACTTTGATCTTTGCAAGTGCTATTAAGGGCCCTTCACAATGAGCAAATAATCGGTATTTGAATCGCGATCCTCTCTTGCGCTCACACGGGCCTGAAAGTACGGGGGGGGGGGTTATCTGCAGGGTAGAAAATAGTGCGTCAAAATAATGTGAACGACCCTCCGCGTGTGAAATGTCACTTCAGACAAACCACCGAGCAACAACGTGAATTTTAGTCGATGGAGTTGTACGGTTTTGAAAACTTTAATTTTGTTTTCATTATTTTGTTCGGTTATTTCATTTCATTATTTTGTTCAAAAATGTACCGCATCCCGTATGGCTGTTTTCGCGTTTCTCCACATGCAACCTTGGCCTACTCACGCTGACAAGTACGCAGAAGTGCTATATTATGATATGAGATCATGCACGTATATAATAATGTATAGGGAAGCCCACACTCGTACCTTGTTTAACCAAGGAGGTATTATATACCTCCTTGGTTTAACCACGTAATTACACACCACAAGACCAACCTCCACAACGACACGAGATAACGTTCAATGCGTTGCTCCAAATCTTTATTAAGAACAATGATCCTACCCGAACCTTTAAAATACCAATATAGGCTGCTTTTGAGAATGGTCGTGCTGGGATCGAAACGTCGGGCACTTTTTGGTCATTGTAGTAAGTAAGCAGTTTGCAACATTTTTGCATGTTTCTAATTTCTGAAGCGTTAGGGTTGGGCCGGATACTTTTCGGCTCAAAATATCATCCATGCATCTTAAATCTCAAATTGGTATTCTTAACCAAAAAGTCATTGTATGCAATGCAATTTCTATACAGTATCAATTCTAGCATTATCTTGTGTTTCACAAACCGGAGAAAATCAAAGTTTGGGTAGCCCGTACTCATAACTGCCGAGGTCACTTCAACAAACCCGAAATGAATCACTTTGAAAGATGAAATGGAAACGAATGCAAGCTCGAGTTAGCTCCCGTTGTACCTAAACAAACAAAACTGCACATTGTACTGATAGTTATCACAACGTACA
The DNA here is from genome assembly GCA_949987565.1 of Luidia sarsii. NCBI lineage: Eukaryota > Metazoa > Echinodermata > Asteroidea > Paxillosida > Luidiidae > Luidia > Luidia sarsii. The sequence continues at coordinate 20,463,043 of OX465103.1, read as the reverse complement.
CAAAAAAATCTGGGCCTACCGCCAGAAAGAAACGTGATTATTTTCTATATGAATAGTTAAGATGAAGTCGTTATGAGTGTTGAATTGAGTGAAGTCTATGGATATAATGACAGGTTATAAACGGTTTCCAAGCCCTTCCTTCAGTGCATAAGCAGAACTAACTTTGCCATGCATGATTACCAATGAAATGTACATGTGCAAAGATTAAAGCTACAGTATATTCTAAATTGAGTCATGAATCATAATTCTTGTCTTTAGAAATAGCGTTTTATTATGTGAATGGATGGGAACACCTGTAGGATGGGAACACGTCTTGCATGCACGTTTGCAGGGACGGATATCAACGAATTTCAACTTCCATCAGCAGTGTCTATACGAGTGCTGTAGCAAAATATAGGCTAATAATTATGATGCGGTATAACAGATTGCCCTTCCCAGCTTCCTGGGTAAATGAACAGACTATAGAGAGGCTGAGGCGATAGAGATCCAGTCAAGGCTGTGCCTGTGGCGTGTGGCACCCATTATAAGTATGGAAACACTTCCATATTATCCTATGGCGCGTCAGTAGTAATACAAAATGATAATTATACGGAACACATAGGCCTATCTCTTTTCATTGACTCTTCTCTCAGACCCTTGGTTCCCCAAATCCCCTCATGCGTCCATGACACTCCCGACTTTCTGCGAAAGTTGGAAAGTGTCAAGGATCAAATTCCGACCACTGCCATAATTGGTACCATTGACGTTTCCTCTCTATAAACTCTCTGACATAACCACCCTCATATGAGGCTCGTGCTGGCCAAGAACAATTTCTCCTTTCTAGGCACGCACTATCTTCAAGTGCATGACACTGCCATGGGCTCGCGCATGGCTCCTTCCTTTGCTTGCCTCTTCATGGGTGACCTTGAGGAACACATGCTCAGTGAGGCTCCATGCCGTCCCTGGATTTGGTGGAGATACATAGATGACGTGTTCTTCATTTGGACTAGGGACGGTAGCAGCTTGAATGCTTTCTTTGACCACATCAATTCAGGACTATCAAATTCACCATCCCACGGGAGATTCAATTATATATAATGCCAGTTCGCACATAATGGAATATCAGATAGAAGAAAAGGAAGTAGCTCCTAGGCAGAAGTTCAGTACTTCTAAGTTGCACCAGGAATATATCAGGCCGGAAAGCAGGGGCATCAAACAATAGATAAACAGGAAATAATACCGTGCATGCAAGTTAAGGTAAAATCGAGAAAAAAAATGAACATGCCAACGAATTACCGGCAGGAAACTTCCGGCAGGGACAGAAATAGTATCCCAGGAAGGAATATGTTTTTTCACGGATGATCATTCGTTGGGCAAAGATATTGTGATTACGCATTGTAAATGGAGATTTAATCATTATGTTCACGCAAGGCGTGGAACCGAATAATTTGTCGTTGCATATAATATACAAGTATGTTTCCATTTACCGACATCCGAAATTGGATAATGCAGCGAAACCAGTCTTGTTGGAAATAACACAAAATAACAAGTAGCAAAAAGATTTGGTGGCTACAAGGAAAAGCAGTGATAGCTACACGAAATTTTATGTGTCGGCTTATAATTGCAAAGACAATCAAAGTATGTGTGTGTATATACAAACATGTAAACTACTATCCAAGAACGCATTGCATGGATGTCCACATAATCAAAACACTGAAAATCTGGCAAAAGTGGAACTTGGTTTTAGGTTATTCCTTTGTATTATTACTCTTTAATCATTGAAAATGGAGGAAGCTTTGTGTCTTTAACCTTGGACTCTATGATTCCATGGCAAATGAGACGTCTTGCATTTTCGAATCGTAATCGTAAAACTGAGAAAAAATGGTTTGCAATTCGGTTGTCAATCTTTGACATTCTTATAGCAACAATTACCTGCTGAAACATCGCATTTGACGAGGACCGTAATATCTTGCATAGCATATTTCAGTCTAGCAATATACCAGGGATACACACCATATCACTTAAAAAAAGGGGGCCCGAACGTCAAATGGTTTCTCCAAGTTTGCCGTGTTCATGCTCCAAAGATGTTGACACGCGGAAACCAGAATGGCAACAGATTTATCACATGATGTTAACGTCTAGGAGAATGAAATTCAATGAGGGTTTGCCCTGATGCAACGCGGTACCCGCAGCACTACTCGAATCCGCCGCACGACCTCGACCAGCTTGTTGGTCCAGTGGTTACGACGTCCGTACTAAGTAGCAGAAGTCGCGAGTTGGACCGCTCGATCCGAGCTGCCTGATTTATTTTCATGAGGTATTAGGCAAAGTATTGGGCACTCAGTGCTTGTGACGTCGAGCAGGGCAAACTCTCAAGAACTGTTACTAAAACACCAACACGTCAAAAGAAATGCACAATTCTTAATCTATGTACACCTATAAGCTAAGTACTTGGGATGACAACAAGAAAAACATAAACACAGACATCTACGGTCTTGTCTAAAATATGGAGTGAAACAATTGAATCGTGGATGAGTGGAAATCGATTTGATTGTACTTGTAATTAGTCTATATATCGATAGTATTGGATGGAGTACTATATAATCCAAGGGATTTTGGGAGCATCATCTATGGAACATTGCGTTGTTAGCCGTTCGCATCCCGCGGGTCACACCGTTCATATGCACTTTGATGTGCTTGGAAAGGTGATCTGAACGTGAAAACCTTTTCTCGCAGATGCTGCATTGGTAGGGCTTCACGCCGGAATGAGAGCGCTTGTGGCGGGCCAATTCATCCGAGCGGGAAAACCGCCACTTGCATCCCTCCCACGTGCATACGAACGGCTTCTCTCCTGTGTGCCTCCGTAAGTGTGCCTTGAGATGGGAACTCTTGGAATACATCTTGCCGCAGTTGGGGTAGGTGCACCTGTGGATTTTCAGCTCGTCCGCAATTTTCCCAACGCATCTACTCCTCGTCGGTTTACGAGTGCCAGAGATGCCTTGCTCATCGACCGTTGAGTCCATGGTGACCGCGAGGGGCTTTGTGGCAGGGATATGCGTTATGCGCACCCCTGATGCAGGCAGGTGGCTCATCCCTGCCTGGCCGCTACGGTAATGGGGGTAGAGGGGCTCATTCTTGGACGATGTCGTCACGTGGATAACTGTCTCTTGGACGGCTAAACCCGAATTGACAGCGCGGGCAGATGGGGGGATAGGTGCGGTGTGAGATATAATCGTACCGCTACTCTGGCCATGCATTGTATTCAGCCCCTGACGCTGATGAGTACTCGATGAATTGGCACGGGCATGAACGCCTGGACACGTTTGCCATGCCGTGTGATGATCAGTACTCAACTTACTGCTGTCACTATATGGCAAGGTCTGGTCAAAAGACCCATCGAAAGGGTTATTGGAGCTGGTTTCAGTCAAGTTATAACTGTGATGCATTAAAGGGTCGGGAGAGTAGATTGGTGGAAATTGAGGCGCTTGACTGTAGTACACGGATTCGGCATAATTCGATGAGGACAACTCAACGTCGGATTTACTGTCAGAGCGAACAGTGAACAAAGCCTCGCGGATTGAATTATTCATGTCCGTGTCTGCCAATCCCTGTGAGAACAGGTACTCCAGGAAGAGATCGTCTTCACTCGGACTGAGCGAACTGTTACTGTCAGACATACAGGAGACATCATCTGAGGACGAACTGGTGGCGTCACTCTCTTCCTCCAAGTCCCCGGCAGAGTTGAGACGTTGCAAAGTCCAGCTCTCTCGTTCCAGGCTGGAGTGTGTGCGGTACACGTCGACCATGGTAGCTAACCAAATCAAAGTTGGAGTGAGAAACAACGCTAGCCCGTGGAGTCTTTGATGAGTAACCTAAAGGAGCGCGCGATGAACACCGCAACCTGTCGGTTCTACCTTAGTGTGCACACTGGAGTCACAGTCTTCGATAACTTACTTTACCGTTTCCCTGGGCGTCAGTATCTTTCAGCTTTGGCAAATGGACTGTCTATTGAGGGCCAGGTAACGCGAGTATGCAGAAGGCCCCCCTCAGTCAAGTGAAGCTCTCTACACAATAACAAATCAGTGGCTCTGATTTTCGACGTGGGTCTGGTGCACGTGTGTGTATGGGCGCCCCCCCCCCCCACCCAACACCACCGCGTTTACAAGCTCAGATTCGTTAACCTTATCTGATAAATAAGTGCTTTGGTGGGCATGCACCTTGGTCGAGTGTACCAACGCAGGCCGTTTATCGCATGCATGGTAATTAGACAGTGTCCCGTGGATCTGCGATAAGTTCTATTATATTACACGAACCCCTGGGTCTGAGGTCCGACTAGTTGTTCAAAATTAATCGAACTGTACGTACTAACAAACCCACAGTTTTTCGTCCCCTCAATCCTGCATGATGGGTCAAGCAGTATCATCTGCAAAAACAAAACTGCAGAACCTATAAGCATCCATAACAGCCAATTAGATTCCGCTTCGCTAGTGCCGTTGGTCAAAATACCATTCACTTCACCCAAGATGCCCATGCTGGCACTGATTGAATAACCAAGGAGGACAGAATTTTCCGAGAAGCTTGATCCATAACGCACATTACTAATCGTAATGGATTTTCAACACACGAAAGCTTCCGTGAAAGTTCGCCCAGATCAGTCGTGTATAGGATAGGCCTACTCCATTCGTTTCTACTCGCCGTCGTTTGAATAATTCGTATTTTCTCTTTCGTTTGGTGACGATAATGACGAGATCCCCAATCAATCAAACATCCCCAATCTTCTAACCGCCGAATAGGTTAATTTTCCATAGCGGAAAATAATGATCTTATACATGTACATGTACTGCAATTGTATATCTGAAGGACCACGTACAAAAGGAAAGAGGTATCCGTCAAGGAACCCTGATTATTTCTCCCCTATGAGGGTGACTGGAGATGGTAAGAGATTGTCAATGGAACAATTGTCATGGAATGACATTAAGGTTGCAATCGACTCTTCTTTTCCTAGACATTGGAAATCGGAAATAAACTACCCTTGAACAAAGGCTAATCGGAGAACTCAGCATTATGAAGGAAATGGGTGAAGGAAAGGCCACGCTCAGCCGGTCCGCTGACCTTACGCAAATTGTACGGCACTTGCCGCCCGTTTTACTCATTATGAGTTACACTCGAATGGAATTTAGCTTCGGGTTAAACCTGGTACCTGGAACCGACTATACACTGACAGACACAGGGGCACCGGGCGGCAACAAATTTAACTAGAAGCAAGCTGCATAAATAAATGCCGTTAGCATATGACTATACATTATCGTATAACGTGGATTTTGGTACTGGACCAACAAAATGAGTGGAACGCATTCTAAAACGCAGTGGCTGTTGTTACGGCAGTCGTCCGTGTGGTTCCCTGACTTCACAGTATTTGTCAGAATGTTTAGCTCTTGGAACCAGACAATCAGCTAATAGACTGGTTCAACCAGCCTGCGATGCTGACGAAATACAATCAAGTCAGGGAACCACACGGACGACTGCCGTAACAACAGCCACTGCGATTCTAAAAAGTCTGTCTCGTTTTTCGTCGTATTGAGTGGACCGTACTATAATATTTACTACAACGAAATTATTATGCCAACTTTTCCAGACTTAGAGGGCGGTACTTATGAAAAGGGAACCTTGGTTGCGACGCTCGTCCGCGGGCGATCCATGGAAATCCATAGTTGTGTCCGGAATTTGGACACTGCAAATGCCATTGCGCAGCCTGGCGCATCGCACGACTAGACGATCGACCGCTAAAAGCCGGCTGTCGCTGTATCTAGAGGAAATCACATTATAAGGCCTGACTTTTCTAAGGGCAGAATGACACGTACCGCGGACAAGGCTGAAATCAAATCGAAGGGCACGCAACCGTCCTATTAACCTCGTAAAAGCCGGCAAATTGATAACATTAACGTGAAAGAAAATCAGACTCATCCCGCCAAGGCGAGCTAGGTTGGATAATAGTACACACGACCCCAACCTCTACGAACAGCAAATATCGCTGTAGTTAGAAATTGCTTCTCAGCAGTTCGGCACTACCTTGCGATCACCAGACGACCCGCGGGGGGCAGTTCGGATTGTGATGAATTCGTTGCCCTTCAAAAACGCATGCCCAACAATGTGTGATTTTTTCTATCACATGAGGAAAGGAAAACTGAGGGGAAAATGTTCAAAAATTCATGAAAATAGCAGAGGAAATTTGATTGGATCGAGACTAAAACCCGAGACCTCTGACATAACATACCCGGGGCGCCAGTCAGAAGCATTCAACCATTAACTGCCGTATAGGCCCATCTCCAGGGATCACATCCCCGCTTTCATTGCGATGCAAACAATAGATATGTAAACCTGGTTACAGCAGGTAGCCTGGTTACAGCAGTTCATGTCCCCCCCCCCCAAGTTTTTGCATATTATACGTGTGTAATATTTAATCAAAGCTTTGCAATTCGGAAAAGGTTACTGATTCCGACAGTATTGAATTCCATATGCAGACAGCGTAATACGGTTTTAATTATGTATTATCTGACTTATATATGTATTATTTGAAAATAATTTGATGAAAAAAAATTTCCGATGGCAAGACTGAACGTGAACGATCACGATTCAATGGTATGAAGTTTCCCCGTGTTGCGCTCATGCGCAATGGGGTAAAAGGTCAAACCAAGTCACATCGATTCTACATCGGAAACGGAGTAAATTCTTAGGAACTATGCAAGGATGGATTACAAGACTATAATAGGCGTATAGGAGAGTTTGCGGTGACACAAAGTAGGTCTATAAGGTCTCTTAAAGCCCCTGCACAACATTGGTCGAGGTCAATAAATAGCATCCATACGTTGCCTGATCCAATATGTGCATGAAATAGCACACCTGTGAAAATTTCAGCTCAATCCGCCAACCGAGTCTCGAGAAAACCGCGAAGAAAATTTGTTTCGCGAAACACCATTCAACGCCGTACTGTTCCGAAAAAAAAAAATTAGATCTCGGTGAGACGTTAACTATTTCTTTAACTCATTTCTCCCAAAATACAATATGTTAGGCAGAATTATTTCAGTGAGAGGTTTCTACTATAACCATCTTCAAACTGCATAAGTTTTATGTAAATCTGTGAACATTTGTTTTTCGATCTTACCAATGTTGTGTATGGGCTTTAAAGCCCTTCACAATTTTCTCGAGACTCGGTTGGCGGATTGAGCTGAAATTTTCACAGGTGTGCTATTTCATGCAAATGTTGGATCCGACAATGTATGGATGCTATTCTTTGACCTCGACCAATGTTGTGTAGGGGCTTTAAAGCCCCTACACACCACTTGCACAAATCCAAATTGCGACCTGACGAATTTTGTTAAATTAACTTACTCAAGTGGAAGTAAATACCAGTATTAGACATGCTGTGAACTTTTAGCACTTAGAATGCTAACGGTCGTTTTAAAACGACTTTTGGAGAGAAAAAAAAGACATGCTTACCAGGCTTAAAGCCCCTACACACCATTTGCACAAATCCAACATGGTCCATTTGCAATTACCGACGACTGTTTCGAGATTTATTCGCAATTTTCCGGTTTAAACCTATTGAAAATTCCATTTTACGATCCTCGAAGCTGACACAGTTTGATGAAACAATTTGTCAGTTTTTCACCATTTTCTTTTGACATGGTTGACGGATTGAGCTGAAACTTTCACAGGTGTGTTATTTCATGCATGCTGGACATGGATTAGACAAAGTATGGACGCGTTTCTAAGACCTTTACCAATGGTGTGTTGGGGCTTTAAAGAAGAGGTATGGTTCTGAAAAGAACCAGAGTGATACTTGAGTTATCACTCGGTTTCTTTCAGAACCATAGCTTTTCTTTAAGAGACCTTATACATGGTGTCACTGCAAACCCTCCTTTATTTCATGACTACTTCGCATTCGGCACAATCGCGCTATAGGAGCCTACCACATGCACACACAGCGATTGAATCACGTCCCGCGGGTTTGAGTTGGTGAGTGAAGCTCAATGACATACCTTGGTGTAATTTAACAGCACGTGGGAGTGCTGTACTTTTTCCTTGAACTTTTAGTGGAGTTGCAGCGACCAGCAATGACACACACTTTAAACCCTCAGAAGTACACGACACCTGATATGATTAGGCTATAAATGAGAAGCCTGGAACGTGTGTTTTGAGCATGAGGCAAATGGAATTGCAAATGTTGATATTATAGATTAGTCTGCTACATGTATTTCATTTTGATTGAATGGTGGACCTATTTGACTAAAATTCTAAATTAGTGTATGCATAGTCTATATCACTCCAGTGTAGACTTAGATCACAGAGTAAATATCTTGTTTTCATTTTGCTGATGAGGCTAATGAGGTATAGTATTGATATAATCGTTGTTTCCCACGAAAGGTGTTTGTAGAGTATATAACAAATTACCTTTGTTTTTGCAGCACGTAGTAATACAATGAAGACCATCACTAGTTAATTACAAACATTTTATTAAGTGCATGTGCAAGAAATGAATGTATAATGAACAATGGGTAGAAGAGCATTGATTATAATTTTGTGTGTAGTAAAAAGGCAAAACTTAACTAGGGCATATGTACTGTACTGCTTTATGTGTGATAACATTACACACTTTGTTCAAACTGTCAACTGGATGGACTATATTGAATTCTCCATTCGTTTACAGAGACAATACAAATTTGTTTAAAAAAAAGTTTAAATGGTACCAAATAACTTTTGTTTTACAGCAGTAACATGCACAATAGCAATATAAGAACATCCTTAGCATGAACACAGTGATATCTGTGGGCAGTGTGGTCCTTAATGCCAACATAGGGCACAAAGTGACTCAGTGTTTCGATGTAAAGATAGACATACACCAAAGACACAATAAAATGCCACCCGAGTTATCAATCTGATTTTTGTTTAACACAAGCTTGTATATGAATAAACATGGAAGTATTAAAGACTAAAGGCTATGCACAGTATATGATAAAATAAAGTAATTGCAGAGGCACAAATGATGGTGCTGGCAATAACCTGTGTATTGTACAGCAAACCATGACAATTGTTAGAGTTTGCAAAGAGAAGTATAACCACTCTAACCATCGAGTGGAGTGGAGTCTCTACATGTAGCTTATGTGAAAAAGTAGGCCATCTCCTCCTCCTCCTTGTCAGCTTTTTGCTTGGATTTGTCCACCTTGCGTTTGGTCTGTGGTGGTTCTGAGCGGAAGACCAACTTACGACCAGTCTGCAAAAAAGAAACACAAACATATTTTGTATTTTTTTGTATTTCTAAGGTACAATCGTGAATGCAGTTATAGATCCACTTGAGTTATGCCCAAATCTTCTGTGGCATGCAAACATTTCTTCACAATCTACTATTTTCAGCAAAATATTCTGTTGTATTGGCTACCATGTACTTTTTGCCCACAGAAAATCCATATAGACTAATGTTATTATGAAGTCTTTCACTTTTAAACTGACAGATAAATCTGGCTACAAACATTTTGTATTTGCTAACATCAAGCAGTGATGTGGTAAGACTGATCAGGATTGCTTTGATATTTTGTGTCTTATTAAGCACCTAGTCACACAATTACATAGGAGACATTTGCTCTCGCCAATGCAGAAGATTGTCATAATTTATTGTGAAAAAATTGGTGTAGGATTCATATCTAAAATGAATTAATCTATCTAAGAAGCAGAAAATGGCCCTACAAAATCATTCTGCCCAGGACCTAATCCACTGTAATCATCTTTAGATATCCTGGGAGTATATGACTAATATAACACAGGAGACAAATGTCCCAATAAAACAGTGTGCCTAACCTTTTTCTTGGGGTCTGCTTGGGCCCGCTCCAGGGCCCGTTTGACTCTTTCCTCCTGATGGATTCGCTGAGCTTCAATCTTCTCCTCTCGCTGGCGAAGACGTCTCTCCTTCTCCTTGGCCTGAGGCAAACAAAGAGAGGGATAACAAATAACACAGACATGTTGGACAGAATCTCTCAAATGCCCTGGGAGATTAGGAGGTACTAGAAAACTGCAAATAATAACATGATCAAATAAAAGGCTAAAGAAATGAATCAAACCAAGAAACTGTTCAAGATGAAATTCTGTCTGAAGAAAGGTCACAGGATTTTTCTGCATTAAGTCCTTTTCTATAAAACAAAATAACAAATTCAAACACCTAAAGAAAAACTGACCTACAACTTTGAACAATTTTTTAAAATGGCAAAGAAAACTTTTATTGGACCTTTTGGAACTTTTAGGGCAAGACCTCTGGTTTTGCGTACCAGCACTCTTACCATCTGATCTATCCAGCCCTTAGATGGAGGCCTCCCAAAATAGTCAACTAGTCTTTGCCGGGGTTGGGCACCAGTCAGAAGCAATTCAACCATTAGCTGCTGTATATCTTCTGGGATCACACCCCACTTTCACTAAGTTGCAAACAACCAATTTGTTTAGAATTTCAGTCATTTTCCTTTAACTTTGTTTATTGAAAAAATCAAAAGCTGCATCCACTTGTGTGATCCCCAAACTATTGCTCTCATGTTAACAATAAATTGTTTTTTGCATCTGAATGAAAGTGGGAGCTTGATCCCTGGAAATATACGGCAGTTAATGGTTGAATACTTCTGACTGATACCCATATCACAGCAAAGACTAGTTGACTATTTGGGAAGGCCAAACACCATATTTTGAATCTATTTTTGAATCAAAGTTGAAAAGAGGATCGTGATTTTTCATGCTAGTGGAAATGCACTTAGTCATGGGTGTTTACAATGAACTTATATGTATGACTTGGTGCCCCATTGCAAAACTTCCGAACTATGGATATGAATCCCCACGGACAAATCATTTTGACTTTCAAGCTTCAGAAATGTTTGGTACTGAACTTGCTGCCATGATTTCAACTGTACTTTAGAGTTGCATGTTTGTGCATAGTTTGTAGCTTGACTGAATAACATCAAGTCTTTTTTTCTGTAGTTTGAACTTTAAAAGACCTGTTCATTGAACAGTTTGGTCTTTTAATGGAGTTTGAGGCCAAACAAAAGAGGATGTTAAAGTAAGTATACTGAAAGTAACTTCCCTTTTGAAATACACGTACTTACCGTACATCACAGGAATAAGAGTCCCCAATTCCCGTACATGTACTGTATAATTATACCAAGCAACTTGAAGTAAAACCGGAGATACTTTTATCTTTAATTTAAATGGCGCAATTGTGACATCTTTGAATTTGTTTCTCCCATTGCGAAATGCTACCTTCCCCTACTCATTCCAGGATGATTGGCTAATGTATTCTATATTTGTCAGTAACATTTGGGATGATGTCATGATCATGCCAACTTCACATTATTGCTGAGTGCTCTTCCTCAAGCCCTACCTTTTCAGCAGCCTCTACTTTCTCTGGGGGCATTGTCTCAATGCTCTCAAACAATTCCTCCAGGCGGTTTTCAATGTTTGTCAGCATCTGTAGGGTACTAAAGACCAAACATTTGCCCTTAAAAAACTGACAGCAATTATAGTAACCATGACGAGAATTGAAAAATTATTTGCCACGGATCTCATCGTATAAGACAAATATCCCTTTTGTCCAATGACAAAATCTTGCTTTATTCTCACCAGCCCTAACCATTATTTTTGAATTAGATACATAACAATTATATGTACTGGTATGTACAAACAGTTTTTTACATAAGCAGTCAATGCTACACTTTTGAAAACAATTCAGTTAGCCTCAAGTGCTTAAAGGTTTTTCAGTGTCCAGAACACACTACTTTTGGATAACAAAATGCACATTTTCAAAGAGATATACAATTGGTCTGCAGAAAAATCTCTTAATCAAACGTAGTTTATTTCCATTGCTCTTCAAAATTGGAAAATTTCTAGTCAGCTTAATTTTCTTGGTTTAATTTTTTTGAAATAATCATTCTTCAAATTTGGGAGGAAGTGCATTCTATTAATTTTGTGTACCTTATATTTGCTTCGTTGTCACCGATGCAATTCCCATATACATCTTCTACTTTCCTGTTGAGGGCATCCAGCATAGCCTCCTGCAAACATACACATCAATTAAGACAGCATTACATGAGTGCACAGTGCATTCTATGTATTATCAAGATTTAAGACACTGGCCAAAGAAAATGGCATTATGCTTGAATGCTTCTTACTGGTGATCCCACCCAGGCAAAGATACTTGATTATTTGGGAAGGCTGCCATCATTTTCAAATAGTTAAAACAAAAATTCAGTCAGTTTTCCTTCACTTGTTTGATATGATAAATATTTGTTTAGACAATTTGAAAGTATGAAAGCCATGTTTCCCATCAATGCAGTATTTCACCCTGGATCTTGCTCGTGCCAACGCCAGTAGATTCTAACAATCTTTTACCAACACTGATACAACCGACAATATTCCTTATGTTGGTAGATTTCTCATATCATGTGCAATCGTTTAAATAAGATGTTGCGAGGATCCAGATGTGAGATAGTGTCAATACAATGTTTTCTTTTCATTTCTTTCAATCATATCTACATGATATTCAAAAGTCTTGATTTAATAAGACACAGCCATGTGTACATAACTAACCTAATTCCAACCAACCTCCATTACCCCCTAACACATGCCTAACCCACTAGTACCTCCATAAATATCAACAGCAACACTTCTTACCTGGTCCTCAGCTTTGAACTCGCCAAAAGAAAACATCCTGAAACCAAATCAAATATTTTGTCATGAACTTGAAGCTTACATCAGAAAATAACAATTGCTTTCATGAATCAGCACCATCACCTCCAACCTCGCACAAAAGACGCATATTGACATTTTTTGACATGAATTATTATTTTGTTCTGATATTTCTACTTAAACCCACATTCCCTTTGTTGTATTTCTTTGCTTTTTATGAAATGGCAGTAAAAAACAGTGAGCAGCAGTGCACTAGTATTAGAGCCTGCATTTCTGCAACTGTGAGCACAAGAATCAAAGTTACTCAATGTACATCAAGCAAACAAGGAATAATCAATCAAGTTACAGTTGATAGGAAGACACGCATTCATACTGTGTAAGGCTCAAAGCAATTCCCAAATGCAAAGCAGTCAGCAGCCCTAACACAGGTAAGTGATCATCAAAGGACTACAAGTCAACTGAATGGGGACCACATGATAATGATGTTAATAACTGCTTGACAAAGAAGAAGAAAGCATGACCACCAAAGAAAAGAAATACAGGACGGGATGGAAGATGTACATGTATACATACATGTGTACATGTAGACTGCTAACTTGTAACAAGGATTGATTCATTCTGGGAAAGTGTACACAAGCTTGGCTGAGAGGATATATGTGTAAGGCATCAACAGCTCCTCATGCAAAATAATAAAATGGCAGCGGATAGAAATGAAACGCCATGGAATACAACACACTATAAGGGAAAGAATATGACACCAATTCTAAGGAACTACAGACTGTACAGAGCATGATTCCTCAGAGATGAGGCATTTGACAAAGCAAAGCATGCCACCAGCTTGCTGATAGTTGAGACATAAAATTGGGCTTTCATGTTAACATCTCAGCCAATTATTTAACACATTCTTTCAGTATAGCTGGTGGTTTTTATTTTTATTTCATAGTGACATTAGTGTGAGCACTGCTCTTACTTAAGTACATAGACATGTACTTTTTCTTTCTAATGTAGATTTGCCTTACCTTTCCTTTGCATGTAATTTATAATTTTATATATAATACATGCTGCAAGAAAACAATTCTTTTATTACTTTAGAGGAAACATTTGAAAGCCCAAACGGTTTCTTTTTATGACAAATCAACATTTACATTTTTCTCGTTTTAATGTTTTGGAAATGCAGAATTTTTCAGCAGCCAGGGTAATAAAAACACTTACTTCACTTGATTGGACAAATTAATTTCCCTGTTTACAAATAAACCATGGTGTATGAATACAAACCCAGTGACAAGAGAACTGCACCTTCACAAGGCAACAAAGAGAAGAGAGACAATGGAAACAGAAGTCACAAAGTAAGAACAGAAATAAGACAACAACAAGCTTGGAAGTTACTAGCAGTTAGGCTAAGGATAGCTTGACTGTGGCCCTGACAGCACAGAATAGACAATTAACTCTGAAACCAAAGCCACGTTAAGATTCCAGTATCATTGCCTGCTATGTTGTAAGCACAGAGTGTGTGCTAAGAATATGACCTGTCAGACTGACTGTGCTTGAATACCCATGAAAATGCTTAATAATGTTGGGCAATGCCTTATTCAATGAGACTGACTAGCAAAGGTTGCATACAAAAGTTAGGACACCTCTGAAACAATGAAAAGTTGAGTGTATATGAGTGGATATTCTTGCTCAAGTATGATGAAGAAAACATCCATGTTAGAATCGATATTCATTTCAAACCAACAAGTTGTGTGATGTGTGAGTAAGGCGGAAATGAATGTTCAAAAACACAAAATGTAGGAGTGTGATCCCTGGAAATGTGTGGCATTTAGTGTTCAAAAACTTATAATTGGCACCCATCCTGACAAATATTGTTTTTATGGGAGAGCTGCCATCTAAGGGCTAAATACAAAGTAGCTCAGGTGGCTAAGACATTGGTACAGTGAACCAGAGGTCATAAGTTCATATTCTGATGCAGTCAAAATCTCTCTGCTTTTTTCAAAAAATGTTCAAAAGTCTGCTTCCCTTTCCTATATTTGTTTGAAAACAAAATCAAACATCATAATGACCTGACAAGCCACTTGCTTTCAGGCACTATTTCAACCCAATTTTAACAAGGCATTTGTAAAGGTTGACAGGGCAAGATTTCTGAATGGAATTACTGTGTAAACATGTTTAAATCTTGTTACAATATCAGCTATTTTATTGAATTTTCCACTTCATGGAATTAAGTTGTTAGATTGCTTCATAAACAATTGCCAGCAGATAATTTATTATGCAATGGCGACGCGCGCGACACATGCACACATGCGACGCACGCACGCGCGCGCGCGCATACGAGCATACGATTTTAACGATCGAGCGCACGTCACGCCAGTTGACCAAACTCAAGCTTCCCCGAAAGAGTTCGCCTCTTTTGTGTAAAGAATCAAAAGAGAAATATGTCCTTTCAGGTGCGGCAATTAACCGGTTAGTTTAAGGTTGATTTTGAGCCGAACGTTAGAGCCTTTATAAAGTTGTTCTTATAACTGTAATAGTTAAAGTTTTGGTATTTTCCCAACGAAACTTGTCATGTTGGAAAACGCCAATAACGCCATTTTGAACCTGTGATTTCTTGCCCCGTAAACCGTACTTTCTCGACTGTTACAGTCATAGGAGTTTAATTGTATAAGAGTTATTGCAATATATAGATATCTTTAAAGGGACGTCGAACCCACACTCGTGAGCTACGACTAATAGGAAATTGCCCCCTCTAATAATAATATTGATGCGTGAGATAAAACCTAGTCCGTCATTCAAACGTATAGCCTACACAAATTAATCTGACATCTTGTAAGTTGTATACAATAACAGCCGTTATAAGTCCTGTATTATCTGATTCTTAATTACATCAAATTGATTATTGCTTGCAGTCCTGATATGCTAGGAAGCGTTCGTTCATGAGCTAGGAGTTTGAGGCTCAGAGCGGCCACATTCATGTGAGCATTGTTTGTTTTGCTTATAAATCGATTGTACTGCTTTTCAGAGAACTCAAGGGAACTTATTCATTTAACAAACCCACAGCTGCATGTATTTAGGTTCAGATCTTCATGACTGTTAATTATCTCCTCATAATTCACTTATTATGCATCAAATTGTACACCTTTGTAAAACATTTTGTATTTCTCTTTACATTTATTCACGATCGAAGATCCAAGGTCCAAAATCAATGATCGAAGATCCAAAGTCCGAGATCAGTGATTGAAGATCGCAGATCTGAGAACAGACAGGTAGACGCACCGACACAACATGGAACTAATAAAATAAAGGAAGTTCAGTTGATGGTCCCGCGTTGCCTCTTCTATTTACGTTTGTGTGACGTGGTCAAGATCGCCCCGCTCATAACACTAATACTGGCTCAACTACATGTGTAGGTCAAGAGCAGTAACATAAGTGAAAAAGCTATTGCTATTGCTCATATTCTTTTCTACTGACTTATAATTCCCCTTCTACCCCTTGTTCTATAGGCAAGGCACAGGGTCATTGCACACACACAAACACCCGTTTGTTCACACCCTACTGTATGTCCTAGATGGACTGCAAAGCAACACAGCATTTAAAGATGACATAGAATAGAAGTGATATCATCAGCAGTAAGGTCAAAGTCCCTTGAAGAGGCTGTGACTTGACTTTTAAAAATGAATGCTATCAGAAGACAACTAACAGATGCACTCATTGCCTTCGACCTCAAGGTAAAAACTCAAAATTGACATTACTGGAAAAAAATTAAGTGGAGATCCAAGTCCCAAAGTGTTAATTAGGATTCAGTGGTTTATCTGGCACTTTTCTAACACTGCGTTTACACTTGATCCCGCGAGGAGGATCAGATCCTGCGGTCACGAAGGATCTGATCCAGTGCCGCGTTTACACTGGATCCTGATCCCGCGTTGATCGCGCGTGGAGCAGCGGAAGCGCTCTCCAAAGGTTATCCACATAGGTCAGTAGTCATGCGCAGTAGAACATCAGCCCGGCCATGACGCGCGAAATCCCATGGACTCTTGCAACGGTACAACCTCTATGCATACAATGTACATGTACAGTACATGTAGGCCTACTGTACAGTTCATACATGTACATGTACTGTACATGTGTACATGTACATGTACAGTACATGTACTGCACACATGCACGTGCACACGTATATTGTGTACATTACGTACATGCACACTACATGCAGCTGTGTACCAGCTTGCCGCGTTGCATGTTGACAACTGACACTGAAAGTACGATCAAGATGGAGGATTTGTTCCCAGTTCTGAAATGGTGTTGAACATGGGGCTGTGTTTCTGGTGGTACCGTCCAGTTTCGTTAGTATTTCCTCACTGGCCCAGATGTCTTAAAATAACTTAAATTCTTCATCGGTCCACAGCCGTCCGCGCACTGTGTCCGTCGCCACTTTGCAGCTACCGTGCTGTATGCGGATATACCAGTTTCTCCCCCCCCCCCACCCACCCACACGACCACACACACACGACCCTGTCTAGTATTGGTTACTAGCGTAAAGTTGGACAAATTGTTTGCCGAGTGTACGTACGTGTACATTGTGTGTACATGTACATACATGTACATGTACATGTACATGTACATGTACAGTACTGTACACCATACTGTACATGTATAACAGTACATGAACACCTGTACAGTACATGTACACGTACACTACAATGAACATGTACTGCACACGTACACGCAAGATGCTTGTTTTCGCGCGTTTTTCCAGGCATGGGCCGGATGTGGTCGCTGAAAACCGCAGGATCAGATCCCGCGTTGCGTTTACACTTGCATGTTGATCCCGCACGCGGGATCAGACCCGGATCTGATCCTTCCCGAGAGGTGGATCAGATCCCGGGATCTGATCCTGATCGCGCGAGCGTTTACACTTGCGTTGATCGCCCTTTGATCGCCCTTTGATCGCCCTCGCGGGATCTGATCCTCCTCGCGGGATCCAGTGTAAACGCAGTCCAACTAGGTTAGAAATGTGAAAGAGTAGTCTAGAAATGTTACGTATTTGTAAGGAAGAGAAATGCAGCAATAACACACAAATGTTGAACAAGACAAAATGTTTAGGGAGAAGCGAATTCAAAGGTTCACTATGTGCAATGATGGAGACCTTGTTTCCCAACTAGCGAGGGATTGCCCTACATTTAATCAGGACTTTGGCTGAGAGTTTTGTCTGATTGTCTGCTGAAAACAATAAATAGGCAGCTTGAGCAGAATTTGAACCCACAATTCCTGCTTTCTTGTGCAGAGGTATTAACCACTTGACAACAGAACAGGTCAAGGTCATATTGTTGTTTCAAATCTATATAGTGGCAGGCATTGCATTGCATTCGAGATACATGTACAGCAGCATTGGTAAAAATGATAAGATGTGATAGGTAAAAATGACTTCATGCTGTGGATGCATTGTGATATACAGGTACCTGTGAAACACAGCATGTGCACTAAATAGCTACAGGGGCAGTCATGCCTGTTAGTGAGGGACAATTTAAAGCTTCTCAGAAGAAATAGATCCCTTACTTGGACTTGTGCTCCAAATCTTTTGCTTTCTCCTCTTCCCTCTCAATCTGGCCGTTCAGTGTATCAATCTGCTGTGTCAAGGTCACGGTCTCTTGATTCCTGTGGGGTCAATGCAAAATCATAATTTTTAAAAGCTGTATGAATGCAAATTTGAACGTACAATGTTTTTTGCCCAGCAAGTGATATGAGTCACGCCTGCTTTGTGACTTCATGTACTCGCATTTGACTTACATACTGTGAATGTTACACGGCTGATTTTCCCCTTTTTCTAGAAATTAGTTTTTATTTCAGATATATACATGCATATCAAACACAAGATTGGATGCGTATATGAGTGACAAAATAAAGACATCCTTAATGTCTGACAGTAAAAAAAATGAATTTGGCACTATCCACTAGTACACCTTCTAGTATACCTTCAGATATTACATAGAATGAATTACTGGTCCTACTTACATCTTGCCTTCCGTTGCCATGATGTTTTGTCTTATCTCCTCCAAAGTCTCTTCTGTCTCTTGACTGTTCTGGATTAGTGACAAGTTCTGCTCTTCTAACTCAGCAAATATATCCAAAAGCTGCTGAGGATCGGTGAAGAAAAGCTCTGGCTCCTCATCACTCTCATAGTCAGAATCTCCATCACCCGATTTCAAACTATCAGCATCATTTTTTGTAGGAGTCTGGGCCATAGACCTAAAAAACAAAAAGCCATGCATTTCACTGATTCATAATAGCATTTTAGAATCTTGCATTGAATGAGCTGGTTGGGCCTAAAAACAAGATATATTGGATGTAATGAACAACTTGTGGAGTTGGCTCACAACATGGCACAGGCTAATGAGTCACAGGTTTTGATTGGGTAGTGGTAACAAATGTTGCATGAGCAGACATAGTGTTTTATGTATATGATAGACATTATGCAACAAACATTAATTAATTCATGTGTATCATGATGAAGTCAATTGCCTGGTTTTTAAACCATAATAATACATACGTTTACCAACTCTTAGTACTACCTCAGAAGCATTGTAAATTGTAATTAAGTAACCTTTATGTACTGTAGGTTCAATTCAGACTGTGGATTCTTAAGTCAGAAATTGATGTTAAATACCTGGAGTTGAATCTCTCCGGTGTCTCTATAAAATCTTACAATGCTTGTAAATGAATCATCTAATATAGAGCTACATGAGGTCAGAAATTTCAATAAACACACCGTTGGTCATATTCCACAAATAACAATCATCTGTTCAACTCAAGCAGAGACCAGAGTGTGTCTTTTTGAAAGAGTGCTTACACTACAATTCACAGGTAACTAAAAGAAAAGGGTAAGCCAATTTGTGTGATATGAACCTTTTGGTAGCTGACCCCAATTTATTAGGCGGCTGCCTGGCTGATGCCCTTGTGGCACTGGCATGGGATCCTGATCTCCCCTCTGTACTTGGTGTACCAGCTGTAAAGGAAAACAGTCAGTAGACAACCATGTCATTTTTAATTCCATCTATAGAGGTTTTTCACATGACGTCACATGACTGCCAAAGGCTAATTAGCATGTCTGCAGGAGCATCCAAATCCGCAGAAACGCATGCAGATATCGAATTTAAGTATTTCCATTGAACATTTTGATGACTCAAAGAAAATAATCAGAGTGTAGGAAAAGTTGTCTGTCAAGCATCCATAAACTACTGTACCGGTAGGATGTCTTATATTACCTTTTCTCCTGGTTGCGGAGGTGACCTTGGGCATACTGTCATCCCCTCTCTCCCGTCTAGACTCTTGCCTCCTGGCACGCCTCTCATCCTTCCACTCCACTGGGGTCAGAGAATCCAAGAACTTCTTGTACAAAAGGTACTCCTTCAGGAGGTCTTCATTTTTGGATATCTCACTGTATTTATCCAAGAAAACAGGACATTTTGTAAATATTATAAATAGTGTATTGATGTGTTTTAGCAAAAACTAAAGAAATTTAACATCAACACGAAATGTAATTTCTAATTGTTATGCAAAATATAAAGTAATACCGGTATTGCAAACTGCTTACTGACATCAATGATCAAAATGCAAATCTCAACCAATTTAGAGGGTCTGGATTTGTCTTCGTCTTAGATTGCCTGCTTGAATGTGATCGTGTAAATAAGGTGAATCAGCCTGTAATTGGTTAAGTTGATATAGAGGACTATTTGTCATATTATCTGATGTATACAGGCACACAGGCTTATGAGACACACTTGAAATCCTTGGGAAAATGTATATCTAATGATCTACCATTATTAAAACAACAGCTGCATCCACTTTTGTATAATCCTTGAATTCCAGTAGCCACGTTTACAAAAATTGTTTGTTTGCATCTGAATGAAAGCAGCAATGCTTCTGACTGGCACCCCACCCCTGCAAAGACTAGTTGACTATTTGGAAAGGCCACCATCCAAGGGCTGGATAGCTCAGATAGGAAGAGTGCTGATATATTAAACCAGTCACGTCCTGTTGACCAATTTTCGAAAGAAAAAGTTCCTGGTCACTTTACCCTCATTTAAAAAAAAAATCCTCACAGTTTTTGTTAAAAGAATTAAAGAAAAATGGCAAAGAAAACTTTGACTGGACCTGTAATTGAACCAGGGACCTATGATTTTGCATACTAGCGCTCTTACCATCTGAGCTATACTGTCAGTTTTCCTTCATTTTCATGTGGTGCACTTGACATGCTACAACTATAGAAATATCAAGGCTTTGGTTAGGCATAGCTCCCAACTCTTTTCCATTTCTTAAGCATGATCAAGCACAATCTTTGATGTTTCTATTTGACTTCAAAACATCTGGTAATTGTGAAATGGAAGACTGAAATTAATTTGTTGGCCCGTACTTACCTTCTGATCAGCATGATCTGAGCATTAATCTTTTTGATCTCAGCCACCTTTTCAAGTTTGGACTTGGTCTCTGCTTCAGCTCTACATGAAAGAAAAGAAGAGGAATCAACTACATCATCTAAAATCCAACTACTTACAATTCTTTATTTGTTTGACTTACAATTCTGCAAGTGCCCAGAAAAAAATTAAAAACTGAAACAAAAACATGTTCTGGTTTTCAGGCGATTTATCTCACTCTAATGTTGATAAAAAATGAGAGATTTATGTCTGTGTATCTTTTAAACGGGGGGAAAGACTATTTTGGGAAGGCAACAGTTTTTCCTTTATTTATAGGAGAAAAAATAAATAAAATCTATGCATACACTTTGATGGCCTCAACAGAATTCTTGTCATTTTCTTTCAGGAACTCATCAAACATAGCTGCATCTTCCTCCAGGTACTGCTCTGCTAGCTCAAGCTTTCTCTCCTCAGCTTGTGCAATCTCTTCTAGCTTGCGCATCTCGTCCCTCTTGACACCCAATGAGTACTGCACCAGGAACATCTCACGCTTCTTGGCAATGTAGTCTGTCAGGCTCTCCTTCTCAATGTGACGATCTGTGCATTAGATCAGGTATTAGGGGTAGTACCGGTATCATGAATCTGTTTTTCTGCCCTTTGTCCACAAACAAATGTCAAATTTCCTACATGACTATGAAATGGAGCAAAAAAACAAGTAACATGCAGCCAAACGAAAGTGCAAAAGGCTAGACATTAGTGATCGCTAGGCAAAACATGTCCAATATAATGTTCATTGATTATACATGTGAAAAATCATGTCAGTGGAATAAAAAAGCAAGTCAAAAATGCCTGACCTCTTGTTACAGCCAGGGTAAAGCTGGGGTCATCCTTGACAGCTACTGCCTTATCCTCAGATTCATTCAAATTCTCTTCTTCTGCGTCAAGATCAGCAAGAGGCTTGCGCATTGAGGATCTCAAGGCATTGACGCGGGATGTGTATGTTGTCTTCTCATGAACTTTAAGACTGCGCTGTTGGATCCGTTCCTGAAATTAGAAATGAAAAAGATGAGGCTTTTATCTTGTGTAGTGCAAGGCCTTTCACTTTAAAGTCAGCACTTCACTGGACACATAGACTCAGAAACAGGTCAGTGATGCATCATCTACATATGTACAAGCAGACTTTTAGAAATAGCAGGTCAGTTACATACTTGGACTTGACAGTTATCCAATTCTTATGAAATATCTCATCAGATAAACAAAAATTAACTTACAGTTTTTTTGCGCCGTCTTTCCTTGTCACGGAGCATGAAGATGTCATTATCTGCTGGCATGGTGAATGGATTGTGGTCTGGAGGAAGCTCCTCATTTTCTGAGAAAAACGGTTGGAAAACGGTTGGAAATACAAAATGTTGAATGCAGAACAGGGAGTATTAGTAATCGTATATGATTAAAGCATGTATCCCTTCTTGAATATTTAGGGCAAGTGATTGAATTGTCTACAGCTTGCTACAGCTCAGCTCATTACCGGTATCACTCCAATGACTCAGTACACTTATATCTAAAATAGAATGATTGGGGAGCTTCTCCATTATATGTGACCCGGCACAACGACATGAGGAATATCCCACCAAAACACTTTTTGAGTAAACAACGCCTGAAATTAAAGTATCTTCACAATTCAATTAAAAATAATGTTTTTGTTTGTATTTTAGGAAATTTTAAATATTAGAGGATATTATATTTTGATATCATTTAGAGCTAATGGTATACTCTTTCACATCATTAGAAAATATCAAAATCTCAAAAGTGGGGTTATTAGCTTTTTCGCCGCGAAGCAAAAAAGCTATTGTTGTTCTGATTTTTTTTTTAGCTTTTCCGCCGCGAAGCGGAAAAGCTATTGTTTTTGTTAAGATTTTTAGCTTTTTCGCGCGAAGCGGAAAAGCTATTGTTGTTGTTAAGATTTTGTTTTAGCTTTTTCGCGCGAAGCGAAAAAGCTATTGTTTTTGTTAAGATTTTTGACTTTTCGCAAACTTGCGAAAAAGCCTTTCTTGTTGTTCTGATTTTTTTTCTTTCTTCTTCTTCTTCTTCTTCTGTTTCTTTTTTGCAAAAATCCCATAGACTTTGTTTTTTCTAGCTCCCACTTTTACCAGTAAACTTTCTCGGAAATTATCGAAAGTTGACATAGAGTAAGTCCTTAGGGCATAGATGTGTCCCGCACAATGACGATTTGATGACGTCATCGGTTGTCACGTGACAGCGCCTTAAAGAGGCAAATTTCAATTGCAAATTATGACGCAATCCTAACTCGGATGGGATCCACACTTGGCATGTATCTAAGTTGGGAAAAGGTGTATCCAAAAATTGCCACCATTTGACTGTGACGTCATCTCATGAATATTAATGAGGTCATGAAATTTACAGATTTTCACATTCAAATAAGGATATTCGGCCAACTGAGCGATATTTGTTTGATTTTTTTTCATATACCTATCAGGAGTGTCGTCTAGAAACACCTTCCGTGGCCAAAATAACATGACGCAATCCTGACGTCATCAAAATGCTTGTTTTTAAAAGAGATATTAGCCGTAGGCCAATGACCTTGAAACTTGGTGGGCAATTAGTTATTGACCTTCTAATTCAAAATCTGAAGTTCGGAATTGATTGACCATTGTTTCGAATTATTATGAATTTTTGAATATTATAATCAATTAGATCCCCTGACTTTGTGCACAAAAAAAATGGAGTGCGTTGCGGGGTAGTTCGTAATCACTTAAACATATGTATCATATGAAATTAAAGCTTATAACCTGATGTTTATTCTCCACTTGGCAATGCAAAGATTGGTCATTGATTAGTCACATGACAGTCATTATTTACTAAATATTTGTTTCACGTCATTCTCGAGAACGGCAAATGCTACGAAACTAATTAAGTCTTTAAATTTTGGAAAAACTTTGTTGTGATGCAATTTGGAAAGCCTTTTCAGTTACGGAGTTAAAAGTGTTGACTATGTACAATGTTCATTACATTCAGTAACCTGTGCATTTGTACTTGGTCTTCTCATGGTGTTCTTTATGGCCCTGCACTACTGTGCAGACGCTAATGAAGTTGGGACTTGTGCGAGTCTAGGGAAAACTCGAAGCTCCTGGCTCCATTTATTGAATTCATCCTCAGCTACAGGACCAATTGCTTTGTGCACGATCAACAAAAATTGTTCAGATCGTACATACGTGTAGGAATGTAGGGTACTTTTATGAGTAGCGTGTAGGTAAAACTGCCGTCCGTCTAAGCCCTTTGAAACATTACTTTCTACGGATCAGCACGAATCTCAGTCATAGTCCCAAGGAAAAACCCGTGAACATTGTCAAGGATCCTTAATTTGGTACTGAAAGAGTACGGTGGGACCACACGCTCGACATTGATATGAAATGTGCACAACACGCATATAGGCATGAGCAGCACCATGGTGGGACTGACGTTTAAGCCCCTCGAATATGAATTGTATTTTAACCGTCTTTTAACTTGCCAACTATCTTCCTCGAGGTCGTTCCTGCTGCTGTGATTATATTCATGAATCATGAACACTCTTTACTCTGAATGGGTAACGTCACGGTATAGAGCATATATAAATATGCATAGACATGATCTAATGACGATTGGACGATCAGACAGAGACCGGCAGAATAGGGAACGAAACCGGGTTTCGAGGGAACGATACCGGGTTTGAGGGAACGAAACCGGGTTTGAGGGAACGAAACCGGGTTTTGAGGGAACGAAACCGGGTTTCGAGGGAACGAAACCGGGTTTCGAGGAAGTAAACCGGGTTTCGAGGGAACGATATCGGGTTTCGAGGGAACGATACCGGGATTCGAGGGAACGAAACCGGGTTTCGAGGGAACGAAACCAGGTTTGAGGGAATGAAACCGGGTTTCGAGGGAACGATACCGGGTTTCGAGGGAACGATACCGGGTTTCGAGGGAACGAAACCGGGTTTCGAGGGAACGAAACCGGGTTTCGAGGGAACGAAACCGGGTTTCGAGGGAACGAAACCGGGTTTCGAGGGAACGAAACCGGGTTTCGAGGGAACGAAACCGGGTTTCGAGTGAACATTTGTCATGTGTCATTTCGTTATGATTTTTACATCACGTCAAACCTCCCTAACGATTTCGCTCGTACACTTAAGAGACGAAAAATGTTCTGTTACAACAGACATAGCTCTAGTTTTTAGCTTTTCCGTTCCATACGGAAAAGCTATTGTTCTTGTTCTGATTTTTAGCTTTTCCGTTCCATACGGAAAAGCTATTGTTCTTGTTCTGATTTTTAGCTTTTCCGTTCCATACGGAAAAGCTATTGTTCTTGTTCTGATTTTTAGCTTTTCCGCCGCGTAGCGGAAAAGCTATTGTTGTTGTTCTGATTTTTTTTTTTTCTTCTTGTTAGCTTTTCCGTTCCATACGGAAAAGCTATTGTTCTTGTTCTGATTTTTTTTTTTTGTCTTCTTCTTCTTCTTCTTCTTCTTCTTCTTCTTCTTTTTCTGGTCGGAATAATCCCATAGACACAGCACAGGGTTTTTTCGGAGGGCACTTTTGCCATTGAACAAACTTTGATTTTTTTCAAACTTGACAAATGCATAGAGCCCTTGCTGAAGTTGTGCACAGTTATCTTTAAAACTTCATGACGTCACCACGGGTCACGTGACAGCGCTTTAAAGGGGCAAATTTCAAACTGCAATAAAAGCAAAAAAGCAATTTCGTTTTGTTCCAAGTTTGCACTATATCTAAGTTGGGAAAAGGTGTATCCAAAAATTGCCCTCATTTGATCGTGACGTCATCTCATGAATATTAATGAGGTCATAAACTTTTAAGATTGTAACATTCAATTGACCATATTTGGCCAACGGAGCAAGATTTTTTTCATTTTTTCGATTATATCTATTTGGGATGTAGTTTAGAAACACCCTTCGGGGCCAAAATGCCATGACGCAATCGTGACGTCATCAAAATGCGTGTTTTTAAAACGCATATTTGCCAAAGGTCAATCGTCTCGAAATTTAGTAGGCATTTAGCTATTGGGCTAGACATTCTAAATCCTGAGTTTCGAAGCAATTGACCATTGTTCAGAATTATTATGATTTTTTGAATGTTATAATGAAGTCCCAGACACTTTGTGCACGAAATATGCACGTGCGTTTTTGGGTAGAAATTGAGGTTACGAGTTCGAATCCCGCTGATGTCATTTTTTTTTTTTTTTTTTTTTTTTTAGAGAGCCAGATTCGGAAAAGCGTTATGTTCTGTTAGCCAACAGACATAAATCTCTAGTTCTTCTTCTTCTTCTTCTTTTTCTTCTCGGAATTTTCCCATAGACAAAGCACAGGGTTTTTTCGGAGGGCACTTTTGCCATTGAACAAACTTTGATTTTGTTCAAACTTGACAAATGCATAGAGCCCTTGCTGAAGTTGTGCACAGTTGTCCTTAAAACTTCATGACGTCACCACGTGTCACGTGACAGCGCTTTAAAGGGGCAAATTTCAAACTGCAATAAAAGCAAAAAAGCAATTTCGTTTTGTTCCAAGTTTGCACTATATCTAAGTTGGGAAAAGGTGTATCCAAAAATTGCCCTCATTTGATCGTGACGTCATCTCATGAATATTAATGAGGTCATAAACTTTTAAGATTTTCACATTCAATTGAGCATATTTGGCCAACGGAGCAAGATTTTTTTCATTTTTTCGATTATATCTATTGGGCATGTAGTTTAGAAACACCCTCCATGGCCAAAATGCCATGACGCAATCATGACGTCATCAAAATGCGTGTTTTTAAAACGCATATTTGCCAAAGGTCAATCGTCTCGAGATTTGGTGGGCAGGTAGCTATTGTGCTAGACATTCATAATCCTGAGTTTGGAAGTAATCGACCATTGTTTAGATTTTATATGATTTTTTGAAAAATATAATGATGTCCCATAAACTTTGTGCACAAAATATGCACGTGCGTTTTGGGTTAGGAATGGAGGTTCCGAGTTCGAATCCCGTTGATGTCAATTTTTTTTTCATCAATTTTTTTTTTTTTTTTTAAGAGAACCAGATGCGGAAAAGCGTTATGTTCTGTTTGCCAACAGACATAAATCTCTAGTTTTTTTTTGTCTTCTTCTTCTTCTTCTTCTTCTTCTTCTTTTTCTGGTCGGAATAATCCCATAGACAAAGCACGGGGTTTTTTCGGAGGGCACTTTTGCCATTGAACAAACTTTGATTTTTTTCAAACTTGACAAATGCATAGAGCCCTTGCTGAAGTTGTGCACAGTTATCTTTAAAACTTCATGACGTCAGCACGTGTCACGTGACAGCGCTTTAAAGGGGCAAATTTCAAACTCAAATAAAAGCAAAAATGCAAATTCGTTTGGTTCCAATTTTGCACTATATCTAAGTTGGGAAAAGGTGTATCCAAAAATTGCCCTCATTTCATCGTGACGTCATCTCTTGAATATTAATGAGGTCATAAACTTTTAAGATTTTAACATTTAATTGAGCATATTTGGCCAACGGAGCAAGATTTTTTAATTTTTTTTGTTGATATCTATTCCGGATGTAGTTTAGAAACACCCTCCGTGGCCAAAATGCCATGACGCAATCGTGAGGTCATCAAAATGCGTGTTTTTAAAGCACATATTTGCCAAATGTCAATCCTCTCAAAATTTAGTGGGCATTTAGCTATTGGGCTAGACATTTTAAATCCTGAGTTTGGAAGCAATTGACCATTGTTCAGAATTATTATGATTTTTTAAAAAATATAATGAAGTCCCATACACTTTGTGCACAAAATATGCACGTGCGTTTTGGGTTAGGAATGGAGGTTACGGGTTCGAAACAGAGTTGCCACCTTCATGAACTCAATCAAAACGATGCTAAAAGGGGTTTACACCAATATACAGTAAAACTTTGTTTTTTTTCGTTTGTTTGTGCTTGAGTTGTCACGTGACCGCCCTTTAAAGGGCCAACCTGGCATGTGCAATCACGCCACGATCTTAGATCCCGCGGGATCAATATTTAGCATATATCTAAGTTTGGCAACAGTGTATCCAAATATTGCAATAATTATGATGATGAGGTCATCTCATGAATATTAATGAGGTAATAAAAAAAACCGATATTAAATAAATGGTTAACTCCCTTGTTGTGCTGTTGCTAGCGCATATAGCATGTGAGAGGAGTTTCAGGGACCAAGGTTTCATGACCTTCCTCATGTCATGTGACCCTTTCCTCCGGTCCAGACCGGAAGTACTGTAGTAATCTTGCATGGTTTTCAGATTTTCAACTTGGTCTTTCTTCTGGAAAAAAAAAGGAAAAGCTACACGTTCTGTTACAACAGACGTATGTTTCTAGTTTTTTTTTGTCTTCTTCTTCTTCTTCTTCTTCTTCTTCTTCTTTTTCTGGTCGGAATAATCCCATAGACAAAGCACAGGGTTTTTTCGGAGGGCACTTTTGCCATTGAACAAACTTTGATTTTGTTCAAACTTGACAAATGCATAGAGCCCTTGCTGAAGTTGTGCACAGTTGTCCTTAAAACTTCATGACGTCACCACGTGTCACGTGACAGCGCTTTAAAGGGGCAAATTTCAAACTCCAATAAAAGCAAAAAAGCAATTTCGTTTTGTTCCAAGTTTGCACTATATCTAAGTTGGGAAAAGGTGTATACAAAAATTGCCCTCATTGCAATTTGCGTATTGGGTTAGGTTTTTTTTTTTTTTAAAGAGAACCAGATGCGGAAAACCGTTATGTTCTGTTTGCCAACAGACATAAATTTCTAGTTTCTCATTATGCTGTGCCACTGCCGGGTCACATATGTTTGACTTGAATTATAAAAAGCTTCATCCACTTTGTGTGATCCATGAGCTGTTATAGCCAGGTTTACAACAACTGGTTATTTGCGTCTGAGTGAACAAGGGGGCTTGATCCTCGGGGATATACGGCAGTTAAAACTTAAATGCTTCTGACTGGTACTCCTATCACAGCAAAGACTAGTTGACTATTTGGGAAGGCTGCCATCTAAGGGCTGGAAAGCTCAAATGGTAAAAGTGCTTAGAACACAAAACCAGAGGTCTTGGGTTCAAGTCCCATTCAAGTCCCAAAAAATTAAACTTTGTCAGAATTTTGACTATTAATAAAGACAACAACTATTTCATTCAGCTACCGGTATGTTTACTACCAATACTTGTTTTTTCTCCACATCCGTCATTTATCTCTTTGGTCTTCTCCTTTCCCCACTGCTTGCCCTCATCTCATTGTTTGATTTGATCCCAGTCTACCTACTACCTTAATGTTTTCTTCACCTTCAACTCCCCTTTCCTATCTATTTTTGTCCTGCCTCTGAGTAAGGTCCTGCTAGGATCAAAATGTCAGGCA
Organism: Luidia sarsii; assembly: GCA_949987565.1. NCBI lineage: Eukaryota > Metazoa > Echinodermata > Asteroidea > Paxillosida > Luidiidae > Luidia > Luidia sarsii. The sequence goes on along the minus strand of OX465103.1, from coordinate 20,433,547 downwards.
CTCCTAATTTTAATATTTTCTATGTACCGTAATATTCATCTCATCTCAAGACAATGTATATAAAAAAGGAATTTTTATAATGCTTCCATTGAAACCCAGCACTTCTATTGAATCAGCAATTATAATAAAGGACCTCTGCCAGTGCCACTGATTAAAGTCAATGTTTTTTTAAGTGGGCTTTAAAGAACACTAAGAAAAGACAATGTCTGTTGTGCATTTAAAAAGAGATAGAGAATCATGATCACCTGACCTACCTACAGACTGCTACAGTACTCTCATTTTTGATTGGTGTGTCAAAGCAAATTCTCAATATTTACCATGATTGTAATCACAATCAAAATTGAAGTGTTTTTTTTTCATTCATGATTCAATTGTAACTAATTTAAAGAGGACGAATGCACCCCATCATTTGATATTTCAATGAATAAAATTTGTAAGGCTTCTACAAATTACCTGATATTATGGATTGGTCAGATGAGGATTTCACCGAGTGAGGGAACGTCACCTTACCAGACTGCCGTGACATGCTTGTCTCAGCTCCTGTCATCCAAAAGATCATGTTAGGGTAAAATTAGTGTGAAATTAAAACCATGGCCTAAAGCAATTTAATTCAGTCTCCTGAAGACAAAGAGAGAACTGTTCGAAATGTCGAGTTCCTCCGGTTCTTTTCAGAACCACACTTACACACAAAAGAGAATTTACATGGTGTCACCGCAAACCTACATGTATTATCCTGATATTCTCACCATGCAAACCTTCAAATCTCATTCAATTTAATCATAACAAATTATGCCGGGAAAAAATGATATAGAAAAGAAATTGCCAATTTAGTAGTAAATAAAATCCTGATAGGTGACCAATACTGTTCAGCACATTCAAAACCGGTCTTATCTAACCACTGGCCAAGCTGGGGTGAGTTGGTTAAAGTATGCCTTTGACCCATGTACATGTGTATGCTTATGTAGATAAAAGTGGAGTTGGTTCATTTTCAGTAAAAGGGATTTACATGTTGGAAGAATTAATTTGCTCCTTTCTGTCTAAATACAATATGTGATATGTACGGTGAATATGGTAAGTGTATTTTGTACAAACTTATGTTCATAATAATAATGAATATGTCTCCAATGGTCATAAAATATGAATTTCACTTCTTTTATAGGGAGTAACGATTGTTCTTTGGCGGAAAAATGAATGTTCTTCAAAGCAAAACTAAAACAGAACATTTCAGTTACAGTAGGCTTACTTGACTTCTTGTCAGTAGCTGATACCACAGACACAGCAGATGCAGCTGACTGAATAGGTGAGCCTGCATTGGACATGTTGATACTAGAGCATACATCACAGGAAAAAAGGTATAAGAAAATCATTCAATCACTCATAAATCATAATTTCTCAAAAAAAAGGAAGGAAACTATTTGTTCAGAAGTTCCCAGTTTGTTTTTCCTTTGTTTGTTTGATATAATCATATTTTTTATTAATTTGTTAAACATTGGAATCATAGAAATAATAGGATTTCAGGGACATCATTTGTCAAGAGTTGGCATCATTTACCACTCTGGCTATAATAGAGAGGTTTCACATGCAAACGGATACGTGTACGCATACATTCAGCTAGTTAGTGCCCATTGCAACGTTTTGCAATCCTTGCGTATTGGTAGAAGTGTTTTTACAATCCCAACGCTGTGTAGAATAACTCTAACTTTAAAGTCTTTTTCCAGCACCACGCAACTAGTCCCAGGACTACACACAACCATGTTTTGATTCCCTACATTGAGACTAACAATTTTTGTATACATTTCAAAGTCTTTGAAAATCACAAAAATGGTCTGTATATATATCTAGCAAATAGTCATTTATGATCAACACGATAAATATGAAAACAAAAACAATAGACAATTTACTTGAAATTCAAATTTTCTTCCACGTTTGCTTTCTTCCTTGCATGTAGATATCCATGTTGTCAGCATATTTAATATAATATTGTCATCATAATTAATGATATACATGTATCTGTTCAACAAACTGGCTTCCTGTGTTACATCATTGGTAAATGCACCTGTCATTTGCAGACAAACGAACTTTACTGGATTACCAGTAATTGACTCCATCGACCAAAATGATTCAATCCGTATGTTGTACATGTATGTACAACATACGGAGAGTGTAGAGTCTGCAGACAATGTATGTCATTCTCCAAATGAAATATGGCAAATTGCATTTTTTACAGCCAGGATTATGACCTATCATTCTTGTATTTGCTGCCAGCTGGCACAATATGGAAGATCCTGATAATTTACTCAGCAGGACAGCAGGTAAAGGTGAATCAACCTTTGTCCTCAACCCATTTGCAAAGAAATAATAAGATAACAAAGAAAATAAAAACCAACTTGGAACTGGAAGACATGTTCTCCAAATCCATAGTAAATTTTAATTGTAATGTGATAATTAAATGCGCCCAGAACTGTGGGGTTCTACGTCGTCCGCTGCTCTCCCGACTGGAACCCCACAGATAACTAGGCTTTTTTCCCCATAGGCTTCTGTGTAATGTTCCCAAGTGCTGTGGCATAGGGATCAGCAGGTTCAGCATAACTCATAAAATACTGCACTTCATTTGGCCCAAGATTTCTAGCAAATGTGGTTTACATACCACGCACCTGTGTGCAACTGTCCATGTGGCGAAAATGTATATAGATTTCCCAAAACAATGGGTGAAAACCTCCCGGTTCGATTGCAAGATTCAAACGGCAGCTCCGTAACTGGCAGTCTGGTCCCCTGTAGTACGGTATAGCGGCTAGCTGCGAAGACGTACAGGGGACCAGACTGCCAGTTGCGGCGCTGCTGTTTGAATCTTGCGACCAAACCGGGGAGGTTTTTGCCCAATTTTGGGGGGAAATCGACACATTTTCGCCACATGTACAGTTGCACACAGGTGTGTGGTATGTAAACCACATTTGCTAGAAATCTTGGGCCAAATGAAGCAGTAGTATTTTATGAGTTATGCTGAACCTGCTGATCCCTATGCCACAGCACTAGTGAACGTTACACAGAAGTATGGGAAAAAAGCATAGTTATCATAAGTTATTTATTATAAGCATAGTTCTGGGGGTAATAATTAAATAAACAACTTATTGAACATGTATTTTGTCTTTTCATTTCAATCAATATCAAATAGGTCATAGATGTTTTCCTCATTGAAAACAGCTCAAAATGATTCTTCACTTGTTTACTAAACAATTAAACATTAATCTTGAAATTAAATGCAATTCTAACAATCAAACAATGTTTTACAATAAGTTAGAGGGCCTGACGTTTCGATCCTACTCCTAGCAAGACCTTTTTTGGCTTTGAAAAGGGGCATGTTAGGACTAGGAGTCCTAGTACTTGTAGTAGTACTAGTACTACTACCAGTACTAGTACAAGTAGTAGTACTAGTAGTAGTAGTAGTAGTACAAAGTATATATACTTAGTAATACTAATACAGTAATAGTACTAGTTAGTAGGAGGGAGGGTCTTACACTAGTCTGTAGACGTAGTCACCCGACCCAACAAATTCTAAATTTCGATAAAAAAGGGTGACTTGTCGGGTCCAAGTACTTACTCGGATAGTTGCGGTAAGCGTAACCCTCATCCTCCCGAAGGTTACGGTTACCACTACTCACTAGTATCCTCCAATAACCGGTTTTCGACGATATAAGGACTTTTCTTCAAACTGAACAATGTGGACGAAAGTTTCACACTAAAAGAGGTCCCAGTCACTTTCTCCACACCACAGACTATTAGAATAATCATAGAGAAGGTTGATCAAGCCTGTCACTTCCGTAAGATTACCTGGTTTTGTTGACGTCCGCGGCGCACCGCGCAGTAAGCATCGTCACCTATTTTCGTCAGTGGTGTTTAGTAAGGTGTCCCAGTGCAGCCAAACGCAAAATAAATTCTTAAAATAACTCAAAATGCTGTGTGGCACTGTAAAATTCTTCCCTGTATGTTATTTGGTGTTCATCTTTGTTTTTGTTTTTCCACACTGCTTCTAACACTTTCCTAAAATCATTCATAATTTATGCTTAAAACGTATTGGTCTGGTTGATGTCTTCTTTTGTGACGTTAAAAAAAAACTCCACAATCCTCTTTCTCGCTGCTTCTTCAGTTATGACCTTTCCCAATGTCACTCCAGATACACATTTCCTCCTTCTTGGTACTTTCTCTAGCTGCCCTTTTATTTTTTTCATTTAAAAAAAAAGCCTATCTGGCCATGTTACTTTTTGTCTTTAAATAATAATAAAAAATAAATTTAAAAAAATATATAAGCGAGACGCCCTATAGGAGGCTCCATAGTTTTTACCCTGAACGGACTTGAGGCAGTCCGTGATATATTTTTTTTCTACGGATGTTGGGGTTTGTTATGGTACACTCAGATTTTTTTTAGGACCAACAATAAAGAAAACTGGAGCTTCGAAGCAACTGCCAATTTTGTACCTAGGAAAATAGACCCCAAAAGAGCAACTTTTTGAATAACACGAGTTTGGCCTACTGGAAAAGCCTTTAATTTCCACAATTTCGGTGACGGACAAGAGCAGGAAACCAACTGTAAGATACGAAGTCTGAGATCGTTATACGGAGTTGTTTTCATAGTGCGATGTGAGTTAGAAGGCTAAGCGTCGAAAACGTGTAGCGTCGAAAACGGGGGTTCCCACGATACAGTAAGTCAGTACATGGAGGTCAGTAGTAGTAATACTACTACTAGTACTAGTATTACTACTACTAGTACTACTACTAGTACTACTACTACAGTACTAACTTACTACTAGTACTACTACTACTACTAGTACTAGTACTAGTACTAGTAGTAGTAGTATCGTGGGAACCCCCGTTTTCGACGCTACACGATTTCGACGCTTAGCCTTCTAACTCACATCGCACTATGAAAACAACTCCGTATAACGATCTTAGACTTCGTATCTTACAGTTGGTTTCCTGCTCTTGTCCGTCACCGAAAATGTGGAAATTTAAGGCTTTTCCAGTAGGCCAAACTCGTGTTACTCAAAAAGTTGCTCTTTTGGGGTCTATTTTCCTAGGTACAAAATTGGCAGTTGCTTCGAAGCTCCAGTTTTCTTTATTGTTGGTCCTAAAAAAAATCTGAGTCAGTGTACCATAACAAACCCCAACATCCGTAGAAAAAAAATATATCACGCAACTTGAGGCAGTCCGTTCTGGATAAAAACTATGGAGGTTCCTATAGAGCGTCTCGCTTATATAATTTTTTAAATATTTGTTTTAAATTATTATTTAAAGACAAAAAGTAACATGGCCCAATAGGCTTTTTTTTTAAATGAAAAGTACCAAGAAGGAGGAAATGTGTCTCTGGAGTGACATTGGGAAAGGTCATAACTGAAAAAGCAGCGAGAAAGAGGATTGTGGAGGTTTTTTTAAACGTCACAAAAGAAGACATCAACCAGACCAATACGTTTTAAGCATAAATTATGAATGATTTGAGGAAAGTGTTAGAAGCAGTGTGGAAAAACAAAAACAAAGATGAACACACACAAAAACATACAAGGAAGAATTTTACAGTGCCACACAGCATTTTTGAGTTATTTTAAGAATTTATTTTGCGTTTGGCTGCACTGGGACACCTTACTCAACACCACTGACGAAAATAGGTGACGATGCTTACTGCGCGGTGCGCCGCGGACGTCAACAAAACCGGGTAATCTTACGGAAGTGACGGGCTTGGTCAACCTTCTCTATGATTATTCTAATAGTCTGTGGTGTGGAGAAAGTGACTGGGACCTCTTTTAGTGTGAAACTTTCGTCCACATTGTTCAGTTTGAAGAAAAGTCCTTATATCGTCGAAAACCGGTTATTGGAGGATACTAGTACTAGTAGTAGTAGTAGTACTACTATAAGTACTAGTACTAGTAGTAGTAGTACTAGTACTGAGTATTACTCGGACATAATCCGTCCATGGGAAAGAAAATCAAGCAAAAGGAATATTTAACTAAGTTACAATGATAAAATAAATCTTACCTTGGTTTTTGGAAATACAATTGTCAAGTAATACCGCCGATTACCGGACTTCAGGATTTGGAGACGATTGGTATGACCAGAATCTATGTCAGTATCATAATTATGAATATGAGTATTGTCTATGACAACGTACAGTACATGTACAGTGTACAACTTGTAAGTTGTAGTATATGTAGACATAGCAACCAAAGACATGCGCACGAATAGGTAAAATCAGAATAAGACAGGAATCTAGACAACCTGTTCTCGGCACCCGACTATGTTAGTCTTTGTTCGAGACGCTCTTTGAGCGCAACCAACGAGTGCTCACGACGAGCGTCGGGGTTTATGTTTAGGCTGTATTGTATCTCAAGAAAATATCCCTATTGCGACTACTTTGCTTTCGTTGTAAACTATACTTGATAAAATGTTACTGTAGTAATTATAAAATTACTTGTACATAATTTAGTGTTTTTATTCGTTGTCATTGTGCTTTATCCTCGACATAATAATTAATAAGCGGGCCAGAAAAGTGGTAGACCCTTAAGGCGGCCAAGTAGAATGCCGTACGTCAAATGCATTCATGGCTGCTTAGCATAGTTAACTTCGGGACCCATTGACCTCCCGCAGTCGAGATATTAACTCAAGGTGATATACAAAAATGTTGCAAACTGCTTACTGACTAAAATTACCAAAAAGTAAATCAAAAAATTTAGTGGGCCTGACGTTTCGATCCTAGCAGGACCTTTCTCAAAGGCAGAGTGACAAGGACAAAACAGATACATGTACACGAAGGCAGGGGGGAGAGAGTGAATAGGACACGGATGAGAAACAAAGGACAAAGAGTGAAGCTGGTAGGGAGAGATCAAAGGGAAGGGCAAGGGGTAGGGTAGAGATTAGTGAGAGGAGGGGGAAAGATCAAAGAGAAGGGCAAGGAGTGGGGTAGGGATTAGTGACAATAGGGGGGAAGATCAAAGAAAGAAGTGTGAAAGACTGAACACAAAAGATAAATAAAGACTGAACACAAACAAATAATATAAAAATAATATAATTTGATATTCGGTAAATGTTAGACATGAAATTTATCACTGCATCATAACCCGATTTAAGGTAATCCTTTTATTTATAATAGCAAAGCTGTTGTATTTAGACAGGCTTTTATGCATGGGAACGTGCAAGAATTAATTTTGGTCATTGGTTCACAAGGCAACAAGACCATTTCCAGCTCCAAAAGCCCAAGAAAGTATGATTTCAGGTTACCCTGGAAACACCGAATGCTTGGTAACAGCATCTGTGCAAGCCAAAATATTATGTTAACCAAGTGAGTAGGCTGACCGTATGCATAGATGTATTTTTCTGTGGAAACCATTTAACGATTCCATGAAAGGACCCATTTTCATACACAAGGCACTGCTGGAACCTAAATTGGGCAAAAAAATGCATTCTGTCAACCTTGAAGTTGATACTAAGTACATGGATTGTGAATGTGTGTTTCCCATAGCCTGTTCTTGTTATTATTAGCGTGGCTGATATTGGAACAATAATGGGCGTGGTCTACTGCTCTATCTGTGCTGTTAGCTCTGCAGCCCGCGAGACGAGACGACCTATCTCTGGCTTGCTCATCTTCAACTTCTGTGACAGGGTGGACATCTCCAGACCAATCTGATGCAGCTCTTCCTTGACTTCTAAGACGTCGTTGTCTGTGACTTCTTTGTCCCACTCGTGGATTCGCTGGTACTCTGCCAGCCAGGTGCTCAGCTGGCTATTCTGTTGCCTCAGTGTCCTGAGTTTAATTTTCATCTCCTGGTACTCTTGGAGCTTCGCATGAGTCCTCTGGATCTCATCATAGACGTCTATCGATTGCACATCGGTTCCCATTCCTGGAGGACCCTTCTCTCCTGGACTCAGGTCCTGGCTTTGGGCAAAGCACTCCACCGGTCTGGCAGAAGTGCGGGCCGAAAAACTCTCCGACGGTGTCCTCCGCTTTGTGTCCACCTCTGCCTCTGCTGCACCGACTCCAGTTGCGGTCAGTGTCCTCGACACTCCTGAGGAGCTCGAGGCTTCCTCTGGTTTCTGCGACACTGGCTTGGCGGTCATGAAGGCCGACGGAGGGAGGAGGACGTGCCTCGGAACGGAAGGCGGGGCAGAGGGATGCCCCAAGCTCGGAATCTTCCCGGCAAGTGATGCATCTCCGTCAGCCCGAGCCGAGAGCTGCCTAGAGGTCTCCTGAGAGCGAGGGCCTTTCCGACTCCGGTCTTCCGAGGTCCTTCCAAAGTCCCTTGAGGCGCTGGCATTTGTAGTCTGACCGAAAGGTCGTTCGCCGGGTGTCCCCGACTCTGCCCCGGGAGAGGATGCGCTCGATTGCGGCGGGAGGGTGTCGGCACTTTGCTCCTGGACCGGCGCATCCGGAGTTGAGAGCCGGTCCTCAATCTCGTCCAGAGGCAGGGGTTTCTCTTGGAACTTTGCCAGTGGAGGCATCGCCGTGCGAGGCATCGATTCGGGGTCGCACGCCGCAGGTGCCAAAAGTTGGTCTCGGATGCCACCCGTGGTCTTCGAGGACGGCTGAGGTCGGATCGCATCTGAGCTCGTGGGTTCTAAGACTCTCGGAATGTCAGATTTCGCATCGACTGAGGCTGGACCTTGCTGCGCCATCTGGAGAGACTCCGGCTTTTGTTGGTCGCAAACCTCACTTGTGTTCGGGAGGTTGTCGCTAGACTCGCTGGTCCACAGACCCTCTCTCTGCAAGGAATCTTTGCAAGGAATCTTTTCAAGAAGTCAGGCTGCCTGACTCACTTGGTTAACATAATATTTTGGCTTGCACAGATGCTGTTACCAAGCATTCGGTGTTTCCAGGGTAACCTGAAATCATACTTTCTTGGGCTTTTGGAGCTGGAAATGGTCTTGTTGCCTTATGAACCAATGATCAAAATTAATTCTTGCACGTTCGCATGCATAAAAGCCTGTCTAAATACAACAGCTTTGCTATTATAAATAAAAGGATTACCTTAAATCGGGTTATGATGCAGTGATAAATTTCATGTCTAGCATTTACCGAATATCAAATTATATTATTTTTCTATTACTTTTTTGTGTTCAGTCTTTATTTATCTTTTGTGTTCAGTCTTTCACACTTCTCTCTTTGATCTTTCCCCCTATTGTCACTAATCCCTACCCCACTCCTTGCCCTTCTCTTTGATCTTTCCCCCTCCTCTCACTAATCTCTACCCTACCCCTTGCCCTTCCCTTTGATCTCTCCCTACCAGCTTCACTCTTTGTCCTTTGTTTCTCATCCGTGTCCTATTCACTCTCTCCCCCCTGCCTTCGTGTACATGTATCTGTTTTGTCCTTGTCATTCTGCCTTTGAGAAAGGTCCTGCTAGGATCGAAACGTCAGGCCCACTAAATTTTTTGAGATATTAACTCATGAATATTCAGTTGTGACGTATGGCATTTATTACTTGGCCTCCTTTAGGGTCTACCCATGGTATAGTATACCATCTGGAGTGGGGTTTCAGCCCACGACTCCTAGCCCTACTTTCTGGTGCAGATGCATACGTCTTTACCACTTAAACCCTGCCAGCTAACGTTTTTAACGTTTTAACTCTTGGTTTCTTCACTACCGGTACTCTGTTTTCTTTGGCAGTCTCAGAAACTGATTTCATCACTCCAAACTTACTATTACTCAATTTTACAAGTCAACAACAGTTCTCGAAAAAATCTGCGTCATATTGCGGCACATAAACCTAGCCCGCTTTTCATTCATGGTCTTTTGCTCTTTACACTAGAGTTCCTTTACACTAGAATTTGCTTGGTACATTGTTCGGGCCATGCCCATGTGGGACTATATAAGAATGGGTGAATATATAGTGCTTGATTTGTCCCCAATTCAATTACCATCTTTCTCCCATCTACCTTTCTGCACAGAGACTTGCTCTTGATGCTAGCCCCCCCCCCCCCCATGTTGAATGCTGAACAAATTAATGAAGCACAGGGTAATTCCGGTAATAAGAAGATAACATACAGTACATGTACGTGTATAGGCAATGAAAACCAGTTGCGTTTATGCAATTGTTAAAAAGATGTAGAAAACTTATATACTTCTAAGCCTTATATACTCAATAACTTATGCTTATAGGCCACCATCTTTGTGTCTCACTTTCTGTGGTAGACTACAAAGCCCTTAAAATATCAAAACCTCTCAGAACAAAAGTGAACAGAGGCATGCACAATAACTGTTGGTTTGTTTTATTTCCCTGTACAACACGGAATCACCATGGTTGTCCTTACACAGGTCTGATGATAGAGTGAGCAGGTAAATAAAAACAATTTGAATTAAAGAAATGCAAATAGAAAAACATTTGTAAATTGTGTCTTTGGCCAACAACATGCAACAAATGTTGGAACAAACATGGGAATATTATCTTAAATTTAGTGGGCCTGACGTTTCGATCCTAGCAGGACCTTTCTCAAAGGCCTTTGAGAAAGGTCCTGCTAGGATCGAAACGTCAGGCCCACTAAATTTAAGATTTACATTTTGGTAATTTTAGTCAGTAAGCAGTTTGCAACATTTTTGTATATCACCATGGGAATATTATATTATCAATATTTTTAATAACTGCCAGAAATTGCATAAAATATAACAAATTATGGCAATAAAGTTTGACCAATTATATACTGTGAAAATAAAGAAAATGTCTCTTTTAAAATTACTCAAATTTAAAGGAATAGAAGTTTCTGCCATTCCAACTGATGCATTTAGGTTACTAGTTCTATGGGAGCCATGTTGTAATCACAGGAGTATAGGAAAGTATGAAAGTATGAAAGTATAGGAAACTTATGGAAGTTTCTTTCATAACAAGTATTAACTGTGCCATGATTGAGCCTTTTGTTTCTGTTCGCTTTTTGTACATACATGCACATACTCCTAAAGTGCAAGACAGGACCACGATTTGATCCTAGGCTTGATATAATGCACCAGTTACTACCTGAGTTATTCAACCTAGTCACCTGTCTTTCCTGGGGTGCCATACATGTTTCAATCTTTGAACTAGATTGGATACATATGGATTGGCTGTTGGAAGTAATGGGAAATCAGATGATTGTAGAAGTGAGGTGTAAGAGTATTTGGGTTGTATGACCTTGGTATTTGACCTTTACTTTGAATGCTAGCATTGATTGACTAATTAAAAAAAATCCTATCACATATACAAAAGTTATATGCAAAAATGTTGCAAACTTCTTAATTGAATATGACACATTAGGAGGGCCTGACGTTAAGATCCTAGCAGGACCTTTCTCAGGTTAAAAATGATCTTGCATAAAAAAAGGTTAAAGAAACATTGTTGGTAAAATACAGTGTTTATGATGCATAAATGTTTAAGAAAACATTATCTACATAAATAAATAGATAGTATTTGGATATGAAAGTGATTACGCACATCACTTTCCTATTTCAACCCAATACAAATACACACAAATGAATACAATGTTTTTCATACAAATCATTAAGAAACAATGTTTGCATTGGTGATTGGGGGAAATTCAGACGTGGAAGTTATTGCTTAGAACAAAACCTTGATAGCTTTAAAAAAAATCAATAACATCACACCATTACACACATCAAAATCATTTACACTCTGAATAAAATGACAGCTTAACTTTGGTCAGTTTTACATCATCAAAAAGCTTTCAAAGGAATTTACATTCTTTGTACATTTAGTACTCTAAACCGTGTATGATCATGATGAGGAGTTAGGCCTTGATGTCCAAGTTATCAGGTAATAATAAGAGGGCTTTCTATTGCAGATATTTTCAGTGCAGCATGGACTAAAAATCTACCAGTATTTGAGGCATGCCCCCTTCTAAATCCTGATAATTACACCTCAAAATGAAATTTTTTATTTTTCACACTAATTGGGCTAAATATTGAACCCTTGATCATACATCACTCTTATGCCGAGTCTTTTTGCATGACCAGGTGACGGTTGGTGACATCTCGTTGACAAGGAGTCCTCCAGAACTGCTCTCTGTTTGGAAAGTAAAACTCTGTCTGCAATGGCTTAGCCTTGATACTTGGTGTAGGCTGGTGAAAACATTCATTGCCTGGACGCAATTTCTGTGAAGTAATTGTGGCATCAGGCATTGCGCGGAACAGATGGGTGTTTTTATCCTTTTCATTCAGAGGTTGAATGAAGCGCTTGTGAAGCATCCCACGGTCCTTGTGGTAAAGTCTGTAATAACAACAATTATCATAATACAGTAAAAGTAACAATGATAATGACATTTTGGAAACAAATTTATAACACATTTCATGAAAACAGTGTAATAAAGTAAATGCAGCCATTCTTGTGGTGACAATTCTGCGAACAATCCTTGTCGGGCTGACAATCAGGGAACTAATGACATCGAAGAACAGTTATAAGGGGAAAAAAAGGTTTGAAAACAACAACTTTTACCTAAAGATAATCTTACTTACTTGAAGTCAAATTTCTTCAATTCAGAGAACTTTGCATGTTCCATGTCCCTTATTGGGATTTTATTGGTCTCCATGTGCCAGCCCCTGTCATCATAAGGCCCAGGCATGAAGCCACAGTTCCTCTCAGCATCCTGTGGGTCGTCTGCTGGCATGACAGGAATTCCAGCCTCTCTGGAGGCTGTATCCAGGCTGGGATCATTAACCACAGCTAGGGCTGGTATATCACTCATGCCTGCCTGCCGCAATGCTAGCTTCATAGGCTTGTCCTTCAGGAGACCTTTGAGGCGGGCCACCTGATTGCTGGCATGGCGACCTCGGTAATACAGCTCAGTGTCTGTAGCACAGCGATGGAATTTCATAGTTGTGTCCTCTGTAACTATCTTGGCTTGCCACTCCTTCAATGAAAGGTCTTCAGCTTCCTGCTTCTCTGCCTTCAGGGTTTCCCCAGAGAGATGGATGGTAGTCGGGGGATCTGGCTGGAATCCTTTGAGAGGCCGCTTCCACACATCCATGTCCTTCTTCCGATCAGACCATGGGTAACGTTCTCGTTCTTCAAGAGTGGGCTTCAGGCTATTTGCATGTAGGGTATTTTCTCTCCATGGCTTCAAAAAAGTTGAAAAACAAAACAAACAAAAAACCAAAATAATTATTTCTCATTACTGTCGAACCTTGTTAATACGAGGTCCTCTGGACCAACCAAAACTTCTCGTATTATTCGGGACCTCGTCTTATCGGGGCCGCGAGCTTTCCCACCATTTGGCACATGGAATGTGTTTCAGTAATAAATGGTTTTGCTTAGTAGTACTGTTGAATAATGATGAATTATTATATACGGTACATGTAATGTCATGAAGAGATGATTTTGAATAAAACAAACAATGCATGCAATAACAAATGCAAAAACATCTGATGTCAACATGATGGCAGGGCTACAACCACTGGACTAGCAAGAGTTGTCATCAAACCAGCACATTGGTAACATACATGTGGTTGTTCATGCACAAATTGTGCTATTGATCATGTCGGTAAAACAAGAATGGACAAGAAAGAATGGACAAGATTCATGACAAAAAATTATCATATCAATTTATAAGGGAATATTATTGGCAATTATGGGGTAGGGTTGCTTGTATGAATGAACCCCTTATTTTCCTTTGTTGGCACGAGAGTCTAACATTCCCTGCCGGCATTAAATAACATTTAAAAAAGTACTCCTCTTGTGGTACGAGAGCCACAGCACCCATTGTGCGTCTTTTAAAATCCTCCACAGGCAGCACAAGACACTGCCTCTGTGAAAACCAGAACTGATTAGCGAGCATTTGCACTTCAGGAACTACCACTTCCTACAGGACAGCTTAACATTTGGCAAGATGAAACAAGATGAAGAGGGTTTTTGTCTGACGAAATTCAAAGAGTTTTGCAGCATTAACAAAACATTTTGGAAAGACAGCGTTTTCTTGAAAAGATTTTTGTAACTGATTGTTGTAAATGAGGTTATAACAAAACGTACGTTTTGCAACAAATGGCACAAGAAAAATCCATGTCTTTGCCGAGTTTTTGTGTTAAAAGTGTTTTATCCATAGAAATGTGCACATTCAGTCGGGACCAGAGATAAATGCTTGTTTTACCCGGAATCTCATCTAAACAGTCAACCCATCTCCCCCCCCCCTGTTTTTTTCTGGCCGAAAAAAATATATACAACTGCTGTACATGCTGCACATAATCAAACAGGTGTGGTGTTTAGGTCTCTTATTACTAGTAGCTGGTTATAAATAATCTGTTCTGCACACCTGGGTAAGCTCCTCGCTGCGGGCAATGTCTGGGCGTCTCGAGTGGCTATTATCTTCTAAATTGGTCTGCATGCCAGGGTATGTGAAGCCTTCCTGTGTCTGCCAGCCATCAACACTATCCTGCTTTTCTTGCTTCTTGACAGCATCCACATTGACTGGCACCACCATGGCTGAGTTGTACTCTTGGCAGTAAGTGAAACGACGATTGGGCTCCTACAAGGAAAAGCCATACATATATAGAGCAAATGCCAACAATACTTTACTTCACTTTTAGACTAAACCTTTAGATCCATTTCTCTTTAATTGATCTGAATTCTATTCTGCCTGTATTCTTCAATGATGTTGCGAGTTACTTTACAATTCAAATGGTCAGGGTAGGTAGGTATTGGGTTAGGTCAAAGATAAGTTGGGAGGCAATGGTTGGCTTGGGGTGGAATGACCTGATTTGGGATAGCTAAGGTTGGAATGGGTTGGTTGAACTTGGCTAAGTTCAATAATGTTGGGTTGGGCTAAGTTAATTTTGGAAAGATTGAGTTAAGTTGTGTGAAAGGTTTTGGACATAAGGCATGAAGTCTGACCTTTGCTAGCTCCTGGCGTAGGGCTTCCTTGGCCTGCTCGGTAGTATTCAGGGACTGGCTGCTATAATTGTGGGCTATACCACTATTAGGCTCAGCTTTTACACTTCTTTCTTTCACTCTTGCATTCTTGTTTATGTTGCTAACATCCCGAACAGCATTCTACCACAAGAGGACAAAAATAATAAAATGAACAATGTTTCCAATCCTGGCTCTTGTTTAGGCGCTGTGAACAAACAGTGTTAAGCTGCATCCGCACTGGACTTAAAATGGGTAAACTAACCGAGCAAATGGGTAAATTGACCATTTTAAGTCCAGTGCGGACAGCCCAGGAAGTTTACCTCTCAGGTAACTTACCCCACTCAAATGGGTAGTTTAACCGACCAACTTCTGCCCGGTTAAATTGACCAGGTCAGTTTAACCGAGCCGAAAAGTCCAATCCGGACACAACGTCTCGGTAAACGACTCGGTAAAAAAACACATCCGGTCTGGCGCCGGCGCCCCGCATTGCCTCGATACCACGTGACGTATACGTCCCTGTACACAAGACTCGTGCGGGCGTGGGGTAGCAACGTGACTACAGTACATGCACATGTACTGTACATAATGTACACTCAAGGCCGGTAGATTGTGTACAGACATCCGGTGAAAGGTCAGCACGAAAGTGCCCTCATGCGTTTGTTTGCGCCAGTCGGTTAGTTTTACCAATCGTCTCGGTTAGTTTACCCAAGTCGAATAGTCCAAGTGCGGACGCCTGGAAGATTTACCCATTGGAATGTTACCCACGGGCTCGGTAAAAAATAAGTCCAGTGCGGATACGGCTTTAGTTAAACTTACATCCTCGCACCGCATCACAAAAAAACAGATTTCTCTCTTTCATGTGAATATCATTTCTTCATGATTGAAGGAGAATAACAATGTGCACTTTTCCATTGAAAAACAGGCAACTCGGTGAAAAATATCACTCACAATGTGGCAACTACCTTCCAATTACCCACACTAATCGCTACCCCTTATACAACCAACTATAGCCCTGGCAAACTACCCCGTTCCTTATCCAAGAAGTGAACCCAATATACTTCAACCTTATCCACGAGACCTCTCCATTTGACCGAACCAATTTTCAAAGGTAATCGTTTCCACACAAAGGTTCGACGAGAGCCCACGGAAACCTACCAAACCTACTCAATGTCTTCCCAAACCCCTCACGTATTCAACGCATTCATCTACGGAGAATGTCTCCGATATGCAAGGAATACAACAGTGAAGACTTCGAAGTAACGGTCATAACCTCAAAACTCCTACCCAACAGAGGCTACTCGAAACCCGAGATCAAACTTGCTCAACCAGCGATGTATCTCCCAAAAATCGACCCCTGGTTCACAAACCACAAACTGGAACCCAAACAATGCCAGCACCTCTGGTGTTTTATAGCACCACCTATAATCCTGCGATTAACCACTGTGATTTGCAACGAGCAGACAATATAGACATTGGCAGCACTTCCAAAGCAATGAACAACTCAGGGATATTTTCCCAAATTCAACCCTCATTGCTGACCAAAAATGCCAAAACCTACGGGAATGTTCATCCGGGCTAACCTTCCCCAGCCCACAACAACAACCCCCGTCCCAGACGATTCTAGTCCCTTTGAGGAACTGGTTGAAACCCTGGACAATCTGCTCTCCTTATTTGAGGAACAAATCACCCAATAATACCCAGTCCGGCCACTCCAACCAATTTCTATACCGGCACACCCATATTGAGATGAACTGATCTGCCGAGATCACTACCGCAACTGATGATTGCCCAGATGGCATGAAAACATGTTATTGCGACACCATGGGAGCTGCGAAGCGTCCCTAGTCTCCTTCCATGAGAGCACCTTCCGATCTTATGGCCTGCTATATTAGCCCAACCCAGTCGACGCATATTGCAAGGTTCTTGCTTTATGGTTAAATTGACTACTCCCCTGGAATATAGCAAAGAACACGGCATGTGGTCCTAAAATGTTTTCATTTTTCGTTCCACGGGTCAACAGAGAGGCGGTGTCACTGAATGGGATAACACCATCATTTTCACAAACTTTGACTTCATACTCCTTGCCCCTTTAAGGGGTACTGTGGGTCGATGGTAACCAGAAGTTGCCCGAGAATACGCTTGATTAGCAAGTACCGTATCTTCAGGTTGCTACCTCTCTGCAAACTCCGGCTTTTCCGACATGGAATTGCTACACCCCCCGACCCATTGCAAACCGTGTCTCCTACACCATACCTGTCAGACCGAATACAACATTCATACGACAGACCACCAGGAGCATCACCACCACTGCACCCCCAGTCCAAACCACCCATAATCGGGATCAACCCTCCCACCACCACCTAAAAGACAATCTTCCGAAAGGAGCAATGTCTTTTACTCAAGAAAATGGTCTAACCCTAAGATGGCAACAACCAAACCTCCCATCTACAGACTCACCCCTTCCCAATACCCGACGGGTAAGGAAGACACAACCATTTTCAACACTCTGGAATGGCGCAAGCCATCCACCAAACAAACCCACCCGAACCAACCCGCAGAGGGAATCTTCCCGTGATTCCCTCCCACAAACACCACCACCGATGCTCCAACCATCCCTGTCCAACCCCTATGTTTCTGCTAAAAAGGCATACAACCTTCCTGTTTTCCTTCCCGAAAGGAAAACCCCAGTTTTGCCTATTTTTGGCACCAAAAGAAACACACTGGTGAGAATTTTACAATTCCCGCCAAACCTTCGATTGTTTATTCCCGACAAACCACACTTACGGCCAAAAGATCCCGCATGGCATTTCCGGAGATGTGGTTACACCCACGTCCGCAATAGCCCAGCGCAACCCCTCAGCCTTGCCACCTCGTATCGGCGCAATCTCAGCTTCCGCTCAAACCGCAACAGGCCACACCACAATGCCTCCTCGACGAGGATGCATACACTCAACTAACTGGCCATCTGCAAGACTCAGCGGAAGAAAACAGCGCTCAACGACCCCTGGACTCATTCGCATCACAGAGTAAGTGCAATGAAATCCTATTCAAGCAAGATTCCTGAGGCGGTTACCAACGTGACAAACCCAACAGTCTTTTTCAAGACTATCCACTCTTCAAAAGAGAGACAATATTGCAAGTCACGTAATCACAGGGCAAACCTCTCCCGCCATAGCTCCAACTATGACCTTGTACATATACATGTACAGCCAGTCTACTGACTTTAGCAGCGGAGGACAGGGAAAACATCACAACAAACCTAACCATTGTAAATCTTTCTCCATTTAAGAAAATTACATTGGCAACGGTCCAGGTTGTGCGATTCGAAGTTGTGTTCCCACCTCTGCTACACTAACCAATATCACTCACAATGTGGCAACTACCTTCCAATTACCCACACTAATCGCTACCCCTTATACAACCAACTATACCCCTGGCAAACTACCCCGTTCCTTATCCAAGAAGTGAACCCAATATACTTCAACCTTATCCACGAGACCTCTCCATTTGACCGAACCAATTTTCAAAGGTAATCGTTTCCACACAAAGGTTCGACGAGAGCCCACGGAAACCTACCAAACCTACTCAATGTCTTCCCAAACCCCTCACGTATTCAACGCATTCATCTACGGAGAATGTCTCCGATATGCAAGGAATACAACAGTGAAGACTTCGAAGTAACGGTCATAACCTCAAAACTCCTACCCAACAGAGGCTACTCGAAACCCGAGATCAAACTTGCTCAACCAGCGATGTATCTCCCAAAAATCTACCCCTGGTTCACAAACCACAAACTGGAACCCAAACAATGCCAGCACCTCTGGTGTTTTATAGCACCACCTATAATCCTGCGATTAACCACTGTGATTTGCAACGAGCAGACAATATAGACATTGGCAGCACTTCCAAAGCAATGAACAACTCAGGGATATTTTCCCAAATTCAACCCTCATTGCTGACCAAAAATGCCAAAACCTACGGGAATGTTCATCCGGGCTAACCTTCCCCAGCCCACAACAACAACCCCCGTCCCAGACGATTCTAGTCCCTTTGAGGAACTGGTTGAAACCCTGGACAATCTGCTCTCCTTATTTGAGGAACAAATCACCCAATAATACCCAGTCCGGCCACTCCAACCAATTTCTATACCGGCACACCCATATTGAGATGAACTGATCTGCCGAGATCACTACCGCAACTGATGATTGCCCAGATGGCATGAAAACATGTTATTGCGACACCATGGGAGCTGCGAAGCGTCCCTAGTCTCCTTCCATGAGAGCACCTTCCGATCTTATGGCCTGCTATATTAGCCCAACCCAGTCGACGCATATTGCAAGGTTCTTGCTTTATGGTTAAATTGACTACTCCCCTGGAATATAGCAAAGAACACGGCATGTGGTCCTAAAATGTTTTCATTTTTCGTTCCACGGGTCAACAGAGAGGCGGTGTCACTGAATGGGATAACACCATCATTTTCACAAACTTTGACTTCATACTCCTTGCCCCTTTAAGGGGTACTGTGGGTCGATGGTAACCAGAAGTTGCCCGAGAATACGCTTGATTAGCAAGTACCGTATCTTCAGGTTGCTACCTCTCTGCAAACTCCGGCTTTTCCGACATGGAATTGCTACACCCCCCGACCCATTGCAAACCGTGTCTCCTACACCATACCTGTCAGACCGAATACAACATTCATACGACAGACCACCAGGAGCATCACCACCACTGGACCCCCAGTCCAAACCACCCATAATCGGGATCAACCCTCCCACCACCACCTAAAAGACAATCTTCCGAAAGGAGCAATGTCTTTTACTCAAGAAAATGGTCTAACCCTAAGATTGCAACAACCAAACCTCCCATCTACAGACTCACCCCTTCCCAATACCCGACGGGTAAGGAAGACACAACCATTTTCAACACTCTGGAATGGCGCAAGCCATCCACCAAACAAACCCACCCGAACCAACCCGCAGAGGGAATCTTCCCGTGATTCCCTCCCACAAACACCACCACCGATGCTCCAACCATCCCTGTCCAACCCCTATGTTTCTGCTAAAAAGGCATACAACCTTCCTGTTTTCCTTCCCGAAAGGAAAACCCCAGTTTTGCCTATTTTTGGCACCAAAAGAAACACACTGGTGAGAATTTTACAATTCCCGCCAAACCTTCGATTGTTTATTCCCGACAAACCACACTTACGGCCAAAAGATCCCGCATGGCATTTCCGGAGATGTGGTTACACCCACGTCCGCAATAGCCCAGCGCAACCCCTCAGCCTTGCCACCTTGTATCGGCGCAATCTCAGCTTCCGCTCAAACCGCAACAGGCCACACCACAATGCCTCCTCGACGAGGATGCATACACTCAACTAACTGGCCATCTGCAAGACTCAGCGGAAGAAAACAGCGCTCAACGACCCCTGGACTCATTCGCATCACAGAGTAAGTGCAATGAAATCCTATTCAAGCAAGATTCCTGAGGCGGTTACCAACGTGACAAACCCAACAGTCTTTTTCAAGACTATCCACTCTTCAAAAGAGAGACAATATATTGCAAGTCACGTAATCACAGGGCAAACCTCTCCCGCCATAGCTCCAACTATAACCTTGTACATATACATGTACAGCCAGTCTACTGACTTTAGCAGCGGAGGACAGGGAAAACATCACAACAAACCTAACCATTGTAAATCTTTCTCCATTTAAGAAAATTACATTGGCAACGGTCCAGGTTGTGCGATTCGAAGTTGTGTTCCCACCTCTGCTACACTAACCAATATCACTCACAATGTGGCAACTACCTTCCAATTACCCACACTAATCGCTACCCCTTATACAACCAACTATAGCCCTGGCAAACTACCCCGTTCCTTATCCAAGAAGTGAACCCAATATACTTCAACCTTATCCACGAGACCTCTCCATTTGACCGAACCAATTTTCAAAGGTAATCGTTTCCACACAAAGGTTCGACGAGAGCCCACGGAAACCTACCAAACCTACTCAATGTCTTCCCAAACCCCTCACGTATTCAACGCATTCATCTACGGAGAATGTCTCCGATATGCAAGGAATACAACAGTGAAGACTTCGAAGTAACGGTCATAACCTCAAAACTCCTACCCAACAGAGGCTACTCGAAACCCGAGATCAAACTTGCTCAACCAGCGATGTATCTCCCAAAAATCGACCCCTGGTTCACAAACCACAAACTGGAACCCAAACAATGCCAGCACCTCTGGTGTTTTATAGCACCACCTATAATCCTGCGATTAACCACTGTGATTTGCAACGAGCAGACAATATAGACATTGGCAGCACTTCCAAAGCAATGAACAACTCAGGGATATTTTCCCAAATTCAACCCTCATTGCTGACCAAAAATGCCAAAACCTACGGGAATGTTCATCCGGGCTAACCTTCCCCAGCCCACAACAACAACCCCCGTCCCAGACGATTCTAGTCCCTTTGAGGAACTGGTTGAAACCCTGGACAATCTGCTCTCCTTATTTGAGGAACAAATCACCCAATAATACCCAGTCCGGCCACTCCAACCAATTTCTATACCGGCACACCCATATTGAGATGAACTGATCTGCCGAGATCACTACCGCAACTGATGATTGCCCAGATGGCATGAAAACATGTTATTGCGACACCATGGGAGCTGCGAAGCGTCC
The DNA here is from genome assembly GCA_949987565.1 of Luidia sarsii. Taxonomy (NCBI): domain Eukaryota; kingdom Metazoa; phylum Echinodermata; class Asteroidea; order Paxillosida; family Luidiidae; genus Luidia; species Luidia sarsii. The sequence goes on along the minus strand of OX465103.1, from coordinate 20,411,999 downwards.
CTAGTCTCCTTCCATGAGAGCACCTTCCGATCTTATGGCCTGCTATATTAGCCCAACCCAGTCGACGCATATTGCAAGGTTCTTGCTTTATGGTTAAATTGACTACTCCCCTGGAATATAGCAAAGAACACGGCATGTGGTCCTAAAATGTTTTCATTTTTCGTTCCACGGGTCAACAGAGAGGCGGTGTCACTGAATGGGATAACACCATCATTTTCACAAACTTTGACTTCATACTCCTTGCCCCTTTAAGGGGTACTGTGGGTCGATGGTAACCAGAAGTTGCCCGAGAATACGCTTGATTAGCAAGTACCGTATCTTCAGGTTGCTACCTCTCTGCAAACTCCGGCTTTTCCGACATGGAATTGCTACACCCCCCGACCCATTGCAAACCGTGTCTCCTACACCATACCTGTCAGACCGAATACAACATTCATACGACAGACCACCAGGAGCATCACCACCACTGCACCCCCAGTCCAAACCACCCATAATCGGGATCAACCCTCCCACCACCACCTAAAAGACAATCTTCCGAAAGGAGCAATGTCTTTTACTCAAGAAAATGGTCTAACCCTAAGATGGCAACAACCAAACCTCCCATCTACAGACTCACCCCTTCCCAATACCCGACGGGTAAGGAAGACACAACCATTTTCAACACTCTGGAATGGCGCAAGCCATCCACCAAACAAACCCACCCGAACCAACCCGCAGAGGGAATCTTCCCGTGATTCCCTCCCACAAACACCACCACCGATGCTCCAACCATCCCTGTCCAACCCCTATGTTTCTGCTAAAAAGGCATACAACCTTCCTGTTTTCCTTCCCGAAAGGAAAACCCCAGTTTTGCCTATTTTTGGCACCAAAAGAAACACACTGGTGAGAATTTTACAATTCCCGCCAAACCTTCGATTGTTTATTCCCGACAAACCACACTTACGGCCAAAAGATCCCGCATGGCATTTCCGGAGATGTGGTTACACCCACGTCCGCAATAGCCCAGCACAACCCCTCAGCCTTGCCACCTCGTATCGGCGCAATCTCAGCTTCCGCTCAAACCGCAACAGGCCACACCACAATGCCTCCTCGACGAGGATGCATACACTCAACTAACTGGCCATCTGCAAGACTCAGCGGAAGAAAACAGCGCTCAACGACCCCTGGACTCATTCGCATCACAGAGTAAGTGCAATGAAATCCTATTCAAGCAAGATTCCTGAGGCGGTTACCAACGTGACAAACCCAACAGTCTTTTTCAAGACTATCCACTCTTCAAAAGAGAGACAATATTGCAAGTCACGTAATCACAGGGCAAACCTCTCCCGCCATAGCTCCAACTATAACCTTGTACATATACATGTACAGCCAGTCTACTGACTTTAGCAGCGGAGGACAGGGAAAACATCACAACAAACCTAACCATTGTAAATCTTTCTCCATTTAAGAAAATTACATTGGCAACGGTCCAGGTTGTGCGATTCGAAGTTGTGTTCCCACCTCTGCTACACTAACCAATATCACTCACAATGTGGCAACTACCTTCCAATTACCCACACTAATTGCTACCCCTTATACAACCAACTATACCCCTGGCAAACTACCCCGTTCCTTATCCAAGAAGTGAACCCAATATACTTCAACCTTATCCACGAGACCTCTCCATTTGACCGAACCAATTTTCAAAGGTAATCGTTTCCACACAAAGGTTCGACGAGAGCCCACGGAAACCTACCAAACCTACTCAATGTCTTCCCAAACCCCTCACGTATTCAACGCATTCATCTACGGAGAATGTCTCCGATATGCAAGGAATACAACAGTGAAGACTTCGAAGTAACGGTCATAACCTCAAAACTCCTACCCAACAGAGGCTACTCGAAACCCGAGATCAAACTTGCTCAACCAGCGATGTATCTCCCAAAAATCGACCCCTGGTTCACAAACCACAAACTGGAACCCAAACAATGCCAGCACCTCTGGTGTTTTATAGCACCACCTATAATCCTGCGATTAACCACTGTGATTTGCAACGAGCAGACAATATAGACATTGGCAGCACTTCCAAAGCAATGAACAACTCAGGGATATTTTCCCAAATTCAACCCTCATTGCTGACCAAAAATGCCAAAACCTACGGGAATGTTCATCCGGGCTAACCTTCCCCAGCCCACAACAACAACCCCCGTCCCAGACGATTCTAGTCCCTTTGAGGAACTGGTTGAAACCCTGGACAATCTGCTCTCCTTATTTGAGGAACAAATCACCCAATAATACCCAGTCCGGCCACTCCAACCAATTTCTATACCGGCACACCCATATTGAGATGAACTGATCTGCCGAGATCACTACCGCAACTGATGATTGCCCAGATGGCATGAAAACATGTTATTGCGACACCATGGGAGCTGCGAAGCGTCCCTAGTCTCCTTCCATGAGAGCACCTTCCGATCTTATGGCCTGCTATATTAGCCCAACCCAGTCGACGCATATTGCAAGGTTCTTGCTTTATGGTTAAATTGACTACTCCCCTGGAATATAGCAAAGAACACGGCATGTGGTCCTAAAATGTTTTCATTTTTCGTTCCACGGGTCAACAGAGAGGCGGTGTCACTGAATGGGATAACACCATCATTTTCACAAATTTTCACAAAAGTCCCCGATTTTCGAGGGTGCGGGTTTACTTTTTCGAACGGCACACGTGACCGGATTCACATGTGTCCGCCTCACACAGTTTCTGAAAGAGAAGGCAATAAGCTTTCCGTTCATGTAACAATCATTTGTATTGGTTGAGAAGAACTTGGGGCAATTTTCTTGTCAAATCAGACATCCCTTTTGTTCTGAGGTTCGTCCTGCTGTTCATCTATATTCCGGTCAACAGACTTATTGCAACCGCGGCACTTGCGTACGTGGTGAGCACTGGACTTGCGACTGGCACCAGACTTGCCAATGGCACGCTTTCATTTTTGATGTCCTGATCCATTTCAGCCGATTTACACATATTGCTGATGACAAGGATACTTTTCTTCTCTGTATAGGTCTTTGTGTAGGTCTCCTTTGTGTAGGTCTCCTGCTAGACCGTTTTGGTACCATTTTAACCTCTTTTTTAAGTCAAAAATGCCAACCGGGGTAGGCGGATCAGTTAATCTCCTGTAGAGGGGTGATAGTACGTGCAGTGCAACAGTGGGGTGTATACACGGCATACAGTACAGTATGCACGGTGTACAGTACTTGCTGTGCATGAAGAGATGCCAATTCACCCAGCTGTGTGTGACCGCAGAGTAGGGCTGTGATTTTCTGCGCGTATGATCATGAGTGGCAAAGTTATGAACACTAGTCCCACAAAATGATTTTTCCACCTATGACAATGAGGAGTGTAATTGGGTGCACCGGGTAGAAGAATAGTGACTTCTGTTTCTCATTTTTTGTGGGGCAAGTCACTTCTACATATTTTTTCACACGGTAAAACATGACTTAAAACAGTGGTGACTACCTCATTACATGGGATAAGCACAAATCAGTTTAGATAATGTCTGGTCCACAAGTAGACAAGACAATACTTATTTCACAGAAGATGTGGCAAGGCAATGAGCACATACTGTCAACTACCATGTCGTGAGGCATTTTAAAAATCTGAATGAAGTTCAATAATATGCCAAAGTACTTCGCATTTGAAAAGGGGCAAGAGAAATTCTGAAATAGTGAGAATGGAGTGCTACTCACAATGTTATTCTTGATGTGGTCACCCTGTACTGGGTGCAACCTTCTCTCCTCTAGTAAATCAAGGTAGTTGTCATTATAAAGATCCAGAGGTGTCCACTCTCTATGCCTGATTTTAGTGGGGGTAGTCTTGGCTCTCCACACATCTACCTCTCCACTGTGGTCTTGGCTTGTCTCCATTTGAGTCTCAGATAATTCTGAATATTAAGCATGTGTAGGGAACAAGAAATCATTCATAATTCCAGGTTTTGAAAATAGTACAGATGAACCTCATTCATATGAAACCTTAGGACAAATCCTATTTCCTTACATCACTTGGGCTTCAATTCATATGCAGACTTACATCCAGAACATAGGGGATCACTTCATGGTGGACTCTTGCAAACTATTACTGATTTGACTCCATACGTGAAATCGCTCAGCCAAGAACAGCAATGGTTCACACATGTTCAGTACCAGAACAGACAGTTATAACAGGCATACCACAGTCAGTAGCTGGGCCTTGTTTACACATATTAGTGGAAGTATAAACACAGGCCCATATCTTCAGCAGACCTTTGACTTCATTCCTAATGCAGCTATAGCCTCAATTCAATTCACAAAACGTTGTGATTGTCTGACTTTACATTGCTCATACCACAGAGATGGCAACTAGATCCTTGAAAAGGAGGTGTAGAGCAAGGGCGTAGCCCTGATTTCTGTATGATACATGGATGGTCTTTGGACAACAAAATGTATGAGCATGATGTATCAAGGGCAAACCTCCAATGCCTGTCTTTATAGACTTCTAAGTGTATTTTTATCAAAGATCATACCCTCAAAGTCTGTCTCAGTTAATGGAACTCCAAACTCCTTGCTGAGAGAAACAATCATGTCTGCTGATGGGAAGAGGTCATTACGCAATGCATTCCTCAAAATGTCCTGCTGAAGGAGCTGAAAAATACCAAAACAAAATATAAACAATATACATTGTAATGGTGGGTCTATTTCCATAATCTGCACATCAGACAGCAATCAAGAGCATCATTTGCACTGGGATGTGAGCGGAACTCACAGGGCCAGGCAACAACAGGGCCATTCTAAGTACCGTTAGCCGCCCACTGTTTACTGGTGGTGCAAGGAAGTTGTGGTCTGACTGGGCAGGGCTATGGACCAAGCAGAATATGGGAGCATAGTCTAGGGAGGGCTGTCCTACAAGATTGCACAACAGCTGGTAATCTGACAGTTTAGCTGACCACAGATAGAGGACACCAGTGTCGTTATTTCTAAAAAGTTATGTTTGGTGCTGTGACATGCATTTCTATACTGGAAAAAAAGGGCAATGACAGTGCCCAAAACCAGAGACCCTGATGTCAAAACATGATTGGACCAGTCACTAAAAGGTTAAGAATCATACATAAATACATGGCATTGTATTCTAAATGCACAGTAGGAATGTAGGGCATGTTTATTTTTCTGTGAAATGTTCTAATACAAGGAATTCTTACATAAGACATGAGCATTCATGAAGGTCACTCCTTAGACTCCTTAAACTTAGGATACACAAGGATAAGGAATAGGCACGATAAGGGAAAACATTAGATACACAGTTTATGAGGGTGATGGACATTCACAGTCATGAATAACCAATCATTACAATAACCAAATATACTGACCATATCCAATTTGGTGAGTGCATCCAAACATAGCCTTGGGACCATATCTCTGACATAGAGCAATGGTTGCTGAACAATGGAAGAGAGTGGCTCATGCAGACGCACACGACATAGATCTACATCTAGATTAGCATAGCGTCGCTCACTGAATGTCACGTTGGAATTGTACAGGACACGAAAGCTCACATTCTCTGCAAAACATACACATATAATATATACTAGTTTAATAGATTCATGTATGTACAGGTATAACATGATGTTTACATCGAGGAGGATGTAACTCAATGAGGGTACAGTGCTTTGCCCAAAGCCTGATGAAAACAATTCAGGCAGCTCGAATCCCATCCGAACTGCCTGAAAATTGTTTCCTCAGGCTTCGGGCAAAGAACTGAACACTCTTATAACGTCGAGCAGGGAAAACCCTCATTGACATACCAGTTTGATAATGAACAGGAACAATATTATTTAAAGCATCGAGTTGGTATTGAAAAGCCATAGTAAAAACATCTTCAATGAATTCTCAATGAATTTACAATTTTCTCAGTTTAGCCATTTTAATCCATGTCGACTTAATGCGGAAAAGAAATTGTTCCCAAAATGTGTCACAATGTGCAAAAAGTCCATTTGAGCAAATAGTAGTACACATGGACGAGGCTCCACAGTTTAAAAGGGTCAATATACCGATATCTACGCATTATTTCTTATTTCCTTCATGTCAACATCTGGGACTGAATAAATGTAGTACGCAGTTGGGATCTTTACAATAGCAACTATACAAACCTTTAGCTTTTGGTCTTGGCAGAGATTCCCAGATGAGTTTGATGGATTTCTCTCGCAGGCCTTCCAGGACAAAGATATGCTTCTCTCCATCCATTATCTGAAACCCAGTTACAATGTCCAGGATGTAGCTCTCTTTCTGCTCACTGTGATTGGAGTAGACAAAACAGAGGTTTTTTATTGAATATGTTACTAACCCATAGGCTAGTCTCCTTATCACATCGCTTGGAGACCAATAAGCCTTCCCAATGATAACCTTTTATCTTTTAGCAGACGTGTATATTAGGTTTTGCCCCAAGACTTTAGCCTGAAGTATTACCAGGGATGAGATTCTCCCAAAATAAAAACGTCTGAAATTTTCCATCCTGGCAAGCGAGCGCAAAGCGCGAAGCCCTTACAGCGTGGGCTTTGGGGCCTGCTGAAGGGCGTGAAAATTTTTGGATTATAGACGCTCTGTGGTGCAATCTGAGCCAATTTCTGACCACTTGAACCATCTTTTTATAAAGCAAAACATCATCTTTTGAATATCATTTATGAGTTTTCAGTCGTTTAATCAGTGTCAAAGGTATTGGAAATTGCACGGTATTGGAAATTGTCTGACATTTATCATATTATGTGTTACTACTGTCGCTAGCATATTTTTTATTTTAAGACTATAACAGGAACAAAATCTGACAAAACCTTCAGCAGCAATATATTTTGTAAACAAAACCTACCAGTACAGGAACTTCACTTTGAATCCCTTCTCTTTGATTTTGTTTTTTTTGACAATTTGTTTTTTGGGACCACAAATCGGAAAAAGTCGGAACTGAAATTATAAGTCGGAATGTCAAAGTTCCAATGTCGGAATTCCGCCAAAAGTCGGAAGAATCTCATCCCTGCATTACATCATTGCAATAGTATAGCATTATTATAACTGGTAGGTGTCTGTTTTTTTCATGTGATGCAACTTCCTTTCTCACAGCAGACGTAAAACGTGATGCAGTTTTGACACAGGCATTGAATGTTTGAATAGCATGCTTGCAGCTGATATTGTATGATGGTACTGTATGTGAATTCTATCTATCTTATACAATGTACAATGTATTAAGCAGACATTGACTTACTCAGAAAGTTTGTATGTTGATAATGCTGCTTCTATGATGTGCTGAGGCATCTGGTCAAGGTTGAGGGCTGTGGAATTGATCTTTGTCACCAGCTTAACCAGCTTATGAAGAAATTCAGTATTTTTGTACTCAAAGATGAATACAATTCTTGCAAAAGGACACTAGGATTTCAAAGTACACAATACGTATATGGGATTAGTTCAAGTTCCTTTTAAAATATAATTACTATAGTTACATGCAAGGAAAGTTAGGAAACAGTCATTGAGTTGAGGCCACTAGCAGTCTTCAGCAATGGCAGGGCTTATGAATACGGCAGGGTTTTGAATAATGACAACAATTTCAGCTTATAAGCCGACTCTTCAAATTCCTGTCAAATGCTTCTGTGCCTTATTAGTGCAGTATTGTCTTCTGCATACAAGAACACTCCAGAACACCTTGAATTAACCCCTTGATGAAGACAGACGGCTGCAATACAGGTCCTTCCAAATTTGGACACCACTATTGTGCAAATGAACTGACACTTTTTTTTAGCAATCATTAGCATGACAAACAGCTTTTTGGACTTCAGAGACAGTGTACTGGCAACAAAAAACCTGCATGAATGAAAGTGATTTGTAAATAAAGGAGAGGAGTTGCTGTATGGATTCACCTCCTGTGGAGTGTCTATTTCTGCTTTCTGTTTAACCTCTTGTGATGTAGTCAGCGGATAAGCCACCTCCACCCTGATCTTAAGCTGACTGTGGCATTCCATATAGTGGCCCATTGGAAGTGGTGAATCCTCTGCAAAATAGCAAGGTACCATTCTTAAAGCACAATGATAAAGCACTTTCCCCAGTGGGTTAACAGACAAAGATGGACAGTGGAATAATCAATAATAAATGTAATATTTAAATATCTAGGGATATATCTGATATTAATACTAATGTATTACTATTAGAACTTTGCAGCATTCAGTCACAGACTTAGTCATTTAAAGGCCCAATACAACATTGGGAAGATCGGAAAACATCCATGTCCACAGATTTGCACAGTTTGTAGATGGTCATGAAAGAATCCTCATGTTGAAATGTTATGGTCTGGGATGCTGTATTTCTAAAGAAATCTTCACTCAAACATCGACAAATAGTTTATTACTCACGAGCAATAAACTCTTTTTTGGAATGTTTAATGATTTAGCACACAAACTGTGGCAATCCTTCGACCTTTACCAATGTTGTATAGGGCCTTTAAGTGGCAAGATAGACATGTCCAATCAAATTCACTTTACATAAATGCATTGAATCCACTACAGATATGCATTTAATGCACTTTTGCTTTTTAATGTCTTCCAAGAGTTACAATCAAAGCATGTTTAGTATTCATTCAGCAATCATCTGTATCAAATTGCCCATGACAAATCTGAAAAGTTATCATGACTTTATAAATTCTTTCCCAAAATAAAAACTATTTATTCAAGAGATCAATTGTGATTTAGCAAGGTGGAATAAAGTAGGGCTTGCTGCTTAAAAAAATGTGATTATCAAGTAGTACCCCCGGTATATACAGTTGCCAGTGTACATGTACATGTAGGTGCCTGTGTTAATTAATGTTTAGTATTTCTCCTCACTTATCTATTACGACCCAGGCAGGCCGAATACTGGAAAATGTCAGCCTGAAATGTTATCAAAAAGCATGTGGGTTGTCTTAAATGGACATACTCTACATATCAGCAAGGGTTTCGTGCATCCCATTATAAAAAACCCAACTTACTGGGTCCATCTGCAGCACTGGAGTATCCAATGAGTCTTGCATCTGTCTTACTGCGACCAATGACGTCTGGTATTTGACAGCTATGAATGGGAGCAGTCAGATTCAGTATTTTCTCCCCTAGTAACAGATCTGACAAGTCAAATTTAGCCACTCCATATGGATCCCATGGCTTGATGTGGGTTACAAATGGGTTGTGCAGGGTTCGCTTGGCTGGGACAAAACAAATAGCACAGAAAATACTGAATTAAGCAATATTTCAATCATAAATGGCTACATTGCCTTCAAGCTAGTATATGCTGATTGTGACAGGACATAAATGCACAAGGGTCACTATGGAACCATGAACGGTGATACATAGGAGAAATATTACCTGTCACCATGCCAACATTGCTGATCTTATCATCTTCAATATCCTCTCCAAAGAGTGTGGGCTTCTGCTTAATCTCCTCTGGCCTTCGGTCCCGGTCATGCACCTCAATTTCTAGAGGAGGGCCCTGAAGGTACTCTAGCAGTTCCCCCTTAGGTACTGTGCCTGCATTCAAAAAACAAAGCAATATCATTCAGGTCTGTTTGTTTAATTTAGGCTCTCATGTATATACCTATCAGGAGACCATCATCTTGTTTGAGACCAATTTCTTCATACCGGAAACTGGACTAGATTAATAATCTCATTGAGATAAGTTTGTTTAGGGCGCGTACTGATAATACGTTGTGAAAATAGGAAAACTAAATTGTCTGGAGTAAGTCTTGAACATGGCCTCTGGTTTGACCACTGGGTGCTGAGTGGCTGGGATCTTCAATTTCAGAGCCCCACTGGTGCTACTCTGAGCCGGGCACTCCGAATCCAGGTAACACTATTGACCAAGTCTTATATAAAGACTATGTTCAGCCTCCGACAAAGCAATATGAAACATGACAAAGACCTGTTTTGACGCAAGTGAATTGCCAGAATAACAACAATTGTGCTATTGTGGGACTTTCACTAGTCTTCGGTGAAAGGTTGTCAGTACAAGGGGCTACTAAGACACATTGTACACACACAGTCACGCTACACTACATTGACTACCAGTACAGACAATTGGCCTTTTTGACAAACATCAATGTCCAAATTATGCCAGGTTTTACTCAATGTACACATAGTATTCCCTTATTGATTGTTTTCACAGATATATATTGTTCCCGATAGTTTAGTGAGTTTTGAAACTGACACATTGATCCACACCCCTCATATATACATGGGCACTGGAAATGGGCCCACCAAAAAGTGGTTAACATACTACCATCCGCATTTTCATTTTCATTTGTCAGACATTTCCCCGTCAGCTTCATTTGACCTTCAAGATACACCAAAGTTTCAATAATTCATGATAACCTAAATTTCAAGCTCTTGAAAAGCCAGAACAAAGCCTGTGCTAGAGCATAAGACAAGGTCTAAAAAAAGGCACATGTTGTTTTGTTTTTTTAGAATTTCTTACACACAGAGCTAACAAGATGAAATAGACATCAGCAATGAGCCAGCAATAACTGACCTAGCAGATGCACATTGATGTCTTCCCAGTATATGTTCTTGGCATGAGTCTTTCGGCAGCTCTCATAGGTGGAATCTCTGAGGAACCTGTAAGCATTATAGACAGGCTGACACCGGTGTGAAAGTTCCCGATAGGACAGTGGGGAAGCAGGCATGGCATTGGCTGAGCAGATCTTGATGATGAGGGGATTTAGTTCCTGTCTAAGACTCTCTGACATCAATGGCCCATCCAGGGATAGGGTCAGGAAGACGTCTTCTAGCCCCCGCACTGGAGTGGTAAGGCGATTTGTCACAGAACGCAATCCTAAAATAAAAATAAATGAAAAGAAAATGGAAAGACATAACTTCTGTATTACTTCTGTAAGTGTCTGTCAGTGTCAAGCCATATGATTTGATATGATATAGGCCAGATTTCATGGCTCTGCTTTAACGCAGAATTTTGTGCTTACGGGACGCTGTAAGCACAGAATGCATTTCATGGATCACGTAAGCAAGAATTTGGCGATTAAAGAGCAAGTGGTGGATTTCTGCGCTTCACGGAGGATTTTGCATACGCAACGACGGAGGAAAATGGTGGTCGTTCATTGAATTCAATTACCTAAATTTCAACGGCGAGCGCAAATTCAGACAAAACACCTAGAAATATTTTCACCAACGCAGGTTTGGAGGTATAGTTTTCAACCTCCAATGGTTTTGTTTTACCTCCTTTACTGAAATTAATTCGAAAAATGCAGCAATTAGCAGACGACAAGGCAAAGATTTCTTTTGCATTCCATGCAGGGAAGCAATTCACGAATACAACATTGTGAATCTTTGTTTTGCTTATGGAAACAAGAAATAATATTGGCTGGGAAATATGCTTACGTTAAGCACGGAATGTTTGCAGAGCCATAAAATTGGGCCATAATAATCTCACTGTCTGGAGTAGTTCCTCTCTTTCTTTTTGGTCTTACTTGAAAGGCTTTAAGCCTGGTTCAAGTAAATTCCCATGTACAAAAAGAAAAAAGCTAGAATTCTGTACCTGCAAAGAGGAGCTTCATACGGATAGGAATGCAAGCATTGCCATGCTGTTTGATGTACATAGCCAGGGCTGCAGCAGCATGCTCAGCTTTGTGAGACTTCCGTCTAGCTTCTCGCTGCTGGGGGGATTCTTTAAATCCTCGACGTCCTATACAAACATGCAATAATTAAGTATAATCATCTTTTAAACCATTCATCACACAATGCAGTGACATAGGATCATCGGTATTTACCCTTAACTAAAATAGGACAAACATTTCATGTGGCACATCATTCTACAACCCACCTACAGGTAAAACATGTTCCTTTTTATTTGGGACAGGTCAACAGGTCAGGTCAGGGAATATTACCTACATTGTATTTCTCGACTGGTTCTTTAAACAATAATTGAGTGAGAAATCTGAAGAAAACAAATCCATACATGTAAACCCTCATTTGACCCCAACATACAAACTTAAAAAGTATAATGTATAAAATTGTCAATATGTATAGATAAACTGAGACCAAACCTGGAGTAGGGGCTGAATTGGAGCCAGTTCTGCTATCTCCGCCACAGCCTTGGGATGAATCCCTGCCTCTTACCCCAGTCTCTGTCTGTCTCCTCCCTCCATCACCATCTTTCTGTGATAGAGCCACAATCTTCTCTTTCTTGAGTTTCTTTTTAATCTCTTTGAGCTCCTCAGGAGGAGGGAGACCTGCCAGGTGGCCTAGATGGGCATATGATCTACATCAAATGAGAGGAGCCAAGAAAAGCACAATCATAATCAGGTTGTCACAGAAGTCATGGGCATTGCATTAGTGACAACTCTCAATGGATTGATTAGAAACAATAAACCCCAAACAAAGTCTGCAAAAATGGCGACATTGGGATACACATTTGATGTGTTGAAAGTGAGTGGTATAGTAAACTGTTGTGGCCATTCATGACTGGCTATCCTGAATCACCTCAATACACTATCATATACAGATGGAGGCATCCATCTATGGAAAAGAATTTCCTATTGATGAAAAGACTTCCTATTTGATGAAGTAAACTTACTTCATTTGCTCTGACTGCACATCAGTTGTAGATGGGAAGGCTAAATGGTCATTGGACTCCTTCTGGCTGATTCCCTCTCCTTCCTCTTCCCTGCTCTGCTTCTTCTCCACCTTAATCACTTCATGGGGAGGGGTATTACCAGGTGTCTTGCTATTCTCAGGTGAGGCTGCCACTGGTCTCCCTTTAGCATCTTTGCAGGTAAGGTTAACAAGAATATAATGGAAATAACTCTCCTTGAAGTAGCAATGTCTTGCAAGGCATAACTTTTTTTTAAGAATAAAAATACATAAATGGTTTATTAATGAAAATTATTTGAAATTTACCTGCTAATGTGCGTGTTCAATAAATGCAAATTTGGCATTGAAAATTTCCACAAAACTGGGGGAAAGAAATCATGAAACAGGAACTAAAAATTTACAGCAGTCATCAAATTTTTGGGGGTGGCATTTACAGTTAAAAATTATACCTTTGCGGCCATAATTTTTGATCCCTTTCAGTTCTGCAGGGCCATGTTGGGGCACTGGTCGTTCAATGAAGGATTTGCGGGGTTGAAGTGACATGTAGCTCTCTGATTGCTTCATCACCAAGGATCGCACCCCACCAACATCCTCCGCATCCTCTCCTGGCTTGGCCTGAGGCAGACGGAAAGCTTTCGGCCTGTCAAAACGTGCCCGGGAGGAGACTTTGTCCTTAGAGTCCCAGATGCGCAGCTCAAGTGTGTGTGTGAAGAGCTTAAGGAGAAGTTCCTTAGTCATCTTCAAAGTGTGGCTAAATCAAACCCACCCAAGAAAAAAAAACACTGAGAATTTATAGAAGATAGATGCTCAATGTGGTGTGTTATATTTAACCTTTAATAGAAACCTTTCATGTATTATTATTCAAGAACATATTCTTATCATTCTGTTTAACTTCATGCATAAAGTGCAATCAAGATTTACATGTACCTGTGGGACCAGGCAATCCATGTCTGATTCTTTTCCTGCCATGTTTTGAGCACCTTAGAATCATGCTCTGTGTAGATCTTAGCTGCCATGCCAAAAGTCACCACATCTGTCTTGATTGGCTCACTGTCATCAGGTAAGAGAAAGTACTGGCAGTGGTAGTAGTTCTGTGCTTTGGGTGCCTCTACAATGCGTTTTTTCTTGCGCATCAGCTCATCCAGTTTAGGCATGTCCTCTTCCGCTGCAGTGAAAATTTGGGAGGGGAATCAAACGCTTACCACCGATATTATGACTATGAAAAGAAAGCTTTTTTTATTAATCATCTTCATGAAGCTACAAGACGTATCTCAGCCAAGTCGCTGCCCCCGGCGAATCTACAGACCCTCTCTTGGCTACTGCTTAACTTGAGTAAAGGACAGTAGTGTGTAATCAACAGTGCAAGTGATGGAGAGTCAGCGCACATTACATAGACGTAATCATTATGTGTGAATGGTCAATTAGAATCCCAAAATTTGAATCTGTCCCCTGGCTGAATGAATGTTTCCTATTCATTTGCTCATATTTTTGTCAGACAAATCAGTAGATCACCATCAACAAGTTTACATGTACATACATGTAAACATTCACACACTGCTTTTATATCAGGGCAGCACTGATGGCAGATTCATACAATCTGTCAAAATACATGTTCATGGATAGGATTCTTAGTACAAATGAATAGATAACCAAGAACTGGAATTTTTGACTGTTGCCGGTAAATGCATGTCCTATCTTCTTTGCCAGGGAAGGGGGTGTGATCCCAGAAGATATATGTGAGTTAATGGTTGAATGCTTCTGACTTGCCCCCGGCAAAGACTATCAGTAGTTGACTATTTGGGAAGGCCACCATCTAGGGTCTGGATAGCTCAGATGGTAAGAACACTGGTACGCAAAACCACAGGTCTCGAGTTCAAGTCCTGGTCCAGTCAAAGTTTTCTTTGCCAATTTTCAAAATGATAGTAAGATACATGTAGTTAACATCTCAATAATAACAGAAAGTGGGGTAATTTATTAGGCCAACAAATGTAGGACGAAACCCTGATTTTGCAAACAGTGAATTTTTATAATTGTTAATTTAAAGAAAGACATCATTGGGAATTATATTTGTATCTAATATTTAAAAGCACATTCTGTTTTCTTTGATAATCAAATATTATGCAATTATTGGATTACTGTATTAGAAAAAAAAGGTGATTTATTTCTTATAAGAATGAAGGTTTTGGTGCATTGGTGGAAATTCTCCTCCTGGTATATAAATTGGTGTAAATGGTACAGAACCAGACTATTTTGTGTGATCTGATTGTTGTCAAGCAACAAAGTACATGTACAGTGGTTACAGCTTCAGATCATCTACAGGAATTTTGTTTAATTTTCCGTGGAGGAAAATGTTGTTACACTACATGATGGGAGTTTGAAATGAGCAGCCTCTCAAAGTTTTAAAAGTAAAATTTAGCACACTATTCTTTCAGAAGGAATTTGCTGATGTCTCTTCATAACCTTCCACTTTATATTTTCCAATCTTAGTATCTTTTGATATGATTTTTGCATAAACTTGGAGGTGTACCCTTGCTGATCATGTCACAGACACAAATTGACGGCTGGTGGTTTTGTGGTACTGTTTTGGTGGTTTACTTTATTCTGAAGTCTGACCGGAATTATAATATCATAATTTTCTTAATTCTACTGACATTACTTTTCTTTTAATTAATGTGTTTTCATGCCTTCGTAA
Source organism: Luidia sarsii (assembly GCA_949987565.1). Classification (NCBI taxonomy): domain Eukaryota; kingdom Metazoa; phylum Echinodermata; class Asteroidea; order Paxillosida; family Luidiidae; genus Luidia; species Luidia sarsii. The sequence continues at coordinate 20,396,696 of OX465103.1, read as the reverse complement.
TTTCTTGTTTTAAAGGGGAATGAAACCAAGAGAAAAATGTTGGCTTATCTGATTGGGTGTTAAAAACAACCTACAATTACCTATGTGCAAATCACCTACGAGTTTCATAAAGAGAGAAAAATCATGGAATTCAATGGTCGAAATTTCTCAACTTTGATGGCTGCAGCCCACTTCCTAAACAACTCAGGTCTCTTGTCCTTGTTGGAAACTGCATGGAAAGATTTCCCCAGCTTTTTCCCGCTGGCATTTAGACATACAAAAGCCTGCCAGTACACAATCATTCAGCTCACGAGTTGTATAAGTGTATAACTGCACGCAGTATATACAAGTAGTAGGGTTACATCCGTCCGGGCCCGTGCGGGAGTTTTCCGTTGTGATGTCATACCCCCCGCAGTGACTGGCAGGCCATTTGAACAGATGGCGGTTTGCGGGAACGCAAATTCAACCACCAAATTCCATGATTTTTCCCTCTTTATGATACTCTTAGGTGAGTAGCACATAGGTAATTGTAGGTTGTTTTTAACAACCAATCAGATAAGCCAACCTTTTTATGTATGGGTTTCATTCCCCCTTAACTTTGGTATTTGATGTAGTGTATTCACTGTATTGCGTATTGTTTCTAGTGATTTTATATGCTTTTAAAAACCGGTATCTTAGTAAACAAATCATATGTACTGTCTTCAAACACCATGTTGCTGAAGCTGGCACAGTTAAAAATTCATATTTTTTATTGCTGTTAATTATTCATTGGTTTGCGGTGACACCATGTTTATCATCTCTTTTGAGACTGAGTGTGGCTCTGAAAAGAGCCGGTGACTCAACGTTTCTAGCAGTGTGTACTCTGCTCGTTGTCAGGAGACTGCTGGATTCCAACTATCATCAGGGGTTTTGTAGGGCTTGGAGGAGCGGTGAAGCGTGGAGGAACCTTCCCGCCAAAAGTTGTGGTCGTGACCGTTGAAGTGTGGAGGATCTTTTCCCGCCATGTCAGTAGAGGGCTGGGTGCCGTGGTTGAAGGACGTCGGAGATGTAGACCAGTTTTCCCACCTCACGTCGTGCTTCAGTAGTCAGGCTGGGCGGGAAAGATCCTCCACACTTCAACGGTCACGACCACAACTTTTGGCGGGAAGGTTCCTCCACGCTTCACTGCTCCTCCAAGCCATACAAAACCCCTTATGATAGTTGGAATCCAGCAGTCTCCTGACGACGAGCAGAGTACACACTGCTCGAAACGTTGAGTCACCGGCTCTTTTCAGAACCACACTCAGTCTCAAAAGAGATGATAAACATGGTGTCACCGCAAACCAATTAATAATAATTGTTTCCACCATGCAAACCTTCAAGTCTTTTCTATTGCTGTTAAATGTTGCGCTTGATTTGGGCAATGTGGATCTTGAGTCTTGCATGCCAAGTTCCATATTGTCCAAATCACACTCAACATTTCCCTTACCTGTTGGTATGGCCTTTGCAATAGTGACTGTCATGGTCACCTTGTGCACACCATCTTTTGACTTTTTCTTCCTGCCGCGTCTGGACTTCCCTGACCCTTTCCTCTCAGAACTATTGACATCTCCAATATAAACAGCAGACTCAATGTGCTCCCCACTTTCAAGCTCTCCATTCACCTTAAAGGAAAAGTAGAACAATTCAAACTAGTACATGTATGTCAAGGATCTTGTTGATGAATGTATTAAGTGAACTAAATCAGGAAACACTTTAATTATTAATTATGCTGTCAGCAATCAGCATAATTAATAATACATGTATACAGTGGTGTGATATAATTTGCATACGTGTACATGTACATGTACAGCATTTTCACTGGATTTCTTTTGGGTAAACTCACTAAAACAATGGTTAGCCTACTTTTCCCATTTTATGTCCAGAGGAAACGGCCTAGTAAAATCTCCAGGTTACCAAATCCAAAGGTTACTTTTACTGGCCATCTGCACAGTAAAAGTGACAAGGTAATGAGGTCTATTACACCAATGAGAACATGCCACTCAGTAAAAAAATCTTCTGCATGAAATTGAATATGTAACCTCAAAGGTCACGTCATATTGCCAGCTCTGTTACTTAACCACCGGCTCAATCAAATTTCCCAACTCAAAACATCAAAACAACAACGATGGTAAGATTTACCCGTTTGAAATTTGACCAACATTTTGGTTAAATTTACCATTTTTAAAGTCCAGTAGAATTGCAGCTTTAAGACATCAAACATGCTACCCCAAAGAATTCTCCATTCCTACACATGTACCTCCACTCACTCAAGGGGAAACAGCTTTCTCCAACCATTCATTAATGCCTCTATATATGCATGTACATGTACATGTACATTGTAAATGCACTTGTATCATAAAAGCAGAAACGCACTTGCAAAAAGCAAGTATCCAAAAAATAATTTTATATTTCGGACATATTCTATCATTTTTACTTTTAGAATAATCGAATAATTTTTAGTACAGTGTGTTTTAACTTTTAACCTGTATTTTAGACTGGACTTAATTTTATTAGACTACTGCCGATGTGCAGAAAAGAATGACAACATCAAGTCCTGTGGGACAGCAGGGTGAACTAATATCCATACATATTAAGTTACTGTGACCACGACGTAAAACTAGCAGGCTGAAAGACAGCACAGAAACTTTCTGCTCAGCCATGGTAATTCAACTAGGGTGAAATAGTGGGAACAGTAAAACACTGGTATGGATCCTGTTAGTGAAACCTTGACTTTGGGAGCCTGTAGAAGCATGGTAACCTACTCAATCCTAACCCTACATTACCTCAATCTTCAATAAACACAACCATACTTGCTTTCTCAACTGTAAGGCCTACTGGTTTAACAGGTTGTGTGATGAATACATGTGTACCGGTACATGTACACACCATGCTCTGAAATTGTATATTGGCCCTATGGTACTGGTACATGTACTGTAGACATGCATGACTGTCTCTCAATTTTATTATCGAAATACAGTATATTCATGTCCTTCACAGATGTACATACGTACATGTGTGTAATTACATCTACATGTAAATATAGCTGTAGTATTATGGCCTACACTGTACATGTAGATCAGAAAGTGCTCCACCGGTATTGTCTACACAGTTTGAAACGAACACCACTCTCATCTAACTATCATTATGTACCTAAGAAGTATGTATTGCAACAGAAGAGAGCTATTCAGATGGCAACATGTCTGTACAATATGTACAGATTCCAGCATGTACATGTACATATATGCATGCATCAACCATAGATATTTGAATGCACCTTGTTGCCGTGATGTCATCTCATGAATATTAAAAAGGCAATGAAACGTTTAAAATATAACATTCATTACAGCATATTGGGCAAACAAAACATTTTTGTTTTCCAATTTGCAACTACAGTATTCAGTACATGGTTGGCAACCTCCCTAAATTCCTGATAAGGCTCTAACTGTGTCTGCAGTAATTATGTTTCATTCTTAAATGTTTTTTTTACATTTTTAACAAAGTTTTCTTAAAAGTATAAGTGCTACGTTAGTGAAATTTAAAAAAATGCATGCATACCTGATCAGCCACTGGATCCTCATATGGCATCCTATGCCCTCTGTTCTGGTCCTCACTTAGTGCTTCAATCTCTCCATTAGGAACATCTTGAGGGGTGCCATCCAGCTCAGGTTGGAAATCGTCCACATTCGTCTGCTGGACATTGGATCTTTCTGAGACTTCAGACTCATCTTTTACTATGTTATGTACATTCTCTGAGTTGGTGTCAGTCATCATAATATCTGTTTCAGGATGTTATTTCACCTCCGCAGCAAATTCACCTAGAAACATGTAATCTATTGAAAGGAAATACCAACAAATTATTCATGTTAATCTAGCTACAGTAGCTATAGCCTTTTTATAAATGCATTTTTTTTTCCAAACAAACAAAGAAAAAAGAAAATGAACCTTTACAAAAATTCAGGCTACAGTAACTGTACATGTAGCTAATATGTAATATTAATCTTTAAAGTTAAGAGGGGAAGTTCTAATTAATGTAACATTGATAAGGCTAAAATACAGCCAAATGAATGTGACCAAAAGGTGTGTTTATTTTCACGGCCATGTGGAATTCTATACGGCCAGATTTCTTAAAAACTGGCTGAAAAAAAACAGCCAGATGGCAATCCTGGTATAAATTAGTAAAAGTACAGGTAGCAGTACTGAGTACAACTATTAGGCTACTATTACCATTAGTATTTAGTATCAGTGCTAAACAAATCAAAGATCTTGGTCCTATTTAACTTTTGGATTCAATTTATCATTTTTAACAAGTTATAACACATTACTCAGTCTCAACTCTCAAATAAAACTCAGACTCTACCTCCATGCTCTAACGGTAACAGGTCAACACGTACCTTCACCAATTCGTACCTCGTGCCAAACATACCAACTCGAACCTTCATTAACTCCTAGTCCTACCTTTGTCAACTCAGTCATACTCATAGTCATACCTTAGGTTATGACAACTTGCCAAGACAAACCATCCATCCATGGTGCAAATGAAATACATGAATGGTTGATATACATGAATTACATGAAATACTAGTCCTCGGGTGTAACTTGGACCGTTACAATCGCTTTTTTTTTGTTATTTTGAGGGGGTCGAGCGATAGTAGGCTACTATCGCCCGACCCCCTCAAAATTAAAAAAGAAAGGCAATTGTAACGGTCCAAGTTACTTGGACTAATGAAATATGAAGTGTACAATGTATCGTAAGTCATGGACTCATGGTTGATATTGATTGGCAAAACTAACATGTTAACATGTTAACATGTTAACATATAGGTTAACATGTACGCCTAGCCTACGTTTTGACTGCATTGTCTGTGAGTTCGGCTGTGAAGCACGGTAAAAAGAACCTGCCACTGCTTTTGAGATTTATGTATTGAGGTCATTTCAGTCAGCAAGCAGTTTGTAACAATTTTTGGGTATTTATTTTAGCCTTCATCGGTAACAGGTCAACTCGTACCTTGGTCAACTCGTACCTTGGTCAACTCGTACCTTGGTCAACTCGTACCTTGGTCAACTCGTACCTTGGTCAACTTGTACCTTCATTTAAGTCAACTCATACCTACGTTTCAAATTTCACACTTTTACAAGTGCCACTGTACACTGAAGAAATTGAGCCCATTGCACAACCTATTTGCTGGAGGAAGAATTGGAAACAGTTTTTTCCGAGGATAAGTTCCACTACTGAAACCTCGGGTCGATGAGCCGAGTTGGGGTGGCCATCTTGGATTTGAAAACTGGATGACGTCACCAGGTCCGGGTGCGGAGTGGTCTGTGCAAGTGTGCACGCGCGCTTGCACGCGTTGAGCCCTATGACTGTTTCCTGAACAGCAGTGCAAAGCAACGTCCAGGACATCGCACCACGCATGCACACACTTCCGCAGACCACTCCGCACCCGGACCTTGTGACGTCATCCAGTTTTCAAATCCATGATGGCCACCCCAACTCGGCTCGTCGATCCGTTCTCGGTCAACTGAGGGGAATTGTTTCCCTTTTCCCAAACGTGAGTAAAACATAATGACCAGTATTGGAATCTGTAATTCTCACTGAATCCTCAATGGGCGCGTGGGACGGTTTCACGGGTGTTTTGGGGGGTAAATCTGGGGATTTAGGTCTGGGGTATTTTTCAAAGATGACATTACAGAGATTTCAGACGATGCAGTGCTCAGCATAGATGCATACTATAGCCATGATCCTTGGACCCTACAGTCACCCGTCCCTCAAAATTTCAAAATTCGATAAAAAAAAGGGTGACTTGTTGGGTCCAAGTTACTCAGACTAGACTACGACTGAGTACGAGTACGAGTTGACTCGAATCCGCTCTGTTCTACCGGAGTACCTAAATGGCAATTATACAATAACTGCAATAGGCAACCAATTTGCCATGGAGGAAATTATTCCTCCATTCCTTGCTCTATGCTCCATGAGTCCATGGTTCTACCAGTACCATGGAGGTAGTCCGAGTAACTTGGACCCGACAAGTCACCCTTTTTTTATCGAAATTTGAAATTTGGAGGTTCGGGTGACTGTCACCCGATCCTCCAAATTTCAAATTTTGATAAAAAAGGGTGACTTGTCGGGTCCAAATTACTCGGACTACCATGGAGGTAGATACCCTCAGAACTGTTGGGGTTCTACGTCGTCCGCTGCTCTCCCGACCGGAACCCCACAGATAACTAGGCTTTTTTCCCATAGGCTTCTGTGTAACGTTCACAAGTGCTGTGGCATAGGGATCAGCAGGTTCAGCATAACTCATAAAATACTGCTTCATTTGGCCCAAGATTTCTAGCAAATGTGGTGTACATACCACGCACCTGTGTGCAACTGTCCATGTGGCGAAAATGTGTCGATTTCCCAAAACAAATGGGCGAAAACCTCCCGGTTTGGTCGCAAGATCCAAACGGCAGCGCCGCAACTGGCAGTCTGGTCCCCTGTACGTCTTCGCAGCAAGGCGCTATACCGTACTACAGGGACCAGACTGCCAGTTACGGAGCTGCCGTTTGAATGTTGCAACTGAACCGGGAGGTTTTCGCCCATTTTTTGGGGGAAATCAACACATTTTCGCCACATGGACAGTTGCACACAGGTGCGTGGTATGTAAACCACATTTGCTAGAAATCTTGGGCCAAATGAAGCAGTATTTTATGAGTTATGCTGAACCTGCTGATCCCTATGCCAAAGCACTTGTGAACGTTACACAGAAGCCTATGGGAAAAAAGCCTAGTTATCTGTGGGGTTCCGGTCAGGAGAGCAGTGGACGACGTAGAACCCCACAGTTCTGGGGGTGGCACCTGTGTGCAACTGTCCATGTGGCGAAAATGTGTCGATTTCCCCCCCAAAATGGGCGAAAACCTCCCGGTTCGGTTGCATCATTCAAACAGCAGCTCCGTAACTGGCAGTCTGGTCCCTGTAGTACGGTATAGCGCCTTTCTGCGAAGACGTACAGGGGACCAGACTGCCAGTTGCGGCGCTGCCGTTTGGATCTTGCGACCGAACCGGGAGGTTTTCGCCCATTTGTTACACAGTTACACAGAAGCCTATGGGAAAAAAGCCTAGTTATCTGTGGGGTTCCGGTCGGGAGAGTAGCGGACGACGTAGAACCCCACAGTTCTGGGGGTAGAGTACGAGTCGGTTTGGGTACGAGCTGACCTGTTTCCGCATCGTGCATGACTGGAGAGCGATCACCTTATCGCAGCCTGCTTTTGAGTTTTGTTTTCCTTGTTTTAAACTTTTAGTTTAGACTTTAGAGCATGGCACCCTGGCCTAAGGCTAAATAATGTAGTCCGAGTAACTTGGACCCGACAAGTCACCCTTTTTTTTATCGAATTTGGACATTTTGAGTTTCGGGTGACTGTACAGTAACCCGAAACTCAAAATTTCAAAATTCGATAAAAAAGGGTGACTTGTCAGGCCCAAGTTACTCGGACTAGGCTAAATGGTATTGGTACTGCCTACTGCCTGGTACAGTGGTAGACTGGAAGTTGGAACGAAAATGTCGCGAGGCTAATGAAAACTAAAATCTTTCCTGTAATATTAATAAACTACTGACTACTGTAGTTCTGGCAGAAGTACTATATTAAAAACCACTAAACTCACCGGTTTCGAGAATGGTAGTGGGCAGCCATGTTGTGTTTACGCTCAAACTAGTATAGTATTAGTAAAGTAAAGCGAGACGCGTGTACATAGTTAATACAGTGTGCCGAGCTGCATGCAACAGGCTTGTTGCTAAGCGTAGTCTGGATTTCAGTCGCTAAATCTTAACGAACACGACAGAAGCACAGCAAGCTGAGCGCCCGATGGCCTTGCTCGCGAAGCGTATAGGCCAACGGGTATCTTTTTTCACCGTGTGCTGTCTGTGTGCCATGGTATTCTTGAGATTTTCGGCTCTCTGAGCAGTGGGACAATTTGTTTGAAGGTTTTTTGTGGTATCCTGTGGTATGTGAGCCTGCACCCCTGAGGGCAGTGTGGTAAATTGCGGTATACAGTGTATGTCCTGTGCGGGAGGTGAGGCAGTGTCGTCAGTATAATTATATTTCGCCAACTCCGAAGAGACTCACCCTGTATATTGTTCCTTGTATGGCAATATGACCACCCTTTGAAGCTAATGGAATCGTCCTCATTAGTTATTCAAAGCTTGAAGAATAGCGCCTTATTCAAAGCCCTCTACCTGTGCCCCTTGCTCGAGCGCGGGAACGTCTTTGTTTTTTGTGTAGCAATCTGATAACATCGTTCGTTTACACGTCCCTACTACGTTTCGTTGGATTTACCTTCTACGAAAGATGTCTACCCGTCGCCATCGTTTTTCTACGGCCCCTGCGACTGTTTCCAGGCCCCCGGATGGTCCTCCATCATCTAACTCCATAGATATCTTGGCCTTGGCCACGAGAGAAATCAACGAGGGAGGACCTGGCGGTCAGGGTGAAGGGTCGTCATGCCCAAAGCCAACGACTGACCGCCATGCCTCAGCAGCGTTATGGGCTGATGGCAATTCGGGGGGAAGGTCGTCATGCCCAAAGCCCACGACTGACCGCCATGCCTCAGCAGCGTTATGGGCTGATGGCAGTTCGGGTGGAGGGTCGTCATGCCCAAAGCCCTCGACGGACTTCAGTTCAGTTCCTTTTGGGCCTGATGGCACTTCGGGTGCAGGGTCGACATGCCCCAAATCCGTTGCGGTCTCCGTCGCAGGTCCAGTGATGTCTTCTCCGAGCGAGATATCGCCATCGATGCAACACCAACGGGTAGGTTTTATCCAAGCCCCTTCGGTGCCAACTCCAGCTGCACCTCAAATCGGCCCACCATCGATTGGAGCTCTTGGCGCAGGGATCCCACCTTATTATTCCGCTTGGACACAGCCGCAGACGGTGGTCAATCAGGCCACGCCATGGAACGTTCCTCCTGCAGTTTTGAACTCGGGACATATGCCGCCATTTTGTTTCAACCCCTGGGGATTTCCACCTCAATGGTTCCCATCAGCGGTACCTCCACCAACCATACCACATTCGTCAGGGGTCGCCCATGTGGGTGCACCCAGCTGTGATACACAAGCACGGCCTTCGGCAACCAGTACTGGTGCGCCCTTTGCCGACGCCACGGTATCGCTCGTCAGCGACAGTGACGAGGATATTTCGGAGATGTCCTGTTCGACCCCTTCTCTTGCGTCCAGAGAGGTTTTCCGTAATTCATAATTATAGAAAGGAGAAAGGGAATCCTTTTTCTGATGAGATTACTCAATGGTGGGAGGAACTGAGAACTCATAAACTCTCATCAGATGAATATAAGGAAGAGCTGTCATCTTTCTTAGTTCCTGTGGAACAAGAGAAATACTTCTCAGCACCAGAGTTACCAGCCGGCATCAAGAAAGTCTTCAAGCAGGTAAATCCTTCCATGGTTGCCCAAGATGACAGGCTTAGAGTTGCTCAAGGGTTTGCTCTGAAATCGGCCTTACCCTTTTTACGCTTACTCGAAGCAGTTGCCGACCCTGAAGGTCCCAATGAGATCAACAAAGATTTGATTTTGGATCTCACATCTTCGGGTCTGATTTTGTTAGGCTCTGCATGCCAGGGCTTGGCAGTTACTCGTCAGCGTGCCTTTGATGATATCGTGGATAAGAGATTTGATACAATTAAACGGAATCTACCTTCCATGGGAGAACTATTTGGTTCTACGCTGATGAAAGACATTGAGGAAACAGAGAAAGCTAACAAGTTAGCCGCGAAAGTCACTAGTGGTAAAGGCCTTTCAAGCACCTCTAGAAGTACGCGTTTCTCACCATATCAAGCCGCGTACAGAGGGTCTAGAAACCGACGCTTCACCATGGCTTACAGGCCAACATACAAGGGATCTACCGGTCGACAGTCCTTCAAAACATCCTCATACAGAGGACGAGCGGGTAAGCAACCCAAGTCTTCCGATTACCCACCCTCAAAAAACTAACTGTTAACTCTGTTGTGGGTTCTTCAGCACCTTTTGCACATCCATTTCCGGCAGGCCGTCTTCAATATTTTAAGCATCGTTGGCTACTTATCACTCATGATCCTTGGATTATAGATACAATCTTAGGTTTTCACCTGGAATTTACTTCTGTTCCCATTCAAAAGAAAGTGCCTAGTACTAGAGCCATGTCTGAACATCATGCCTTTATTTTTGATGCGGAGATACAGAAGATGCTTGAGAAAGGAGTTATAACTATTGAGCAAACAGTTCATGGTCAGTTTTTATCTTCTTTGTTTCTGGTTCCTAAGAAGAATGGGGATCTCCGTCCTGTCATCAACCTCCGACAGTTAAATAGATTTATGCCTTACCGACATTTTAAAATGGAGAACATTACAGCAGTAAAAGACCTTTTATGTCCTAATGACTGGTTAGCTACTATCGATCTTAAGGATGCTTATTTTACTGTGCCTATTCATCACTCTTACAGAAAGTTCCTTCGCTTCTGTTGGAGAGATATCATTTATCAATTTTCCTGCATGCCCTTTGGTCTCTGCAGTGCTCCAAGAACATTTACAAAAATCCTGAAGCCGGTTGCTTCGTCACTCAGAGAGAAAGGGATTCGCTGTGTCTTTTATCTAGACGACATTCTAATCTTGGGATCGTCATCCCCAGAATGCTTGAACAATACTAAGCTGACGGTCAACTTACTCCAGAGTTTAGGATTTGTTATAAACGAGGAGAAATCTAAGCTAGTACCAGCACAACAAGTCGAGTATCTCGGATTCCTCATTAACTCCAAGAACATGTCTCTTTCTTTGAATCAGGAGAAGTTAAACAGAATCATCAGTCACTGCAAAGAAGCTTTGTCAGCGCACACTTCCGCGATTTAGCCAGTCTAATTGGGAAGATGTCAGCCACCATTCAGGCAGTGCTCCCAGCCCCGCTGTTCGACCGCCACCTTCAACTAGACAAGATAGCAGCCCTGCGAGAACCCTGCACCTACGAGTCGGAGGTCATCTTGTCAGAAGGGTCAAGGAACGAACTTCAGACTTGGATACAATACCTACAGGTATGGAACGGTCGGACAATCGTTCAGCAATCTCCGAATGTAACCATTCAGACAGATGCATCTCTGGACGGCTGGGGGGCCTGCCTCGCACGTCTGCGTGTTGGAGGTCGCTGGACATCACAAGAGAAGGAATACCACATCAACTATCTGGAGTTATTGGCAGTCCTTTACGCACTCCAAACACTACTGAAGGATCATCGGGAGTTACATGTACGACTCCAGATGGACAACTCAACAGCGGTCTCATACATCAATCACAAGGGTGGAACACGCTCAGTGAACCTAGTTCAACTTGCCCTGAAGATCTGGTTGTGGTGTCTCCAGAGGAATATAATTCTAACAGCAAAACATTTGCCGGGCTCTATGAAGGTCACAGCAGACCATCTATCCCGGATATTCAACGATCGCGCAGAGTGGCAGCTAAATCCCCTGATCTTTCACAGCTACCGACTTTCGTGTCATGGCAGCCAGATCCAATGGCTTGGAAAGTGGACGCTCTACTTCTACACTGGGGAGATGTAGAGGGTTATGCCTTTCCTCCCTTTGCTCTTCTCTCCAAGTGTATGAGCAAGATCAGCGAGGAGAAAGCCACGATTTTGATCATAGCCCCCGTCTGGCGCACGCAGATTTGGTATCCAAGACTACTGGAGTTGGCTATTCAAAATCCCATCATCCTACCCAAGAGAAAAGATCTTCTACAATTGCCTCACGACAGAACACTGGTCCTCCCGTTGGCAGATCATATGCTCTTAGCCGCATGTAAGTTATCAGGGAAAACCTCACTTCAGAAGGAATTCCGCAGTTAGTGTCCTCCACAATCATGGCATCTTGGAGAGACCGATCCATCAAACAGTACGACTCAGCTTGGAATAAATGGGCCAGCTGGTGTCTTCAAAGACAAGCTGATCATGTTCGAGCTTCTATAGCGGTATGTTTATCCTTCCTTCAAGATCTGTTAGATTCGGGATATTTATACAGAACTCTGAATGTATATAGATCAGCCATCTCCTCGACCCACGTCTATGTAGACGGGCTACCTTTGGGTCAACATCATTTAGTTAAACGTTTCTTTAAAGGTGTCCTCAATTTGCGTCCTCCTCAGCCACGTTACTCTTCCACTTGGGATGTAACGACGGTGTTGAACTTTTTAAAGTCCTTACCCGACAATCGTCGATTATCTATCAGGCAGTTAACCCTCAAATTAACTATGCTATTTGCTTTGGTTTCAGCCAGTCGTTGTTCTTCTCTCACAGCTATAGATATTAATCATATGTCTAGGTCTTCAAATGGAACTTTCGTCTTTCGGTTAATGAAACCTTCCAAATGTGTTTCAGTCAAGAAACCCTTCCACGTCATTGAGATTTGCCGATTTAAAGGTAATAGGAATCTATGCCCAGTACGCACTCTTGAGGAATACCTAGACAGGACTTCTCATCTTAGAGAGAGTTCAAACTCTAGCATGTCTCAACTCCTGCTGTCGTATGCCAAGCCTTAACACCCGGTGGTGTCTTCAACAGTAGCCAGGTGGTTAAAAACTATTCTTAAAGAGGCGGGCATTGACACCTCAATTTTTAAACCCCACTCAACCCGGGGTGCGTCCACTTCTGCAGCTGCTTATGCGGGGGTAACATTTCATGACATCTTGAAAACGGCAGACTGGTCATCTGCAACCACTTTCACCAGCTTCTACAACAGAAGATCAGCTCAGTTGAATTTTGGCCAAGCGGTTCTGACTTCGGCGCCCTAACGACTAGCTTTGAAGTATAGAGGGTGAGTCTCTCCGGAGTTGGCGAAATATAATTCCCCAATTATGTAAAGTACTTACCTGCAATATAATTGGAATTATATAAGCCAATGGAGGAGACACTCAGTCTCCCTCCCTTCCTTTTGTTTTTGCTTGCATTTCTGCAGGCACTTTAACTCCCTCCCAAGGACACGGGTCGCAAGTCGCCTCTGCCAGTCATTGCACTTCAAGCTTCAAAAAAGACGTTCCCGCGCTCGAGCAAGGGGCACAGGTAGAGGGCTTTGAATAAGGCGCTATTCTTCAAGCTTTGAATAACTAATGAGGACGATTCCATTAGCTTCAAAGGGTGGTCAGATTGCAATACAAGGAACAATATACAGGGTGAGTCTCTCCTCCATTGGCTTATATAATTCCAATTATATTGCAGGTAAGTACTTTACATAATTGGGGAATTATAATTACATTTTTCAAATAGCGCCCTCCTGTGACCTTAATGCATTTAAGTGGGAACCCCGCTGTGTTCTGATAAGAAGTCTGGCCAGCATGGAATGTACTTGGGGTTTTCTGGTACTGGGCTAAAATCAACAACTGAAACCACTGTTATAATTATAACCAACTTTCTCTTCCCTGCTGCTGGCTTGATATCATCCTCAGTTTGGTCAGTGTGCTATACATGTACATGTACATACGTACATGTACGTACATGTACAATACCTCGTATGCTTGTTTCATGGAACTAGCTTCGTGCCTGTACTGTCTGCAGCTTCTGCAGTATAAGTCAAATTGGTATGTGGGCAGTGGAGCTATGCCGTGCAAGGAGCAAGAACTAATCATGCGTGAATCATGGAGGATCTTCTTATTGCTCCATGCTTGAATGTACATTTACACACATATAAAACAGTCTCACTTATCATCAAAATCGATGGACATAGGCTTCTTTTTTCTAAGCTCTACTGTATGGATATGACTCTTCGCGCTTAGAAAACTGGCAGTGTGGGATTGTATTATTTTCGTCATTATTACGACAGACCATGGAGGAATTCCTCCATGGACAGACTAACAGAGCCAGTAATTCAGTAATTAATAATATTTTTATGCATCACTTGACATCTCTAGCAATATTTTCACTCATAAAATTAAGTGGGCCTGACGTTTCGATCCTAGCAGGACCTCTCAAAGGCAGGGTCACAAGGACAAAACATTTACATGTACACGAAGGAAGGGTGAAGAGAGTGAATAGGACACGGATGAGGAAACAATGAAAGGACAAAGAGTAAAGCTGGTAGGGAGAGATCAAAAGGAAGGGCAAGGAGTAGGGTAGGGATCGAGAAGAGGGGGGAGAGATCAAAGAGAGAGGTATGAAGAAATGAACACAAAAGAAGGATTATCAGAAAGCTGCATGGTATTAGTCATTATACCCTCCTGGATGTTGAGACCATGTGGTTGAATAGTCCGAAGACGCTTCATCCACATTTTCTCGCGGCTAAGACGGACAGCATTACTACGGTGACCAAGGGATTTTATGCCCAGTACATGTACACTCATATCTGATATCGAATGATCAGGGAGATTGAAGTGATACCCAACAGGGGTGTCCATTTAACCGGTTTTGATTGTAGACCTATGGCCATAGATCCGTTTTTTGAGGGTGTTTTTGGTCTCGCCAACATACTGAACATTACAAACACAAGAGATGAGGTATATGATGTTTGAAGTAGTGCACGTGATAGAGCCATAGGTCGTGTGGGTAGTTCCAGAAAAATGTCCATTGTCTATTTCCTTGACATGGGTCTTGCAAACAATGCATTTCGAGGTACACTTAAATTAATGTACCAAATTTTATGATTTGCATTTTGGTAATTTTAGTCAGTAAGCAGTTTGCAACATATCACTTTAGATATTTTCACTCGTTGAAAGTGTGAATTTCCTCAAATATTGACAAATGGAAGATATCATGATGATGCAATGGACATGGAGGAAGAGTTGCCTGGTGACCCTTACCTCGGTGAGCCCATTACCTGTTCACTGTTCGTATAAAATGTCAGTCGGTGGGTAGTCCCACTTAGGTAGGCCCATGTGGGCATGTCTAAAGTTGCAAATGTGCCAAGTAACACTGCACTGATGCATGTTCCTGTGGCACCAAGAAACGCCTATGCTACAACAGAAATCTCGTTTGAAATAGGTTTTTGAATAAGTCAGGTGACAGAAACGCAAATAAAATAATAAGAAGTAAAAACAAAATTTATTCCAGCTGAACAACCCATGCCCCTATGACAACCCTTTTCAACTTTCAACTTTCACTCGGATTCTGAGTAAACGATCTTGTGGGCATCCATAACTTGAATAAATGATATACAAAATATGTGAGAAATAGAAGTGAACATGAGGATTTCACTTTCAGACACTAACCCCCCCCCCCCAATAAAAAAAAAATATTGCTAATTTCTTTTCCAACGCTCACTTCGCTCTTCAATCAATTTCTGCATGGACGGTGCTGCGTTTGCAGCGGTGCAGCAATTGTGTTAGAAATCCTTCGTGGATCATCTGCCGACATACTTTGTGCTGCGACAGATGTCCGAATGCCGTTTCTCTCTTGACAAAAATGTTTTCCATCAATTCTTGGATGTAAGCTTCGGCTGCGCTGTCCACATCTTGGAGCGCTTCATTTGAGTACCTCTTCACATACCTAATAATTATGATAATTATTATCTATAAAAATTGAACCAAAATCAGTGTGCGTGCATCATAACAGTGTCTACATGATAATGCCTTGTTTTAATAAGGTTGCGATGATTCTGCACCTGCAGCATTGCTGATACTGAACTCATTTTAACAAAGGGAATTTGCATAGTATTTGCCGCAATGGAGTTTGCGAGACTTGTATCCAATGAAGCTGCAATGAAGGTTATACGGTTGCAACCTCAGTCCTTCAAAATCCGCCACTATGTATGAATAGATTCAATCTTCCAAAATTCTAAAATGTGTACATGTTTGTGTATCTGGAGACCACTTAAGTTGTCTGGGTATGAATTGCCCTCAGATTTGAAAGGTGAAAAAACCCTGGGGTGTAATTCCAGGGTACAAATTGTCCTGGGTATGAATCGCCCTCAGATTTGACTAGAGCTAGCTGGGGGTAAATTTCAGGGTACAAGTTGTCCTGGGTATGAATCACCCACAGATTTGACCAGATACGTTAGCTGGGGGTAGATTTCAGGGTACAATTGAAGTTGTCCTGGGTATGAATCGCCCTCAATTTTGACTAGAGTTAGCTGGGGGTAAATTTTGGGATAGTTTACCAGGCCGACCAAATGGAGAAATGTTTTCCCCCATGAACTCCCATGAAGTGTATATAAGAATTCAGCATTTTAAACCTCATCTTATCGTATGCTACAGTATTCTACAGGGTTGAATAGTGGCTCCTGTCTGTATCGTTTGTTCTGGGCAGCTCAGACGATAAACCATGCGCAAGGCGACTCACGCCGACTGCCGAGACCGCTGGTTTTACCTTTTTGAAAACTTTGATGACCCGAAGTCGTTGCCCAATGACCCCATAGCCATTTTTATAGAGCTGGATATTTTTTCGGGAACGCTCTATCAATTCTAAAATCCAGTCTCAAAATGTGGTGGGCCTGACGTTTCGATCCTAGCCGGACCTTTCTCAAAGGCAGAGAGATGTATAGTGATACGTGTATAGTGATACAAAAACTGCAGATTTCCAACAAGATGAGTAGACAAAGAATACACCAACTAGGATTTTTAAAGGGTTCATAAATTAAATTCCCCCTTCCCCCAAAAAGAGATTATGTCGGCTTAAAAAAAAAATCTTAACACCTATCCATTTCATTTGTAACTTTTACTTTATTTATTTATTTTACTTAACTAATTTACTTTATATACTGTATAATTTTTCTTAAGGTAGCCTTGACTATACACTTAACATTGTATGTTTTACTGTTTGCGTGAAATAACGAATAAAATACTTGAAACTGTATATCGCCCGTTGACCACTTGAGGAATGTTCTGGTGAGTTCCAGTTGGTTATAGGCAACTCGTGTCATCTTTCATTTAGTTGTGTACGCGTGTTTGTTTTTGTTTTGCTTTACTTGACTAGGGGGGATACTTTAACTACGTGTCTCTGCACATGCATTTTGAAATTAAATATGTCCTCAAAGTCCACAAACGTCTTCAGACCAGACTATTCACCGAAGTGTGTTCTTGTTTTTAACAAACAAAATAAAAAGAAGAAAACAAAATCAACAGTGTCAGGTATAGAGTTCCGAAGTATAGTCCATTTCACTTACTAAAATTTCCCGTTTCTTATACTCGGCGCTTATAACATTACCGAAATGCTGGGGAACATGCCCAGACACGTATCGCCCAAATAAATTCAGCCTATTTTCATCGATTGATATCCATTGATCGGTTTCGTAATGTCACCGCATTTTCATAATCCTCGGTGGGGTCACTGGCCACGCGACCTCTTTTATGATCCTCGTTGTCACCGATACGATCCTCAAGGAGGATCATGATCCTCCACCGGAATTGGAGGTCAAATGCTCACTTAACACTACTGATAGTGCTTAAATTTTTGAAAGATCGGGTTGAATCTTTGGATCAGACCCAATTTGCTTACCAAAATAAAAGAAGTGTTGAAGATGCTGTACTTGTTTTTCTTCATAGTCTGTACCAACATCTGGAAACTCCAAAGTCGTATGTTAGATCGGTTTTTATTGACTTCTCAAGTGTATTCAATACTATTGTACCTCATTTATTAATAGAAACATTACTCCAGATGAATGTTACTCCTAAACTTGCCATGATTATTCATAAATGAGACTTAAGGCTTTGAATGGTGGGTGAATCAATATAGGAAGGTTTGCGGTGAACACCATGTATCAGGTCTCTAAAGGCAGAGGTATGGTTCTGAAAAGAACCTGAGGGTAACTCGACGTTTCGACCAGTATGCTCTGGCCGTCTCCTGATGACGGCCAGAGCATACTGGTCGAAACGTCGAGTTACCCGAAGGTTCTTTTCAGAACCATACCTCTTCCTTTAAGAGACCTGATACATGGTGTTCACCGCAAACCTTCCTATAATGATTATTCATAATTTCCTTGTAGACAGACCGCAATGGGTGCAATGCAATAATGTCACTTCAAGTATGAAGTCTCTGAGTCTTGGAGCACCTCAAGGTTGTGTAATTTCTCCCATCTTATTCTCACTGTGCACAAGTGACTGCAGGATCTCATGATCAGGCTCTAACTGTGCAATAATCAAATATGCAGATGATACCGTCATCAGTGGAGTTTTGCAAGATGATGTAGAATCAGTAGATGCATACTTCAAACAAGTTGGACGGTTTGTCGATTGGAGTGACAGTCGATCATTACTTGGTCTTGAATCTACACAAGACAAAAGAAATGATTTTTGATTTTCGGCGTTTTCGATCTAGCCATAACTCCTTGGTTATACATGACCACTTCATTGAGCAGGTCTCTGAATACAAGTATTTAGGTACAGTGATTGATGAGAAATTTAATTGGAATAGGAATTCACAAGTTGTTGCCAACAAGGCTATAGCCAGAGATTGTACTTTCTTAGGAAACTTAATAAGGAGTTTCATGTAGACAATAGCATCTTAGTACTTTTTTATCAGTCAGTGATACAAAGTGTTCTTATACTCAATTTTCTGTGTACTTTTGGCAATCTCTCTCAAGTCAATGTAAAAAAACTTGTAAGACCGCACAAAATCGCCCAGAATATAACCCGATCAAACCTTCCCTCAATGGTTCTTTGTATGAAAAACGCATTCTTCTGAAAGTCACAGCATTATGTCTGAAACCTCACACCCACTGCACCTTTAGGCCTTTTCACACTGTCCGAAATCTCGGGGTGGGAACCGGTTCCGACACCGAGATTTTTTTCAACCCTTTCCACTACTAACATTTCAACCCGGTTCCGAACCGGGTAGAATGCTCTTGCTGGATCGAAACCAACCCTGGCAGGGACGAGTGTTGAAAATCTCGATCCGGATTGAAAATGCATTTTTCAGCTTGAACCGGTTCGAAAACGATAGTGTGAACCGCCCCGGGTTGAGATCACTACCGCCGATCCGGGTTGAGTTGTGTGGCGCGAAACTCCGCGGAAGAACACGTACCCACAGACGAAAAGTTCGTTGACACCCACACAGTACGTACCGTTGTGCACAGAATGCGCAATGTTTAACAGCAGTCTGGATTCTGTTAATGCGCGCTGTGCTAACGGCCGCGCAAACTTTGACAGCTCTTTCTATGGTTCTACTTTCGCACGCAACTCAACCACGTGTTGTTGCGCAATCTATATATCGTGCAACCAATGTTGTGCACAGAATGCGCAATGTTTCACAGCAGTCTGGATTCTGTTAATGCGCGCTGTGCTAACGGCCGCGCAAACTTTGACAGCTCTTTCTATGGTTCTACTTTCGCACGCAACTCAACCACGTGTTGTTGCGCAATCTATATATCGTGCAACCAATGTTGTGCACAGAATGCGCAATGTTTCACAGCAGTCTGGATTCTGTTAATGCGCGCTTTGCTAACGGTCGCGCAAGTTTTGACAGCTCTTTCTATGGTTCTACTTTCGCACGCAACTCAACCACGTGTTGTTGCGCAATTTATCTATCGTGCAACCAATGCTGTGCACAGAATGCGCAAT
The DNA here is from genome assembly GCA_949987565.1 of Luidia sarsii. NCBI lineage: Eukaryota > Metazoa > Echinodermata > Asteroidea > Paxillosida > Luidiidae > Luidia > Luidia sarsii. Next base: position 20,377,211 of record OX465103.1, on the reverse strand, counting down.
GTTTCACAGCAGTCTGGATTCTATTTTACGCGCGCTGTGCTAACGTCCGTGCGGCGGCCGGTAGTCCCATCTGCCCAACTATCCCGTCGGCCGAAAGGCAAAAGGGCACGGCGGCACTGTGCGGGTACGGAAATTCGTTGCTGTGAAAATCATCCAAATTTGAGGGCACTGCAGCAATTACATAGGTATATACAATGTTTGGTCGTTATTTCATTTAGGGGAATTGCTTCTTGCCTTCTTCGCGAATGCTTCGCGAAAGCTTTTCGTGAAACGCGCAAATTAGGGGGGCCTACCAACATTTCTAAATCGCGCATGCTTCACGAAAATATTTTCGCGAATTTTATTTTATTTTTGACTGGTACATCCGGCCGCTTGGCGCGTCGCAAGGCATTGTGGGGGCGAGAAAATCACCACAGCGCGCAGGCGCCGCACATGATCCGTGTTGAGAGTTCGTAGTGTGAATACGCACGGCTGTATCCGGATTGCAAGTTACCCGGTTCACGCCGCGGCCGGTTTTTGTCATGAACAGTGTGAACGTTGCGTCTCTGTGAACCGGGTCGAAAACAGCCAAGGCTGAACCGGAGCGGAACCGTGTAGGTTTCAACCCGGTTCGAAGCGAAGAGTGAGAAAAAGCCTTTTGTTTGTGTTACAGTCGGTCTGGCATTCGCTTGTGTGTCCCTCAGACTATTCACTACTGGTATAAGTCGTTCATCCCAAACGCTATTCACATTTTCAATAGATACTCCAAGCGGTAGATGACTATTATATCATGACTGAGCCTTTTTTTACCCTAGCTATTGCCACAGACGTTGCATCTGCGTATGTTTATGCTTTTATGTGACTTTCTGGTGTATCCGTGGGTTTAGTTCGATAATTGCATTGGATGTGTATAATCTGTGTATTATTGATTTGTTACAGTATGAATATGCTTTATCACATTGGAAGGCACATTTCTATGTTTTTAAGTGGATAATAATTTAAATCAATCAATCAATGAATACTGATTGTACTTGTAGGCCTACACATATTATTTTATAATAATGTAACAATTATTAGACGATGTACATGTACTCTGTACATGATGTAAAAAGTTTATTTCATTTAACCAATATTATTATTCAGTAACAATTCTTGCACCAGTGCTCTAAGCTCCTGTGAGTGTGACAGCTATATACATGTACATGTACTGTACAGTGTACATACATGTACTATACATGTACATGTACATGTACATGTACATGTACATGTACATGTACATGTACTGTGCAGTATGTGTATTGCAATGATTGCACATGGTTCCATGGTTCTACCAAGGTCACTTGTTGGGCTCTGGTGTTCTGGGAAAGTGTCATGTTTCAACTCTTGGCTGCACCAGTACTCAGTAGCGGTTGCAATGCCCCAGGGAACCATTTAGGACTGAAACAGGCGCTGGCTCTGTGGTAATTGCCTTATTTTGTCATGATCAGATAAACAACAGTGGGGGTCTATTGCCGTGTCCCTATATGAGGTTAGTGCCTACGAGTGCATTAGGAAGCAAACCAGCACACGACACTGCCTGTAGATATAAATAAGCACCTGGGTCCCCCCCCCCCAGAACCGTGTTCCAGCTCTTGAAATGTATGTGCAAGCAGTCAGTTCTCAAGTTTCCAACTCCTCTCATCTTACCCTTAATCCCCACGACAATCTCCCTAGGGAAGAACGTCTTTCTCTCAACACTCTACGTTCCCGCGGTGACATTATTACCAAGCCAGTGTGGCAGGGGCGCCCGCTACATGTATAATGTATACTTGTACTTTGTTCTTTTGTTTTTAAGTTACATCTATCCACTTTGTTGTTTTTTCTAAAAGTTGTATGTACATGTACATGTACTTCGATCGATGATTTTTAGTTAGTTAGTTTGCCCCTTCCCTTGACTGTTTACCAGTAGAGATAAGATCGAGTATTATCTTTTTGGGAGGAACAGTGCCCAACACAGCAGCTGGGCAATGTAGACATTTTCAGTGTCCTGTATACAGTACATGTGTTGGCCCTCCAGTTTGCAGACTGGCAGAGGAGGGTCAAGACCTATTTCGGAAATCTCGAGCTCTGCCCTGAAAGTTTGGTCTGCCGAGTGGCTCGGTAAGTGGAAAGTTATTTTTATAGAGGGTTTCTTTTCTTTGTAAATGTCACTAATTTTCTTTAGATTTGGGTTTTCTGAGTGAAGAAAAGAAAAGTTCTTTGTGTAAGTAAGTATAAAGACCATCCCCATTTGGAAGTTAAGGAGTATTTGACCTTCTCCTGAGAGAGTTGTTTTCGAGATCATGGAGGAAGAGGTGATTGTTAGGTCATATTGATTGAAGTGTATGTTTTTTAATGAACATAAGTTTGAGTCTTCAATTCGATACAGTATATAGACAACATAATCTTAATTGACATTCCAAGGTGCATGTATCTTCATTTTTAGTAAGTTCGAGGTGTGGTACGTTGTGTTTAAGTATAATTTTATATATATGGAGGGACTATGTATTTCTAAATTCTTTAGGGTTGAAATTTCTAGAGACCTGTGTTTGGGTTGATTTTTAGCTTTTCCGCCGCTTCCAGGGAAGCGGAAAAGCTATATCTTTTGTTAGGCTTTTTCTTAGTCTTCTTCTTCTTCTCCCCCAAAGCCCATAGACAATGCACAGGGGTTTTGTAAGCACGACTTTGGTCATTGAACAGACTTGGATTTTTTTCAAACGTGGCAAATGCATAAAGCCCATGCTGAAATTGATACTAAACACCTTGATGTCATCATGACGTCATCACGTGTCACGTGACCTTGCTTTGAAGGGGCAAATTTCAAAATCCATTAAAAGCAAAAGTGCAAGTTCGTTTGGTTTCAACTTCGCACTGTATCCAAGTTGGGAAAAGGTGTATCCAAAAATTGCCATCGATTGACCGTGACGTCATCTCATGAATATTTATGAGGTCATGAACTTTTCAGATTTTCACATTGAAATGAGCATATTTGGCCAACGGAGCGAGATTTTTTTCATTTTTTCTTTGATATCTATTGGGGACATGGTTTAGAAACACCTTCCGGAGCCAAAATGTCGTTACGCAATCATGACGTCATCAAAATGTGTGATTTTAAAACACATATAAGGCATTGGCCGATCATCTCGAAATTTGGTATGTAGTTAGCTATCGTGCTAGACATTCCAAATCTAAAGTTTGGAACCGAAGGACCATTGTTTATATTTTTTATGAATTTTTGAATACCACACTCGAGTCCCATAGGCTTTGTGCACAAAATATGTACATGCGTTTTGGAGTAGGAATGGGGCTATTCTACGACTTGTTACAAACAGAAGCGGAAAAGCTCTATGCTCTGTTTCACAACAGACATATATTTCTCGTTGTATTTGCTGTTGATACTGTGTGAGTCTTTCAGTTTGAGCCCAAGTTTTGCCCAATTCTCTGGGTGCATGGGTGTCTCAGTGAAGTGAAGATGGGATATTGTAAGATGCAGTGTGTGCCAGTGATGTGTACAGTGAGCCAGAAGGTGTGAGTTGTAATTTGGTAGGCTGGCTGTAGAGTAAACCACCAGCTAGTGATGTCCAGGGAGCTGGCACATGGCTGGTCAGCTGAACTAATGCACGTACCGGTACATATATATATATATGGGTTTGGCTGATATTCATGAAGGTTGTGAGTTTGCTTAATCTTTCCTCGATGCCCAGATAAGACTGAGTCTTGAGAGGTGGTGTTTTTGGTTTTTCCTTGCTGTGTAGGACAGAGGAACTCAAGTGTAAATTCATTGGGGATTTTAAAAGTGAAAGAAGTTAATCTTGTTATTTTGATTGCATTTGTATTTACTATATTTTTCTTATCATTGTTTTCTGTATTCAAAGGTTACTTAAGTTGTTGTACCCTTTGAACTTCATCCCATTGAGTGCTGCGTTGTATAACCATTTTGTAGTTTTGATATAGAGTTGTGTTGTATTGGGTTATATTTTATGGTTTGGTCTATCTCTTGGTTTGGTCACTTTTTTTGTTTAGGTTAGGTCTGGATTTGGTCAATTGGTTTAAAAAGGTCTGAGTCTAAGGTTCTTGTCATTGGTTGGTTTGGTCATGGAACGTGTCAGTTTGATTTTGTTTTCATAGGATTTTTTAGGTTAAATTAAGTTAAATTAAGTTAGTCGGATCGTGTTTGGTTAAGTTGAATAAAGTAGCTAGTGAGTTTTTTCCATGAGCCAAGATAGCGTTGCAATTTTTTTTTTCAGAATACCCTGCGTTTTCTCCTCCGATCGTGGGATTGTTTTTTTTTTACTTTTTATTTAGGCTGTTTGCTAGTTTTCCCCACATTGTGTAGGTTTTCCGGGTTACACCAGCAGATAAAGGGTTAGCCGTAGTAATCATGGATCGCCAAAAATATATTGATGAAGCCAATCGCCATTTAACAATCCCCATCACTATAAATGTCTGGACTCTTATCCCACTGGCAAATTTTCAGAGCAAATTCAGCAACATTTGGATGACATGCGATCACGTGATCAATTGAGTAAAAAAAACTCACAGATTTCTATCACCGATCAATCGTAGAACTGCCAGATTCTACCTTCTCCCGAAAATTCACAAGACCAACAACCCAGGCAGACCCATCATCTCTGGCAATGGTTCACCTACGGAACACATATCTCTTTTCATTGACTCTTTTCTCAGACCCTTGGTTCCCCAAATCCCCTCCTACGTCCATGACACTCCCGCCTTCTGCGAAAGTTGGAAAGTGTCAAGGATCAAATTCCGACCACTGCCATGATTGGTACCATTGACGTTTCCTCTCTGTACACAAACATCCCCCAGGAAGAAGGCATTCAATCTTGCTCCTCGGCCCTGGCCAAAGGAAACCCGTCTTCTCCCCCATCTCTGATATAACCACCCTCATATGAGGCTAGTGCTGGCCAAGAACAATTTCTCCTTTCTAGGCACGCACTATCTTCAAGTGCATGGCACTGCCATGGGCACACGCATATGGCTCCTTCCTTTGCTTGCCTCTTCATGGGTGACCTTGAGGAACGCATGCTCATTGAGGCTCCTTGCCGTCCCTGGATTTGGTGGAGATACAATGTACATAGATGACGTTTTTTGGACTAGGGACGGTAGCAGCTTGAATGCCTTCTTTGACCACATCAATTCCTTCCACAGGACTATCAAATTCACATGGGAGCAGTCTCTTCAGCAGACACACTTTCTGGTTGTCACCATCCGGAAAGACCTCAATACACATACTACTAACTTGTATTACCGACATAAATATCTCCATGCCTCCAGTTGTCACACCAGACAATGTACGTCTGGTATAGCTTACAGCCAGGCCCTCAGAATGCGGCGCATATGTTCCAATGAGTCTGACTTTCGCCGCCATACACGTGTATTGGCCAGTAACTTGGTTGCTAGAGGCTATAGTTCTCGCCAAGTGAAGAACTCCATTGCTAAAGTCTATTCCATTCCCAGAAGTTCGGCACTCAAACAAAAGCCACCAGGTCCCAAGGACAATCCCAAGGTTTACTTCCTACCACCCTTCTCTTCCTCCTCTCAGGAAGATAACTAAGGAAAACCACCATATTATCCACACTTCAGATCGTCTGGAGAGACGATGGTTACTTTGACAAAACGGCACAGTCAAATTTCACTCGGTTACTTTGACCGAGTCCAATGGTTACTTTTACCAAGCAACCTCTGCCGAGTAGAAGTGACCAGGTATAGCCGATTAGTCCAGTGGAAACGCACCACTCGGTTAAATGCGACTCGGTAAAAACACATCCGGCCTATGACGTGTCGACACAGGGTGGTCCCAAGTAGAGTCTGGGGTCCTGCGTCTGATGGTTAAGTTCGAAATTTGCTCGGAGAACACAAAATGAATCCTAGCAGACAGCGGTTTCCAGTTGAACATTCACCTTGCCTCAAATTGCTATTACTCAACGGTCACACATACACTAATTATAAGGGTTGTTTGAAGGAAATTACTATTTGGACTCTACGGTGGTTCTATATCCCATGAACTTGTAACAACGCAACGACCCACCGGAACAATTACAAGTTGAGGGAAAAGACAGTAACGACCACGCAACGGAATTTAACCACCACGGTAGAATCCAAACAATGCACAAGAAATACAGTGAGAAACACCATGAGGAAGCTTTTAGTACAATATATATGTGAGAAGGGGGCAGGGGGCTGGCGTGGCTGTTGTTGCTGGTCCGGTGTTGGGTGAGGGGGGCTGGCTGCTCGCACTGAGGACTCCCAGGATGGGGCTAGCAGGGCCACTGGTGCTGGGACTCTGGAGGGCTGGGCTGGGGCTGGACGGATCCATCGGGGGCTGGGCGTTGAAGGGGGCCTCGTTGTCAGGGGAGGGGACGACACACAGGTTCTGACGGAGAGGACTGCCAAAATCTCTCGTTCCCTGCCTCGGAGGAGGTTTTATCAGGAGAGGGCCCTAGGAACAGGATATGGCAGGCGTCGGTTTTAGTAATTATTTACATTATAATGCCCGCTCAAGAAAGCACATATTTATAATTATATCAATGGTCAACAATTCGCGTAGATTCCCAGTCATGTAAAAATCTCATTAACCCATTAACCCCTCCCGAAACACGCACGCCTATCGCACATACCACACTCTAAGCAGTGTGGACGATACATACAGTTGCCCATATGCCACGTGAGTTTCATTCTCAAAACACAGGCCTGAAACAATACCTCCCAAAACACCAACAAAACCTCTAAACCCCACACTAAAATATATACCCGGTGAATCTACGACAAATCGCGGAAAAGGTGATAATATAATTGATGTCTTATTCAGCAGCTAAACCCATGAAAATATGACTTAAATGTGGAGGAAGATGAAAATGGTCTTACCTAGGAACAGGATATGGCAGGCGTGCCTTACAGCCAGTGGACGTACCGTGTCACGCGTACGGGCCTTTATAGCCGAGTTTTCTCGTCCGGGGTCACGCACGAATTTGCGCCGCGGCTTACACGAGGTTTTGCGAGACTGAATTCGAGACTACGGAAAACACAGGAAAATACCCGGATGTAGCATAGGTGCTGCCAAGATGGCGATGTAAGTGGATAGCTGACATCGTGCGCTCTATTTTCATATCAAATATGTCCACTTTCGTTAATATTTTGGACATGTAACAGCGCGACCGAAAAAAGCATACTTTCTGGACCAAAATCCGACGGCCAGTTTTCCGTAGGTGTACATCGAATTCTTAAAAACAGTCGAAATAAACCACATATTTCACGAGAAAGGGGAGATTGAATGCTTCATGTACATGTATAATACAAGGAGGAGCCTTTCCGTTTTCGGCTCAAATCGCCAACTGAAAATTGGCGACTTTCGCGAGATTTCACCGAAGTAGGCCCATTTCCGTACACATGGTCTGCTCGTGTACTGTACATGTACAATGTACAGTACAGTACATACCGGTACATGTACTGTACATATCATGTACACAATCACGTACAAATCACATATTGCATTAAGTGTATGACAATTGAATGGGAGATGCGCTTTTCTTACCCGGCCGTGCAGTACATGTACATGTACAGTACATGTACTGTACATGTACAGTACATGTGTGCCCAAGCAATTAATGACTTATTAATATTCAGCAGGCTAACTTGGCATTGTCCAATCAGGGCGCGCGCTTTTCCATTCAGGTCACAAGGTCACGGATTTTCCTGCTCGAATAATGGCGGCCGATCCCGTACGTTAAAAAGTGGGGGACTCGTTGAGAACTTCAGGTGTACATCGCATTCTTAAAACACCTACGACATCATCTTCACGGGGTTTTGCTAGATCAAGGTACATTCTTTCCCATGATTACCTCAGCTAAGAGGAGACTTTTGTTTTCGTCGAGAAAAATAAGAATTTACGTCGCACTTTTTCAATCGATTTTTCGGTGAATTAACAACCCTCAAAATACATATTAATCATCATTTTGGAAAAGAAAAACCTTATTGGAGGCACGCATTAGATCTTCAACTACCTAGAAAAGTTGGATTTGAAAGGATTTGATACGCTGAGGCATAGAAAACGACAATTTCCCGAAGCCTTTTTCAAGGCCGCTTTCGCTGTGCTCACGTGACATTCGATTTGTGTGGACGAGAAATTTGGGGTCAACGCGTGACACGTCCACTGGCTGTTATATGGCACCCTGGACATCACCAGATCCCTACCATAGCCCTAGGGCATTACTGAAGGTCACCCCACCAGACCGCCACCATGGTAACATGAATAGTATAATGCCTGTCTGTTTGTGGTATGGGGCTGACCTCCAGTAATTCGGACTTACAAGGCAGACTGGGCAGTACCATCCGGGAGCTATAGGTTTATACAGACTAACTACTTGATTATACATGGTTAATACTCCCGGAGGTACCCCCTACATATAAAAGGGGGCTTCTTAGCTGGATTGCAGCTCCTCGGAGCGACTAGCCGTAGTGATGGGGCTTGGGGTACGCAGATGGGCTCTGGGTCCGTCCACCACCGAACGTCAGTCCGTCGAGAGAGTTGACAACCAGGAAAGGGGGGTTGAGAGCAAGGGCCAGTTCGAGAGGCGAACCGGGTCGGCTCTCCAAAGCGAGACCTGGGGACAGTGTCTGAATCAACAGAGCACGGAGTGAAGGGATGCGAGAGTAGTTAGGGGAACACCTAACTAGGGAGTTCAGCGAGTTCCCAAAACTCAAAGTCGGAGGAGAAAGTGCTAGACGGGGGCACTTATCTGACGAGATCCTCTCGCATCTAGGCCTTCTTCGCTTCTTGATTAAGATCACTGGGTGGATAACTTTTTGGGCTTACTAACTAAATCGATACCAATTTAAAGAATATACAATTACAATAACGTTGACTAAGCGTGGCAAGATTGAGATTGGGATTTCGCATTATTCTCGACGAGTTAAGTGAATCGTATATAAACGAGAAGTGAAGTCATGTCACACGGCATGGTCACCAGGCATTCCCTTAACTGTGGGGAAGTATACTGATTCGAATTCGGGGACATGCGGTAGAGATACATAAATTACAATAAACCAACCGTACACGGGGGAATAGGACCGATCGAGTAGCTTGTTCGCATTGAAGGTCAACTAAGGGTAGAGGGCATAATTGTGGTGTGTGGCAGCGAACAGCCGTCGTCTAGCATAAATGGTCAATGGAATGTGTCTGGTCAGTGGTCACACGTGGCACAGTCCCCCACGAAGAACTAACTTCGGGGCTGGTTTTCCTCTGACGTGGACATAAGCCTGTGGTCAGGAGATGCGCCTGGTCTACAGTCATGACAGACCTATGGCACGATTAATAGTACAACAGCGTCTTATTTAACAACATCAATGCAATTATGAGAATACTCATATATTTTACTATCCTCTTGGGGCATGTTCAAACGAAGACAATGAATAAGGATTCTATGGATCTGCCACCAACATATCGACAATGTGGGACTTGATCTGACCAGAATCTGACCGACAGTGGTCAAACCTACTATATACTGTAAATCATTAAATACAAATACCAGATGTGATTTGGCGGAACGGATTTCGTCTCAATTGAGTCCGGTCTACTCAAAACTCAGCGTATAACAAGCGCGGATGCCAAAACTTTCCAATAATTGATTAGGCAACAATGAAATAATGGTCACTGCATAGTAAACTTGAGAAAAGGTTCCAATAATGATTCTCATACGAGAACGTTCAACTTATTTACACATGAATACAGGATGTAGCGAATACAATCGGGCGAATACAAGCCTGAACTTTCGCCCTTACTGTCGGAAACAGTATAGTGCTGTCTCGTTGGGCAACGTCATGTCGCAACCACATCAAACGCATGAGCGCATCATTTTATACAATAATAAGGGAGACGCTTACCTGTATCAACAGAGCACGGAGTGAAGGGATGCGAGAGTAGTTAGGGGAACACCTAACTAGGGAGTTCAGCGAGTTCCCAAAACTCAAAGTCGGAGGAGAAAGTGCTAGACGGGGGCACTTATCTGACGAGATCCTCTCGCATCTAGGCCTTCTTCGCTTCTGAGGATTCTCGGCGAAGGACCGGGGATAAAGTCGCAAAAATCACGCGCTCGGAAGATACAAAGGGGCAGCCCTGATTGGTCTAAGACCAAGACAAATGCTCGAATTTCGTAAGAAAGAGGGATTAACCAATCAGAAATTAACAAATAGTCTAAAAGTTTGGGGGTATAGCGTGATCAGCCCTTTCCACCGTCAAGTAAGCAATTTCCATCACATGATCGGACCATGGGCTGTGGTCATACGATGGTCTGACAAACAACGCAGCACCGTCCCATCGCGTGATGGTCCGACTGGTCAGACTTGGGCCTTGCGTAGGAGTGGCGGATGTCTTGGGGCCATTCCGGCCAAGCCAAATAAGGAAGTTGGATGTGCAGATAGGTTAAGAAATAAATCAGAAAGCAAGGGATCGATAATCGTCGGACCCAATTCCCTTCCACTAATTTCCAATAATTTAAACAGGGTCCGACAGACGTAACACGTATACATGCACTGTGCACAGCGTATGCTTTATGTTGCGTGCCTAAAATGTACACACGTACATTGTGTATCCGGCTGACACTTGACCTTCATGAGCCGTTATATTGCCAGCTCCGTTAAATTTGACCGACTCAAAAGTCCAAGTGGGAACGACTTCCTACCTCCCTTCTCTTCCTCCTCTCAGGAAGATTACTAATTGGAAAACCACCATATTATCCACACTTCAGATCGTCTAGCTGATGCCATTCCAAACTCGCCTGTTTTGGCTTTCAGGCGCCCCCGTAACCTGCGTGACTTAATTGTCCAAGCAGAGGTTCCACCTTTGGACATTTCACCTCCCACTAATTAAATTTGGTACATTTAAGTGTACCTCGAAATGTATTGTTTGCAAGACACATGTCAAGAAAATAGACTCTTTTAATGGACATTCCTCTGGAACTACCCACACGACCTATGGCTCTATCACGTGCACTGCCTCAAACATCATATACCTCATCTCTTGTAGAGTTTGTAATGTTCAGTATGTTGGTGAGACCAAAACACCCTCAAAAAACGTATCTATGACCATAGGTCTACAATCAAAACCGGTAAAATGGACACCCCTGTTGGGTATCACTTCAATCTCCCTGATCATTCGATATCAGATATGAGTGTACATGGGCATAGAATCACTTGGTCACCGTAGTAATGCTGTCCGTCTTAGCCTTGAGAAAATGTGGATGAAGCGTCTTCGGACTATTCAAGCACATGGTCTCAACATCCAGGAGGGTAGTGACTAACACCATGCATGCTTTCTAAAAATCCTTCTTTTGTATTGACTTCTCCACACTTCTCTCTTTGATCTTTCCCCTCTTCTCACTAATCCCTACCCTCCTCCTTGCCCTTCCCTTTGATCTCACCCTACCAGATTTACTCTTTGTCCTTTGTTTCTCATGCGTGTCCTATTCACTCTCTTCCCCCTCCCATCGTGTACATGTATCTGTTTTGTCCTTGTCACTCTGCCTTTGAGAAAGGTCCTGCTAGGATCGAAACGTCAGACCCTCTAATTTTTAAGATATATAATAGGGAGTTCAACAACTACAGCAAGTTCCAGAAAACATCCAAATCGAGAGGGATAGAGTGCCAACGGAAGTACTTTATCTGACGAGGTCCTCTCGCATCTAGGTCTTCTTTGCTTCTGAAGATTCTCGGCAAAGGACCGGGAATAAAATCTCCAAGGTGACGCGCTCGGAAGACAATGATGGGGCAGTTTCTGATTTCTGAAACAAATTGCTAAAATTTCGCAAGAATCGGGGATTAACCAATAATTTTTATTTTTTTTTTGGGGGGGGGTTATAACGTGATCAGCCTCCCCACTACCAGCGCGGCATTCCGGCCATGCCAAATATTAAGTCCGAAGTATATGGATAAGGGAAATCGAAAGCAACAAATCAATATCATCGTCGGACCCATTTGCCTTTTGACAAAATTCCAATCAATTGACAGGGTTCGACACTGATAAATAAGGCACCGTGTCGGCATTCCGACCACCAAACCAGCCTGCCCACATAGATGCCTGGTAAATGGTTAAATATTCTCTTAGAATTGTATATTTCGCGCTAACCATACATATATTTCGAAGAACAGCTGATGTAAAGAAATTGTCCCTCCTGTATTCTTAATGTAAAAAAGAGGAATATGTCAAATGTGAGAAAGATCAGATTAATCAGCACTGTGTTTCATGTTATTGATGAAAAGGTGAAATTAAGAAAACTTCAAATGTTGGTATACCCTTTTATGTCTCCGTTCGATTTTCTGGGCTAAATCACGTGGCTTATTTGTTGCTATATGTATATAAGTTCCACATTATTTCTTGGGGGAAAAGGAACAATTTAATGCACGTGTAGAGGCAACAAGCATTTCAATACAAGAAGGGCGTATGCGACCACCATATGCCGCGCCGCTTTAATTAATATAGTGACCCAGCTTGACCACTGCACTGCCACCGGCTACTTGCACCCACCAAAGTGGGTGCAGATCGGGTAAGCGACGCTACTGTTGTGGGCCCACTCAGATCATCTCCCTGGTCTCTGCATGATGCATGCTTACACAATTGGGATCCTGTCTTTTGATTTCAAATAGAGAAATCGAGAAGGCCAATAGGCTATAACATTATAAAATAATTGACAAATGATTTTCAGATTTCGTTTGTTCTTTACAAGGTTTTTTCTCTGTTCGTTGATATACAAAACACAAACGGCAGATAATCTTCAGTAAAACCCATCCCATTCACACGAGTTCTGACCTGGACACTTCCCCCGTTTTTCGGCGTTCAGAGGGTAATGTTGAGGATTATATACAATGTACATGACCGTAGGCCTACCATGAAAAATTCATTCACAAAAAAAACATTCCCGAATAAGAAAGAAAATAAACATATTTTTTGGCATGATTGAACAAAGAGTTGGTTTTGGGCATCGATGGAAATAACAGGTTTTGAGCCGGAAGATTTTCTTTCTTTCCTTCATAATTATAACAGCCACCAGTTGTAAACACGAATAGGCCTCAATCCAGACATCGCCCTCATCATAACTTGGTTCAAACGGTCCATGTATACATACGTACCGTCTTATCAATTACCGTCACATTATTCTGTATAGGAAAACGAAAAACTTAACCACATGCGTTTTAAGAATCTGTTTACATAGGCCGTAATTATCATACTACTACAATTTTGAAAAAAAACATGCAAATTATCTACCATTACTTTGTATTGTACTTGAACCAAGCAGCACAAAAATAGTTAAAACTAAGTTATAACTATAATTACAAAATATTGAAAACATATTTTAATTCCAAATCTTCTGAAAAAAATAGCTTCAAGATGCATGTTTATGACAAAAACTAAATGTGATAGCCAATACCGTCGAATCTTAAAAAAAAATATCTACCTATAAAGAAAGGAATAACCAAAAGGGATTTGCCAAGAGTTTACCCTCTGTTCAAATTTATAAAACCAAGGGTAAAAACCATCAGAAAAACCAAGTGGTCATGGGTCACGAAATGTAGGTGTGCATGCTGACCGCCAACATCTGTAAGTCGATGAAAATATATTCTTATAGATTTTCATAATAGATTAATGATCTAAGACAGTGCAGGATACGCCTGTTTCGGCTCAACCGTCAACCACGTCATGAGAAAACCGTGGTAACGATATTCAAAGCTAACTTTTTCAAAGATGAGATTGTGCACTCTAATAAGTAAACGTGTTTTCATGTTTATGTTAAAGCTATAGACTATGGTACACTATTTGCGTAGGTCAAAGAATCGCCTTGTCAAGCTCAACGTATAAGGCCTATAAACAAATACGCCTGTGTGAGTTTCGGCTCAACCATCAACCGCGTCGTGAGAAAGCCGATTCGGGGGAGTAACTTGTAAACGGAACTCTTTGTTCCACCGATCGTTCAAGAAAACGATCGTTGGCCTAATTAAGTGATTTATCCAATTTTGAATGTCCGGCAATTTGGCGCTTTGCAAATGGTGTACCTTCCCTACGTTTTATTCTAAAATTGTGCCTTTGACCTTTTTAAAGGTCCTGCTAGGATCGAAACGTCAGGCCCGCTAAATTTTAAGATTTGCATTTTGGTAATTTTAGTCAGTAAAGCAGTTTGCAACATTTTCGTATATGACTCTAAATTTTAAGGGTTTAATTATTGTTTGGAGGGGGTATGTATGGATACGGACCCACACCCTCTAAAACCAATTTGAAAAATCTGTGTTTTTGTTCATCATACACTAAAAAAAATGAAAAGTCTCTTAAGTAAATAAAACTTGAAAATTATGATTGTGTCTTACATATAAGGCTATTTTTGTTAATTGTACTTCTTAATTCCAAGTTGGACGGACTTAAACCGTAAATAACTGGCGCAACATAAATAATTCAAGTCACATTAACTCGCAAATTGAGTACAATCCACTTGTATGGAGTTCAAGTAAAATATACTTGCCTTTTTCATTTTTGAATTACTTCAATACTAACATTTGTCACTGTTAGTAAAGAAATATTTTAGGACAGCATACATAATTATGCTTGAAATACGACGACTATCTCAAACTTACTTGTGCACGTCCGTTCTGAAGTGAAATGATATTATCACTGGGTTAATGAAGTAAAAAACGGGTACAGGCCCTAAATTTCCTTTAATAAATGACAACGAGTAGTAGGACGAGGGCAACGATGGCGACAACGACCGACAAAAAAATGGTAACAAAAATAGTAACTTGAAGAAGTTGAATAATGTTGAGTTGTCGGAGCGCAGTTTGTTTACATCGGCCTTTGAAGCCAATCTGCGCCTGCGCGGTGACCCCCCCCCCCGGCGCATGAACATTCATAATGCTCTCCACGACGCTCGCCTAACTGTGCTGTTGTCTGTCGATCTCTGTTGGACGTGTGCAACGATACGAAGGCAAAGCTTTATCAACGTACAACTACTTGTGTACAACTACAAGTATACAACTTACAAGCCTGAAGTACTGTACCTTGCAAGTAACAAGAAACTTCATGATAGGTAAGTCTTAATCCGAATAATTTTATCCCATTCAAGGCATTGGAGGACGAGGAAGGATGACAACAGTTTTACTAAAGCCAAGTACTACGTAGCCTAGGTTTGATCATGTCATAAACGCATTTTGGCAGTTTGTGGGCATTATAAACTAAGGCTAGAACGGGGCCAACTGCACCAAACACCTCGACCATTGTAACGTTAACACAGAGGCAAAGTCAACATGTGGCTATAAACCTACACATCATATATAATGTATTTTTTCACGTTGTTAAGAAAATAAATAAAATAATAAAGAAATACAAAATAAGAACACAGTGCAGGGTGTCATATAATTTTAGTTTAATATTATTAATACTGGTTTTACAGAAATAACAGTGACAGTACCGATTCATATTTTCCGTTTTAACTGTTGTGTAAACATGAAGGAGCCATGCAATGAAAGTGAAAGTAATTGTAGTCCAATCCACTTAAAACAAAATATAATTTCCTCACATTTTGTCCAAAGTTGATTTTACTGAATGAGTTGTAATTTTGACTTCATCGAATTTAGTCCAATCCACTTTATGCAAAGTACAATTTCCTCACATTTTGTCCGAAGTTGATTTTACTGAATGAGTTGTAATTTTGACTTCATCAAATTTAGTCCAATCCACTTAATACGAAGTACAATTTACTCACATTTTGTCCTAAGTTGATTTTACTGAATATGCTGTAGGCTAAACTTCATTGAATTTAGTCCAATCCACTCAATGAAAAGTAAAATGATTTATCCTTCAGACAAAACCTGATGATACTGAAGCTGTTTCAACTTTGTATGCTGATATAAAAATAGGTGAGTACGTAAATTTAGACTTATCATGAACAAGGAGGAGAAATTGTATAAGCACTACAAGCTACAACATATACATGGTTCCCACAATCCCCAGCCATGTTTGCATCAAGATTGTCCATGCACATTTCGCACCAGCACTGCTTTACACACACACTTGTCCAGGTATCATTCTGCAGAAGGATTGGGTCCACTAAGCAAAAGAAAACTATTTACTTTCAAATGCCATGTGTGCGAAAAGAAGGATCTTTCCACAGAGAAGACATACTTTCAGCATATCCACCAACATTTGAAAAATAGTGAGACTGTTGAGTGCATGTTTGAAGGCTGCGATTTCAAATCAAACCTTTATGGAACATTTAGGTCACATAAGAGCAGAAAACATGCATCATCTACAGTGCATGAACTAAAAGTTGGATTGGTTACACAGACAGGTGTTGCAAAGAGTATTATATCAGAGCCAGGTTTTCCTGAAGAAGATGATGAATTAGAATTGGAATGTGATGATGATGATGACGATTTACATGTAGATATCCAGTACTTGCCACAAACAATTGAACGAACAGTTGCCGCTCTTCTACTTAAACTGGAAAGTATCCTTCATGTGTCAAATTCTGCAATTGATGAATTAGTCAGTGAACTACAATATATTGTAGGTTCTGTTTCTGCACCTGTTACACATAGCATAATCAACCAGATTTTGAAGAAGCATAACTGCCTCCTTGAAAAATCTATAATCCGAGAGTTAGCTGACTCTGTATGTAAACATAACCCAGTCAATATTGCAGTTGGCAATAATGGCCCACTTTCAACAGCCTATAAGCGGAAGCAATACTATAAGAAAGAATTCAGTCTTGTGGAGCCTGTTGAATACAAACTTGATGCTAAAGAGAAATACACCTTTCAGTACATCCCCATTCTTCAATCCTTGCAGCAACTACTGAATGCTAATGGAATTCTTGAGAAAGCTTTGAGTAGAGACAATCATGGAAAAGAGCAAAAAGCATTCAGTGGTGCTATGCCAGCATACAGGAGTTTCTTTGATGGAATATTCTTCAAAGAAAAAGAATTTTGTTGTCGAGATGAATTTCAAATTTCCATTGGTCTGTATGTCGATGACTTTGAGGTTTGCAATCCTCTTGGAACGTCCAGGAAAAAACACAAAGTGTGTGCAGTCTATTGGGTTTTGCTTAATTCGAAACATGTTCAAACTGTTGAGGAGAATGAGGCAATGACTAACTGCTTTGGGGTAAAAAAGAACTGTCCGTTGACCGGAAACCTGAAACATTTCCACGTCTTAACAGGTTATCCACCAGACATTTTGCATGATCTATTTGAAGGTATCGTGCCAGTAGAACTTGCCCATTGCTTAAATGTGCTTATATCAAAGAAATATTTTACACTCAAAATTCTAAATGATTTAATCAAGCAGTTCCCCTACAAATGGGCTGATAAAAGAGATTGCCCATCACCTATCCCTCTGAGGTTCTCAACTACTCGTACCATTGTTGGCAATGCTCACGAAAATTGGGTTTTGCTGAGGTTACTCCCCTTTATAATAGGTTCAAAGATACCCTCTGGGGAACCGGCGTGGAAGATACTTATGGAACTAAAGGATATTGTTGAGCTTGTTGTGGCACCATACTTCACAGAGGAAACAATTGCATTTCTTGACTGTAAAATCTCTGATCATCGGCAACATTTTCAGGAGCTTTTTAAAGATATTAAATTACTCCCAAAGCACCATTTTGTTGAACATTATCCTCACATGATTCGCTGTTTTGGTCCCCTTGTGGCAGTTTGGACCATGCGTTATGAAGCAAAACATAGCTTTTTTAAGCAAGTCGCTCGATATACAAACTGTTTCAAAAACATACTTTTGTCACTTGCAATGAAACATCAGCATATGATGGCACATCACTTTCAGTCTCCAAGTTTTCTCCAGTCTGAATTGGTTGTCACAAATGTGTCAACTGTTCCTGTAGATGTACTGAAGGACAATTTCGAACAGGCAGTGAAACAAAAGTATCCAAATTTGACAGTTGTCCATCTGGCTAAAACAGCATCATATTATGGAACCAAGTACTCTGTAGGTATGATTCTTGCTGTTGGTTCAACTGGTGGACTCCCTGACTTTGTCGAAATTGTACAGCTACTCATTGTTGGATTTTCCGCACTTATCCAGCTATAAGTCCTTTGACGACCTGGCAAACGGCGGGTCCACTCTATGGTCATTGACTATGTCTGCATGCATGCACCCCCATCCACAGACTACCAAACATGAACGCACAGTGAAGTCTAGCAGTGTAGAGTACATCACACACAAAACCAAAATCAAGTTTAATCTGAAATAAACAAAACAACAACAAAGGTCCCTTACAAACACATAACATAACTTATACTAAATCTACATGATATTCCAATACAATCACAGCTCCAGTATGTACTAGTGATTATACAACATTGAATATAATTATCAAGAAACATAGAACATGCAACTTACGACTTTGATGAGCTTCGGATCAATAGCCGTGCAGAAATACAATAATGAACTTGGAATCGCCAAATACAGCAACAATTGTGGTAAACCTCGAACAGTTACAAAGTCAATCGGACTACTGTCCACCACCTCCACAGCCGAAGGAGTTGTGCTGTCATCTCCCTAACACAGTCCAGAATCACCCCACACATTCCAGAGTGAAACCCCCCAGGCTAAATTAAGTGTAAGAGAAAGAACTCTACATACATATGCATTACCCATGCATACACTCAAGAGCCACACAGGTTGCATAACAACTAGAAAACAACCTGAAGATACGTTACATTCCGGCCCCTTAAATGCGACTAGACATTTACAAAAATCAATAAAACAAGTATCAATGGAAGTTGTTTTCTGAATTCTAACCTAGAACCAAAAAAAACCAAAAAAAAACATAGATAGATAAGCAAGTCAACTGCAATCTCTCTCACACAGCAAACATCTCACACCTTCAGACATTACTACGTTCAAGTAGACATAGCTTTGTAACAGGTCTCCGATAGATACCCGAAGATGTCTTGACCTCGACACTTCTTACTAGATCATCATTTCCAGCAAAGGTCTGAGTTATCCTAGCCAAAGGCCACTGGCTTCTCGGAGCTTGGTCATCAAACATCAACACAAGATCGCCCACACCAAGGTTAGGCATTTCTTCCTGCCATCGCTGTCTTCGCTGCAGCGTGGGCAGATACTCCACAATCCACCGTTTCCAGAACCTCTCAGCAAGCAACTGAACATGCTTCCAGCGCTTTCTGAAACGTTCAGTTTCACTCAATCCCTTAAGCGGTACGGGGTGTCCAGGTCGAAACTTTAACAGATGGCTTGGTGTCAAAGCTCCAAGATCATTCGGATCATCCGAGACAGGAGTGATGGGTCTATCATTCACTATAGATTCTACTTCACAAAGAAGTGTGCTAAGCCTCTCATCATCAAGCACTGTGTCTCGGAGTGATGCCAACACTTTCCGCACAGTTCGGATTTGGCGCTCCCATGAGCCACCCATGTGTGAAGCCGTTGGTGGGTTGAAGTGCCAATCGATCTGCTTAGCTAGCAGAACTCCGCTGACCTTCTCATCTTTCCGCAACTTCTTGACAGCAATTCTCAATTCCTTTTCACCGCCAACAAAGTTTGTGCCGTTGTCAGAGTAAATGCAATCAGGTGTTCCCCTTCTGGAAGCAAAACGCAGGACACCATTGATGAAAGAATCAGCATCAAGTGAGTGCAGTATCTCGAGGTGAATCGCCCTCGTCGTCATGCAAGTAAACAGACAGCCATATCTCTTCTCCCTACTCCGCCCGCGCTTCACACTCAGTGGTCCGAAGCAGTCCAAACCCACGTAAGAAAACGGTGGTTTGCCAGGAGTTACTCTAGCTTCGGGGAGATCCGCCATACGCTGGACCTCTGGTCGCCCATGCAACCTTTTGCACAACCAACATCCCTTCAGCACTCGGTTGATCAACGGACGGGGTTGAGGAATCCAGTATCTCCTCCTCAATTGCGACAACACATGATCCTTGCCGCCATGACCTGCTTGTGACTCATGTGTGTACTTCACAATAAGCGCTGACAAGTGATGACCCTTGGGCAAAATCACTGGGAACTTCTGGTCATCTTCAATATGAGCACGTCTAAGTCTGCCACCAACTCTCAATACTCCTTCATCATCAATGTATGGTCCAAGACTGTAAATGGGACTCTGTCTTCTCACAGAAGCTTGGCCTCCTCGCAAGTCTCGTAACTCTGGACGAAACGCCGCCCTTTGGACATACTTCACCAAGGACCGTTCTGCTGAACACAACTCTTCAACAGTCAATCTGGAAGGTTCTTCTCGTGGTCTGGATTTCCCAAGCCAAGCTACAAACCGTCGAATCCATACCACAGCTTTGCGTAAGCGTAGCCAGCAGGAGTATCTGTCAATGAATTCATCAATGATGTCAACCCTTTCATCGACATTGACAACACGTGAGATGACCTCCTTCTTAACCTCTCGATCATGGTCAAGGAGATTTGTCGCGTCAGGCGTGGTCGGCCAACTGCTTTCACTCTCCCACAGGTACCTCGGGCCATTCTTCCATCTCATGCTTGAGACCAGTTGGGCTGCGTCAAGCCCCCGTGAAGCATCATCTGCGGGATTATCATGCGTGCCGACATGTCGCCACTGATCAGGATTTGACCCACCATGGATCACTGCCACCCTATTTGCAACAAAGGTGAGGAAACGCTTCGTCTTGTTCTTGATATACTGTAGAACAAGTTGACTGTCTGTCCAGAATGTGGATCCCTTGATCTCAAGGTCCAGCTCTCTTCGTAGCATGGAATCAACTTGAACTGCCATGACAGCGGCCGATAGCTCAAGTCGTGGAATCGTCATGCGTTTCAAAGGACACAACCGTGCCTTACCAATAAGGAAACTGCAATGGACTCTTTCATTAGCTCCAACAAAACGAGCATAGGAAACACACCCAAAGCCATCTTGTGACGCATCCGAGAAATGATAAAGGTGACATTCTCGGACATCTCCAAAGCCCTCAGGGATCAAATATCGATTGACCGAGAACTCGTTGAGTCTGGGTAGATCATCTTGCCATTTGATCCACTTCACCTGTGTCGCAGGCTCCAATGGCTCATCCCATCCTTTGTTAGCAATCCGGCATTCATCTTGAAATAGGATTTTGGCCCTTAGAACGTAAGGACACAGAAATCCCAAAGGATCATATACAGAACAAAGCACACTCAGCAACCCCCTTCGTGTGTGACCTTTCATCTTCGGACAAACGCTCACTCCGAGAGTATCGTTCTCGGTGTCCCACTTTACTCCAAGTGCCCGTTCAACTGGCAGTCGGCTTCGGCTGAGGTCCATCTCTCTAACCACCTTCGCCCTCTCACTCACAGGGACAGTTTCGAGGACCCTTCGCCGGTTACTCATCCACTTCGTCAATCGAAACCCGCCCAATGACAGCAGGTTCGACAACTGCTTCGACAACTGGATAGCATCCTCCTCTGAGCCAACCGACTTCAGACAATCATCAACATAAAAGTTGCTCCTCACGGTCTTCCCAATCTCAGCTTGGAACTTGTCGCCGTAGTCATCTGCTACCTTCAACAGGGCGTAATTGGCACAGCTAGGGCTCCACACTCCACCGAACAAATGTGCCTTCATTCGGTAGACCTCTGTGTGTTCACCTATGTCATCATTGTGCCACCAAACAAATCTCAGAACATCTCTGTGCTCCCTCGCCACGCCAACCTGGTGAAACATCTGCTCTATATCCGCCATCAGTGCAACTTGACCTTCTCTGAAGCGTAAGAGGACACCAATCAACTTGTTCGTCAAGTCCGGGCCCTGTAGAACAACCTCATTCAAAGATCTGCCTTGGTACTTCGCTGCACAATCAAACACAACACGCAGCTTGTCTGGCTTGTTCGGATTGAGCACTCCATGGTGAGGAAGATACCAAGTCCTTCCAGGAGGACCCTCCAGATCATCTTCAGGAACTTTCTCGGCGTAGCCCTTCACCACCAGGTTGCTGATCTCTGCAGAATATCGATCATGCAGATCACGATTCTTCGCCAAGCGTCTTCCTAGCAG
Organism: Luidia sarsii; assembly: GCA_949987565.1. Taxonomy (NCBI): domain Eukaryota; kingdom Metazoa; phylum Echinodermata; class Asteroidea; order Paxillosida; family Luidiidae; genus Luidia; species Luidia sarsii. The sequence continues at coordinate 20,355,177 of OX465103.1, read as the reverse complement.
GGAGAGACGTTTCTCAGCCAATCCCTTGTTGTCAGGCAAGCGGGGATTATCTTCCTTGAGTGGGATGGCAAGATGGTAGTGCCTATCAATGGACTGCACAGAATCATCCCAAGTCTTCAAGGCCTTCTGGTCGTTAATCGAAAGTGAAGGAGAGTCGCAGGACAAGGTGTCACCAACATCCATCTTCCAGAGGCGTTCTACCTGTGCATCTAGACTTTCCTGCACAAAGTGTGATCTCACCCCAGCAGGTGCCCCACCTGCCACTGGACCACTAATAGTCCAGCCGAGGGCTGTCCTCACAGCATAGGGTTCTCCTTCTTCACCAGATCTAACCTCAAGGGGTGCAAGCAGATGTGGAGCATCTTGGCCAACCAGCAACATCACGTCTTCCTCTGACACTTGGGGAACAGGTACACCATCCAGATGCCCATATCGCTGAATTTCGTCAGCAGTGACACAACTATCATGAAGCTTTGGGAAGTTGCACATCGCGTGGACTTGGGGCAGTTGGAAGAGCTTGCCACTCCCGATAGGCTTCATCGTGGCCGTCACCTCAACTGAAACAACACGAGTCTCGATGGGAGAACTGCTACTCAGGGTGTTCAGTGACATAGACTGAGAACTACCACGAAGATTTAACTTCTTCACTAGCTTCATCGAGGAGAATGACCTGTTGCTCCCTGGGTCGAGTAGAGCGTGAGTCTTTATCCAGTCTCGCTGACCTGTGCCTCTTACCATCACCGACACAACTGGCAATGCTACCTTGGCAAGAGACGACATCCCTCCGCAGGCCAAGCTGGTTCCCTCAGGATTCGGTGCTCCCTTCTCCCGCTCTTCGTTGGCTCTCCCGAACGACTCATGCAACATCTTTGAGTGCCTGCTGCTGCAGTCTTGCACGCCGCATGGACCTCGAGCGCACTTCCGGGAATAGTGACTCCCAGACAGGCAGTTGAAACACAACTTTCTCTCTCTGACAAATGTGAGTCGATCAGGTGGTGACATCTTCACAAAGTCGGGACAGACATCTAGGTTGTGGTTTCCTTTGCAGCAGGGACATCCTGTAGGTCTTGTCGAGCTGACCCACGCAGGTCTTGATGTCTGGTTATGCGGATCCTTCTTGTTCCCTGAAGTGGCCTTTGCAGACTGTACGCTGAAGTTGGAGACTTTCTTCATGCTCGGCTTATCCTTGGTACTGTCCTTCACGCCGTACACCGGGTCGTTTGCCTCCCTTGCGGACTTATCAAGGAACTCGACAAGTCTCTCGATTCCTGGATAGCGTCCAGTCTTGTCGAGTGTGCTGACCGCCTTTGACCGCCACTTGGCTTGGAGGTAGTTTGGCAGGCGCTTTACGATCGCCCCCAGACTTCGTTTGGTGTCGATTTCGTCCAGCTGATTCATGGACTTCAATGCCAGGGTGCAGCCGCGTACATCGTCTGCCAGCCCTTGAAGACCCTTCTTCTCTCCAGGCATTATTCGTGCTCCTTCGATGAGCTTCTGAATCCACAATTCAGAGATCTTGAAATCGTTCCCAAAGCGCTCACGTAGAAGCTGTCTCGCTGTGGTGTAGCCCACCTCAGGATCCATCATGGCGCAGCACTGGATTACTGCCAACGCCTCTCCCTCGCAGTAGTAGAAGAGACGGTTCAGCTTAGCACTTGGCCCAACACTAGTGTTACCCACTGTTGCATCGAAACCTTTCGTGAACATCCAGTAGTTAAGTGGGTTCCCGTCAAACTTGTTGAGCTCAGTTCTCGGGAGTTGCATTGCGTCGATTAACTCGCGCTGTATGTCGGGCGCCTTGACTGGGTGAACAGAGGCTGATGGCGTCTGTCGAGGGGAACAGTCCGGTTCTTCGGGTGGCGCCAACTGTTCAGTGGGTGTCGACATCACAGCTGGTGCATGGTTTGGAGCGTCAGCCAACCACTGACCCACCTTGCTCTCAGCCGCCTCTGACGAGCCCAGGGACTGCTCTTCAAATACCTGTAGAACTTGATCTTCCGCTTCAGCCTTTGCAATTTCTACCTTGAGCTCGCAGTCTCTCCTACGTTGCCGCAGACGCAATTCTTCCTCCTCGAGTGCCTTCAGAGACTCCATGTTAGCTGCTTCAACAGCTAGCCTCGCCAATGCTGCAGCTGCCTTAGCTCTGGCGCTACTGATTGAAGAAGCCACGGACCCCGTTCTTCTGGACCCACTTGCAACTGATCTACTGCTACGGGTAGACATTTCAACAATTCAAGCATAGATATCCCTAGCAAGATATAAATTCTGAGCTGAAAGCAAATCAATGCAATAATGCAAAGTGACGATCGTGCATATGAATAAACAATAAGCAAATCAGCAATGCAGATCATACAAATCTGTAGGAAAATAGCAACTTGTTAGTTTCAAACAATCATACAATTGCACCAATTGAATGTCCAGTTAAGAGTTCAATGCTCCCTGTGCACAGTTCTGCGTGGCACAGTTCAGTGTTCACAGTTCGGTGTTCACTAAAGCAGTACACAGTTCGGTGTTCACATACAGTACACAGTTCGGTGTTATCTCCATGGTGCTATGCAGTTCACGGTCTGTCAGTGGTTCCACTGCCTCCTGCGAACACTGCTAGCTCGTAGTACACAGGGCGGGTAGCGGCTTCCGGTCAGTCTCCAGCTGGAATTCCACTGTCACTCTGGTGCCGAACTGCCTCGGGCGAAACTCCTCACAGCAGCCTGGATACCACACTGCACAGATGGCTCCCGCACAGTACAGCCGTCTCCCACGTAGACCAGACTCCCACGTCCAGGTCCAGATCCACACCAGGAACGTCAGACTCAAAGTCATTAAACTGTTGGATTTTCCGCACTTATCCAGCTATAAGTCCTTTGACGACCTGGCAAACGGCGGGTCCACTCTATGGTCATTGACTATGTCTGCATGCATGCACCCCCATCCACAGACTACCAAACATGAACGCACAGTGAAGTCTAGCAGTGTAGAGTACATCACACACAAAACCAAAATCAAGTTTAATCTGAAATAAACAAAACAACAACAAAGGTCCCTTACAAACACATAACATAACTTATACTAAATCTACATGATATTCCAATACAATCACAGCTCCAGTATGTACTAGTGATTATACAACATTGAATATAATTATCAAGAAACATAGAACATGCAACTTACGACTTTGATGAGCTTCGGATCAATAGCCGTGCAGAAATACAATAATGAACTTGGAATCGCCAAATACAGCAACAATTGTGGTAAACCTCGAACAGTTACAAAGTCAATCGGACTACTGTCCACCACCTCCACAGCCGAAGGAGTTGTGCTGTCATCTCCCTAACACAGTCCAGAATCACCCCACGCATTCCAGAGTGAAACCCCCAGGCTAAATTAAGTGTAAGAGAAAGAACTCTACATACATATGCATTACCCATGCATACACTCAAGAGCCACACAGGTTGCATAACAACTAGAAAACAACCTGAAGATACGTTACACTCATTGTTCATGGTAAAGTGGATTTTCTGGTCAAAAAACTGTCCTCATGGTATATTGAGCACTACAGGTCATATCAACTTGATTCAGTGACACAGGAAGTGTTCATCATTAAACAAAGTGAACTAGAAGATTACTATCCCCTTTCATCCAACATGGTTCATGAGAAGCGTATGGTGACATTGAAACGGTTCATACATGTCACATAACATCAGCTAGCTTGTGTGCAAAATAGGTAAATTATTTAACAAGGATTGCAGACTGTTTTTGAGCACATATAATTTGCATATTAAATGTACTATTTATAATAAAGGGAGTTACAAACATGGTTCATTGGTTACATGTAGCTTGTTATTTATGTAACAAATTGAGTTCAGTTCATTTTTTCCCTTGTGTGTGTAACAGATTGTCAAGATGACTGAAATGGCAGGAACTGACCAAGCTTGTATAAGGTTGAGAGTTATAACAGAGGACAACATCAGAAAATTGATTCTACAATCACTGCCAGAGAGTGTGCAAGCTCTGGAAACAATCAAGGAGAAATTTGAAATTCAAGGACAATTCACTCTCCAGTATATGGACCCAGACTTTGACAACCAATTTATGAGTGTAACATCAATCAGAGATATTGTGGATCGGGCAACAATCAAGATCTTTAAAACCTCTGTCAGTGATTCGGAGTCTGAAATTGCTGAGAGCATGTATGACCTTCTCAATTCTCCTCCCAGCGGATGCTTTACATCTTTGTTGTCATCACCTTCATACTCACCACCATCAACCGTGGGTTCTGACGACACCATCATATTGTCTGAAAAAGATTCTTCTGAGTCAGGGTCTTCAGGCAGAACACTGCAGTGGCCAGTATCCTTTCCAATTCCCAGATTCTCTTATGATACTGAATTGAAACTTGCAAAAGGCAATCAAATGTTTCAGAAGGATGGAACTTTATTGACTGCAACCGGAATGAAATCCGACATCCTGGAAAAACTGGCAGAAACCATGTTCAGCTACAAGGCATATCCATCAGACACCCAGGTCTCTTCTGTGGCAGAAGCCCTTATTCTTAAGCACCCGTGCCTGAAAGAACAAGGATCTTCCTCCGGATATCATGGTTGGAAAATAAGTCTAAAATTCAAGATGGGGAATTATAGATCCAAACTAAGGAACCATGGCTGCACAGAGCTAACAGCCAACTCACTGAAAAGAAAAGATGGCACTGAGACAAAACCAGCCAAGAATATCAAGAAACCAAGAAAGGCAGAGGTCAACTATCTTCCTGATTATCCTGAACGTGAAACAGCTGCCACTCTTGAAAAGGAACGGGCCATTCTTCTCAGTGAACTAAAAAAGAAAGGAAATGAGAGAGCAGTCTCAGAGAAAATGGCACAGACATTTTCCCATCGGAGGCAAGAGGTAGTTCTTAATAAGCCACTTGTTGCAGACTTTAAAGCCAGATGGCCAGGACTTTTTTCAGAAACTGAGGTGAGTCAGCTGTACAGTGTTTACTATTTAATAGTGCAACCATCTGCTTTTAATGTAAATTAATTTCTCGTAGCCCTGTATGCAAATTTGTTGAACGCCAAAGAAAATTGAGAGAAAAAATCATATATCAAGTATCAAAAAAATAGATGTAGGAAGGTATTAAAATAATGAACGGTGACACAGTGAAATGACAGGCAAATCTATTTTCAGTATGTTCAATATCCTTGCAGAATTGATTTGTATTGAATATTGCTACTTTCTGAAGGAGAGGTGTTTTTTTATGTTGCATTAGATTGGAGCTGAGTTCATGCGCATTACTACCATAGGATTGCAACGGAAGTTCATAACACAACTTGATAAGTACACACCCAAACTGCTAACTTTGCTGAGGTCAAAAGGAGGAACTGCTGGGAGGAAGGTGAATGATATTTTAAGTGGAATAGACCAGGTATAGTACTTCTTCTTGTTTCTCTTCTTGTTCTACTTGTTCTTGTTCTTGTTTTTCTTCTTCTCCTTCTTCTTGTTTTGAACCCCCTTTTGCTGTCACCCTCCTCTCCCTCTTTTTTCTTCTTGTTCTTCTTCTTGTTCCTCTTCTTGTTCTACTTGTTCTTGTTCTACTTGTTCTTGTTCTTGTTTTTCGTCTTGTTTTTCTTCTTCTCCTTCTTCTTGTTTTGATCCCCCTCTTGCTGTCATTCTCCTCTCCCTCCTTTTTTCTTCTTGTTGTCCTCTTTCTTTTTGTTCCTGTTCTACTCCCTCTCCTTTTTGCATTTATTCAACAGATCGCTGACAACATTGTCGTGAAACGAGAAGCAGTAATCAGAGCACTGTGTGAGTTCCTTAACGAGGACAGCAGTACCTTTTTCAGACAATACTCGGTGAGTAATTTTTGTATAAGTTAATTCAAAACCTTGTTTCTTTCTTTACTGAATTGCAGTATAAATATTTTGCTTCATCTTTGTATAGGCCTACTGCCATATGAAGCATATTACAAGAACTTTCTTTTCAAGGGCTAACTTTCACTCACAACACATTGGATCAAAATCTTAACCAGGTTTTGTGCATACCAGTCTTCAGAATTGTGATAATTGTGAATATACAGATGTATTCAACTCATACGAACATTTTACAAAACCTTATATTGACCATTACAACTTAAGCTCTGGGATTGTATTTGGATTTCAGAATTGGCAGGTGGCATTTTTTGATCGGAAGTTCTTTGGATCAGATTTAAACCTAACTTGGCTACATTGTTTGAGTAACAGACTGTATTTTAAATCTTTCAAGGGTTCACAGGAAGATGTGCTGATGGGAATTTTCATCATGACCCCACACACAGCAGGTGAAACCGAGAGAGTGTCTTCATCAGTAGCCATTGTGCTGGAAGGTCAGGAAGTAATCCATGGATTGAAGGATGCTGCTAAGGCTACCTGTTTGCTCTTTGGGTTGATTTATGCCCTCAATCTTATCTATCCTAAGGAGTACAAATACTTTTTTGAGGTTATTCAGAAGGTATTTATGGAACTTGATGGGGATCGCTTGTCTCCAAAGGTGCAGTCCCTAAAGAACAAATTGTGTGCTTAATAACAACCTCCTTTTGTACAGTATGTATTTTTCACCATTTCCCAAAAATAAATCTTTAACATGTTTTTTCCAGATATTGTAATTTCGAAAAACAGTATTGTTTACTGTCTACATGGTCCTAAATAGCTTGTCTTTCTATTTCTTCCCACTGATTGTAAATGTAAAACAGTAAGGTGAATGTTCACAAGTCAATCCAAATCTTTAACTGAAAATCTTCATCTTAGTTTTTGCAGCTTTACATATACTAATCAACGTGCAAAAATAGGTGTTCTTTAATAACATCTTTTCGAGTGACCATTATTTCCTGAGTATCGGGACATCTTTGTTTTCTGCGTTGTTCTAAAAAGCTTGTCTGCCTTCTCACTGATTTTAGAACAAATGATTGTAATTGTTTTCAGGTAGATCAAAATCTGTAGCTAATATGACTGAAATTAAATTTGAGTTTTAAGTTGCTATTTTAATTTTGTATACATTCCACGCTCTAATTTCAGATTGAGCATACACAAATCCGCCAATTATACGTGGAAATAAAAAAGTGACTTATTGTTGAGGCTGGGAAAGAAAATTTTCTGTTCCAAATTATGTGAAGAAATTATACTTTATGTTTCATTGTTTAAAATCACAAAATGCAATTTACATGCAGTGGTAGTATATGGGCCTTGAAGGATCAGTCTGTTATGGTGCCAGATGTCAAATGTAATTCTAATGGTTTTAAGAGGCTATAATATGTCAGCTGTAGACTTCATTTGATAACTTGCATCAAAATAGTGAAATTATGACAATTATTGAAATCGTTTTAAATTAGAGTTACTAACAAAAACAAAGCAGGTGAAAGGAGATCTAGATTAAGTTGTTTAAAATGATCAGGAAGAAATGGTGACAAAAGAAATGGCGGAGGTACCCTTGGTTGTTTTATTGAAAACGTGCCGATAGGCAATTAGGTCACAGAAAAAATATCCATGTAATGATGTTCAATGTATGTGCGGTTTAATTCATGTTTTAACAGCGACTCTAATCATTTGGAAGTACCAACATGGCTTTATGAAAAAACTCCTCACCATTAGCTTGGTTTGTATCCAGGTTTAGGATTTTCCCTGTTAGCAATTACATTTATCATTGCATTACAGAATTGGGTTACATTCCATTAAAGTGCTCTTCTGCTTATTAAAGACTGTAGTGCCTTTGAATCAATGTTTATAGTAACACAATCGTAGTTTTCAAAACAATCAAGCATTAACTGCTCATAATCATTTTTTAATTATAGCTGGATTTTAAGAAATCATACTAAATAAGTAAATATATATTTTTGAGTTTATCTCTTGGTTAAAGGAGTTAAAATTTTGAGAATTTGGATTAAATTCCTTCATTGTTACAAGTTAAATGGATTGGAAAGAGTCTTGTTATTTTGTGAACCCGTATATTGACCGCTGCCAACTTAAATTGTCTAATTGTATGCTAATGTTTGTTTCAGCAATGAGTAGTTTGTTCCAGTTACAAACAACTCCTTTTCTCCAAAAGTGACAGATTAATGTAAAATTGACTTAAATGGGCCTGTAGTGGTGATTTTTGAGTTGTAATTCGCACTTTAAAAAATCACGTTAATCTAACTTGCAAATGAGTCAGAGCAGCCTTTAAAAACAAGTAGGCTAACCCAGACGCATTCCAAAGAACTTAACAAGAGAAGTGTGGACAACTTATTTTTGTAAGCTAGATGCACTTAATGATTCATGCAACAAATGAAACTAAATAAATTTAACTGATATTTATGTGTAGTATTCAAGTGTTTCTAACTGATAACAACAGAGCAGCAACTGAACAATATTGAAATAAGTAAATTCTACTTAAAGAAATCAATAGGTGTAAACTGATGACCCAATTTAAGTTAAATCTACCGTCGTTAAGCATTGGGATTTACTATAAGGAATCAAGTAAACTCAACTTCTTACTTAATTGAGTTCCCTTAACTTTTTTAAAATATGCATTTCACACTTATTCTGAATCAGTAATATTAACTTGGCAGAGAGCCAACTAACTATAGTTCAGTAGGCATAACTATACATATTTAGTGAAAGTAACTGAAACTGGAAAAGTTAAAGCAGCTTAAATTAAAAGCAAGTCGTTTTCACTTAAATAATTCGAGGCAACAAACTTGCCTTAATAAAATTAAGTTGATTCAGCAAATTATTTTTGAGTGTATCACTGCTCCTTTCGTCTCATCAGAAACCATTCAATTGAGAGCGATATCAACGGCAGAAAGAGCGCACCTCCCAAAATGACAAAAGCGAAGTTGTAGCTTCCACTCTGGTCGTAAACCCAACCTAAAGAGAGTGAATGATCCATATCATGGGTTTTAAAGGAGTGCAAGTCATCAAAGACCAGAGGATCGATTTTAAGTGAAGTGGTCATTCTTACATTTCCTATGCTTTGAATGATACATTTGCATCGAATCGAATGTGTTGTTTTATCCTATACCTGGATGATCAAAGAAAGTGAAACACATGTACATGTACGGTAAAATACAACTGCCAATGTGATGAATATACATACGCTATCATTAGGCTACGCTATTTCTAGATTTCGCTACGCTATTTCTAGATTACTCAAAACGATTCTAAATTTATGTTCGCAATGTATTGCTTGTGCGAATCATTCTTACCTGGTAAGAATCCAAGAGTTAACTGCATGACGGCCCCTAACATCTCCATCAAACCGAAAGCAGCAATCAAGTTTTCAATTCCAAGGAGCTCCCTGACGTACAGATCCACCAGCGAACACACTGAACCACTCATACCGTTGAATACGAAGGTATTGGCCATCATCAGCCAGTATGAAGACATCCAAGGGTTTAACAACAGCGCAGTGGAGGACGTAATGATGCACAGTGACAACGAAAACCGCAGGGACATAATACCCCTACCAACGAGAACTGCGAAGAAAATCTTGCCAATGAAATTCCCAATTCCAGAGGCTGAGATGAATATTACAGCGTCATTACCGGAGAAGGATCGTGACTGTGCTTGCGATAGTAGATATATCAGCCACAATCTGGGTACGGTACGAAAACATCCCAGTATAATTGCTGGAGCCCAAAATGTGAAGCGACAGACAATTGAAAGTCGGAGTCCATTTTTGAGTCTCGTCAATGCGTTCAAGAGAGTGTCCAAGGACGCTTTCTTTGTCTGTAATTGGCCACACTTCACAGTTTCATTGCAATTCTGACTGACTGGAACGTACTGGGATTTCATGGCCACAATTGACCCCTTCGGAGGAGGATGGAGAAGACCACCACATGCACCCAAATGCAAACTAAAAGCTCCAAGGATCGCCAGGGCACCCTTCCAACCATAGGTGTCCAACAGGAACTGAGTTGCGGGTCCGATTATGATGAAACCTGCTGAATATCCCAAACTGCCGATAGCATTTGCAACTGCGTAGTCTTTGTCGAAATAGGAACCAACTAGGGCTCTTGTTAAAATGATTGAAATTCCCAGGCCAGGCGCTGTGAACGAAAGACAAAATAGCGCGTCAATAAGAGCACAAGACCATTATCGTACCGCTACGTGTAAGCACAACCGCCTGGCGTGCATGTTATGCTAGTGATTTGTAAGTGCACACACGGAACTCCAGTTGGGTAATAATTATTAAATTCATTGGTAGATTGGCTATCTACAAACCCAAACAGAATAGATCCATGGACCGAAAATTACAGCAGGAGAAAATAAGGGGCATTTTCTTTCAACCCCGGGTCGGTCCGATTTCTGAAACCCGCGAATTCAACATCGGTCTGCGATTTTTTGTCCGTACCACATATTCGCCATAGTCCCATATGTTTGTACACAAACAATTTACGGGGTGGGGGGGGCAAGGGGGAGGGGGCTATACTAGTTGATGTTAAAGCTAGGGATAGACATTCCACACAGCCAATAAAGGCTTTCTGCACAGCGAATACAACGAACGTGAACAATCTGAGTGACCTGAGACTCAATTCTTCAAACTTTGTTCGTGCACAAACATAATGGGCCCATAGCGAATTATGTGGTACGGAAAAAAATATCGCGTCCTGGCCGCCCTCGAGTAACGAGAAAAAGACGCGCGCACAACATTATTGCTACGGGCGGGAATGGTACACAGCGTTCGTAAGCTATGAGCGGATCAATGGGGGCTGCATTGCGCAACGGTGGTTTTTTTTACTGACGGCCGGATTTCGATTTCTAAATCGGCGACCAAAGACTTGGTCAAGGCGGTGGCGGCGCAAATCCCATTGAAGGCTATAACCTTCAAGAAACGGGAACGACGCATTCTCCGACATATGTACAACAACCTCGCCCCTACGCAACATTGGTAAGATCGAAAAATGGAAATGTTCACAGATTTACATGAAACTTATAGTTTGAAGATGGTTATCTACCGGTAGTAGAAACCTCGCGCTGAAATATTTCTGTCTTAAATGCTGTATTTTGGGAGAATAGAGTAAAGAAATAATTTACGTCTCACCCCGAGATCTAAATTATTTTTCGGAATAATACGTTGAACGCTGAATTTTCGCATATGTTGGATTAGACAACGTATGGGTGCTATTCTTTGACCTCGATCAATGTTATGTTATCCCTTTACAGGCCTGTTGGCGTTTTTTTTCTTCAAATTTATATAATCCAAATTATATGCATCATAATGGTAGGGAATGTCTGGTCATCAATGAGCACAGTTACAATAATGTGCCAATGGTCTTCAGTGACTTTTTGCTCATCGGATTTGTTTAGCCCATGCGTTGGTAAAAAACAAATAATGAAGAAGACTGATATTTAGGTCTTTAAGCCCCAACAGTTTAATTATGTCGATAAAAGTTAATCGCAAATTAATTTCTTATCAAACCAGAGCAAGTGATAGGGAAAAATGTTTAACAAACGAAACTTCTTACCGGAAAGTAGGACTAAAATTAATGTAAAGTGGGCAGGGTTGTTGGTGAGAGATGCGAGGATCATTGATGCTCCGATCATAAAACCACTAGCCATGACAATGGGACGGATGCCGAACATCACCTCCAACGGGCCACTGAAAATACCTGTTGATATGACAGTTGATAGGACACAGTTGAATTCACAACTGTGTGGTAATTAAACGGAGTGTGTCAATGACGCTGGCTTATTCTTCAATTTATTGTAGGCTGTTTTTAAGAAAGAAGTTTAATTTAATACAAAACACTTTCAAAGAAGAAGAGCTGCTGCATGTGGATGGATATGGATTGCATAGGCTATAGTTGCAGGGAATGTAAATACTACAGACAATATGCTACATACTTAAATAAGAAATAATTTATTAAGAATAATTAGCTGGTTAGTTAGTATACACAATAACAGAATAAATTCAATTTTTAGTGAAGGTAATATTTATGTGCGGCTTAATAAAACCAACTGACAAAATCATACAATTCACACTTGCTAATTACACACTATAGTGATTCCCCCTGTTTATGAAACTCCGCCCACTTGGTTTGGTTTTAAAATGAAGGTCGAATTGTTAGTAACAAAATATGAATGACAACCGTTGAAAACAAGTTTCATTTTTGCAATTCTTTTACAAAGCACCACAACTTAAATTTGTATGTTTTACATGTACTAAGAGTTTCAGCTGTCGATAACAAAATGTTGAATGCTTTGACTTTATCAAAAGAACAAAGCACTGGGATATCGTGTAAACCCTTTCTACTGGGCTATTTCGCTCCATGGTAATCATGACTGGGGGTCTCGAAGGCCCCCTAATTCATCTCGGAAGGTCCGATGAACTTGAAAATTCACCTGGCAAAATATTTTCATATGCTGAATCGGATTGCATAATTGATATTAATCAAATATGCACATTTGTTGAATAACTAGTTAATGAACTATTCGTAATATATATATATTTTTTCACAATTCCAACGTAAACAAGTATAAAACCTAAAGAAACTGTGGAAAAATTAGGATAACGTTTTACAGATAAGAAATCATTCATTTATGGCTTAATTTTATGTGTGCAGCAAAAATTCAACTACTCCGTTACAACAAAAAGCCAGCACTTTTTTATGTCCTTTCGTTTTCATTGTTTTTATTGCTTATGTTTTTTATTGTTTGTTTCTTATATTTTTATTGTTTCCAAACTTTAATTAGATTCTCTCACAATTATACAGAAGCGTGAAATCAGTGCTACAAAAAATCCTAAGCACGATTCATTAGGAAATGCAAATACACAACTATATATAGCTGTTATGACCTATGCATACTATTACAATTAATCTTATCTTGAGAAAATCAACCTTATCTCTGGAAAAATTTATCTTAAATCCTAAAATCTACAATTAATCTTATCTCTGTTTCATAAAGAAAGTTATGATCGATATCAATCTTATTCTTACAATTGATCAAAATCAAATGTTAGAGCAAAACAATTAATCCTAAATGTAAATTTTGGCGGGAGAAGAAAACATTACATTTCCAAATTGTCTTAACCGTACCACGATCACTTACTGCTCTTCAAAAATATGGCTCTACAACTACTTTTGATGCAAAATCGTCGAGCCTTGCGCAGGGAGAGGGTGTTTAGAGATCGCAAGAACCCTCTAGACACATATGGAGATACAGAGATGTACAAGAAATATAGATTTACTAGATTTGGCTGCAGTATGTCATTGACATAGTACAAGCTGAATTGCATCGCCCGACTCATCATAACCATGCATGCCATTCCTGCAAGCTTGCAGGTTTTCATTGCCCTCCGGTACTACGCTACAGGCTCCTTGTTAGACTGTGCAGGTGAGCTCCTTGGCTGCAGCATAGCTATGTGCATAGCTAGTTTTGCGTTGTTTTACTCAAGTATTGTGCCATCGACGAAATGAGTTTATTCAATTCCCATCACCAGAAGATGCGCGGGAAGTCCAGAGAGACTTCTTTAATTTGGCTGGCTTTCCCCAACTGGTGGGCATAGTCGACGGGACACACATAGGGCTACATGGATGCAAGCTCGGGAACAATGAACCGATTTATGTCAATCGAAAGGGTAAGCACACCATAAATGTGCAGCTCGTTTGTGATGCATACTTCAAAATCACCAACGTCGTTGCAAGATGCATGGCCACAGTGGGGTGTTTCATAAAGAAATAAAAACAATTAATCTTTTCTTTTAATCTTAAGTCAAGATCAACCTTGGGCTACAATCAATTGTAGAAATGTGTTTCATAAAATCAATCTTAAGGTAAGATTGATTGACTTTGCGATAAGATCGATATCAATTGTTTCTTTGAAGTTAAATGTTATTGGAAGAGCCTAAAACGCAACCTTTGACCCAAACAAAGTTTTTCAGCTGCTGAAGACCTACACTACATGCACTACATGTATAGAGCATAGAACTACAGACTGTACAGAGTGCTACAGTGCAGGTAAGCGACAAAAACCATCAAAAACAAGCAGAAATAACAATTTAACATTGTTCAAGATTGTTTAAGAACTAGACATGCCACATAAAGGATGATTTCTTATATAAAATGTACATGATACTTGATAGATACGATGTGTGAATTGTAGCCCACAATTTCTTGCTCTTTGGCAAAGAAATGTGGAGAAGGTGACGCCGGGAAAATCCAGGTACGATAGCACTATAATATAGTAGTTAGCACTATAGACAAGTACTACCACTACCAGTACCAAGGAGGTAGTAGTACTAGTACTTAGTAGTACTAGTGTCAGTAGTGGTAGTAATACTACTAACTATTACTACTACTATCACTTTACTAGTAAGTTAGTACTAACTAGTACTACTAGTAGTAGTAGTAGTACTACTACTACTATTACTAAGCAGTAGTACTACTAGTAGTACTACTACTAAGTACTACTACTAGTACTACTACTAGTATTACTATCAAAACCTACGAGTAGTAGTACTAGTACATGTAGTAGTAGTAGTAGTACTATATCGTGGGAACCCCCGTTTTCGACGCTACACGTTTTCGACGTGTAGCCTTCTAACTCACATCGCACGATGAAAACGACTCCGTATAACGATCTCAGACTTCGTATCTTACAGTTTGTTTCCTGCTCTTGTCCGTCACCGAAAATGTGCAAAGTTAAGGCTTTTCCAGTAGGCCAAACTCGTGTGATTCAAAAAGTTGCTCTTTTGGGGTCTATTTTCCTAGGTACAAAATTGGCAGTTGCTTCGAAGCTCCAGTTTTCTTTATTGTTGGTCCTAAAAAAAAATCTGAGTGTACCATAACAAACCACAACATCCGTAGAAAAAAAATGTATCACGCAATTTGAGGCAGTCCGTTCTGGGTAAAAACTATGGAGGCTCCTATAGGGCGTCTCGCTTATATATTTGTTTTCATGTATCTCTGAAGTTGGATGTTGATTGATTTATTTATTTTTAAGATTATATATCACATAATTATGCTCATGTGTACATATTTTTTCTTTGTCATCTCATGAATATTAATGAGGTAATAAAGCCTGAATCTTTTGATAATAAAAAAACCTGATTATAAATCACTGGTTAACTCCCTTGTTGTGCTGTTGCTAGCATGTGAGAGGAGTTTCAGGGACTAAGGTTTGATGACCTGCCTCATGTCATGTAATCCTTCCTTCCAGTCGAAACCGGAGGTGCTGTAGTAATTATGTGTGTGCTACTGGTTTTCAGATTTTTAAGTTGGTCTTTCTTCAGAAAGAAAAAAACAGAAAAGCTACTTGTTCTGTTAATAGACGTATGTTTCTGGTTTAATATCTTTTCTTTATTTCTTAAACAAAATCTGCAAAAGTGTTAAATTTTTTATTCCTTCTGATTTTGTTTTACTTCCAGCATTCAGACACAGAAGAGTCCCAGGAATCTTCACAGGAATCATCTATAGGCAATACCATCCAGTCTGAGAAAACCAACATTCACAACAGCAGTAACCTCACCATCAGTCACAACAACAGTAACAATGCCAACAGTCATAACAGCACAAATAACACACAGCAGCAATCTCAAAAGGCCACTCGCATTCGCAGTTGCGAAGTGGAAGAAGAATTGCTGCAGATAGAACGGGAAAAATAACAAAATAAAGAAAAGATATTAAACTAGAAACATACGTCCGTTTACAGAACATGTAGCTTTTCCGTTTTTTTCTTTCTGAAGAAAGACCAACTTGAAAATCTGAAAACCAGTAGCACACGCATAATTACTACAGCACTTCCGGTTTCGTCTGGAAGGAAGGATTACATGACATGGTTTTTGTCGCTTACCTGCACTGTAGCACTCTGTACCGTCTGAAGTTCTATGCTGTAGTGCATGTAGTGTTAAGGTCTTCAGCAGCTGAAAAACTTTGTTTGGGTCAAAGGTTGCGTTTTAGCTCTTCCAATAACATTAAACTTCAAAGAAACAATTGATATCGATCTTATCGCAAAGTCAATCAATCTTACCTTAAGATTGATTTTATGAAACACATTTCTACGATTTATTGTAGCCCAAGGTTGATCTTGACTTAAGATTAAAAGATAAGATTCATTGTTTTTATTTCTTTATGAAACACCCCACCGCCGATATGTCCAATATGGACAATTTAGTAATCAAAATGTGCGCAAGACAACAGGGGGAAAATTCATGAAGCAAGAATCCGCGGTCGCGATGCAGTAAAAAAATAAGGAGGGGGCTCCGAGGCCCCCGGTGCAGATAGGGGGTTAAGTGTCATTGTAAATCACGCTGCAGGAGTGCAATATTAGACCGTGGGACAAGTGCCCAAAAGTGCTTGTTGCGTGGCTCAACTCACGCGCCTACTTTCTATTTACACAATCCGACAGAAATAAATATAGTATCCCACTTACAGGTTGTTCTTTTTCTCAACTCTTGCACGTTAATGAGCTAGAATGAAAAAACGATGTGTATTTCTTCGTTTATTTCTTACGGAATGTGCCTAAAAATCAACGTAGTCTGGTGCTATTAAAATCCATACAATGACGTCTGGGAACCAGCGACAGCTCTCACGTGACCGACCATTTGTTAACGTGAATTCAGCCATCGAGTGGAGACTACTAGTACTACATGTGCGTAAAGTATTGAGTTTTCTGCGAACATACGGCTGTGTTGTCTGTTTTCAGGGCCACAAATGTCACTGACGGAGTAGAAGCAACACTAAAGCAATCAAAGTAAAGCACGTAATTGTTGTAGTTCCCATATCACGCGATTTTTTCGGAAAACATATAGACCGAGATCGTTTTTACCTGCCGCAACTCGTACTATGCACTTCCGTGCTACGTACACATTGAATTGCAGTGTCGTGCATTCTGATCAGCTGGACCGCAGTCCATACTATCGTGCCAGCTGTTAGTTTTAGTATGGCGTGGGGAAGGCACCACTGCACCGTCACTTCTGCCGATTACGGCATTCAACATCGGAGGTAGGTTGTGTTTGTTATGATATCTTGTGTCACACTCTTAAAAAGATCCATGTTAAACATTTCCCTTTCTGCTGTGCTTTTGCCATTGTTGCAGGGCAATTTTTTTGCTAGTGCCTGTCCCATTGCTACTATACTAGGCTACTACTAATACTAGTAGGCCCTACTACTAGTACTAGTTTAGTGTTAAGGGGAATGAACACACTAATTTACTCTTGGGCTGAGATGGCGGTACAGTATTTTATTGATGTACAAGACAGTGTACATGTATATGTACAGAGCTATGCTTGAATGCCCAAGTTGAAAGGTGGAGCGCTAAGAAAAGTGATGTGGCTCGAATGAAGGTAGCAGGAGAAGTGAGAAATAGTCTTAGGAGAAAGAATTGGTAGATTGAGAAACAAACAAGTCAGGGTAGCTTTCTAAGAAAAAATGATGACTCATAGTCAGGAGTGCAACACTGGACAGAGCACTGACCACTCAGGGTCATTGGTCAGCCTCACTGGTGTAAAACAATGTGTGCAAGTAATTGCTTGAGGCTGTACAGTGTAAGTGTACGTCCAGGAAGTAGTGAATAACAACAATTCTATGAAATGGTGGACATGTGGCAAAACAATTACACGGTGTCTTATGTGGAAATAAGGATATACAGTATTGATCAGCAAATTGAAAAAAGTAACAGAGGAAAATGCATATAAGGAAATATAATCAATGTCTGTAATGAAACGCTACAGGAGCCCCCTTCCAGTGAGTGTGTGGCTAGTAGCGAACGAATGTAACATAGCGTTTAGGCCAATGCACGCTGCGACCAGAACGGGTGGTGCGGGCAGATGGCACAGCAGTGGGTTGTGCTGTGTCGGTATTATCCGCAATGGAGTCTGTAGGGTCGGGTGAGTGCGGTGCATTGGGAATAGAACTAGTGTCCTGAGTGTGATCCATGGTGGCGCTTTTTAGTCGATCAATGCTCACAGTATCGGTGCGAGTGTGCATGTCAAGCATGCACGAAATGCTTGGTGGTACGACTGAGCACTTTGAAGGGTCCATGTAGGGCGGTTGTAAGGGTTTGCGTACCGAGTCACGTCGAACAAAAACATGTGTGCATGTCTGGAGGTCCTTGGGAACATGCACAGTGGGACGTTGCTGTGTGTGCGAGGTGTCGGCGGCTGAAGATTGTGCATTGTGTTCCTGAGGCGATGGACATAGTTCGTGGGGTCCAAACTAGTGGTATCGGTTGTGTCAAAGAATTCTCCTGGTAAACGGAGGGTTGTGCCGTCGCGTTCGGCGACACTGTGGCCGAAATCGGACTTGACCGCTGTCCGTATTCCGAGAAGAACAAGTGGTAAAGTCTCTGTCCATTTGTGCGCATCCACTTGGGCCCGTAGTGATGCCTTTAGTTGTCTGTGAAAACGTTCCACAAGGCCATTTGCGATTGGGTGGTAGGCGGTGGTGCGAACGCGTTTTGTTCCAAGGAGGTTTGTCAGAGCGAGAAAAAGTGCAGATTCAAACTGACCCCCTCGATCGGTGGTGATGGTAGATGGAACGCCAAAGGAAGCGACCCATCTGGTCACAAACGCACGTGCGACTGTCTCAGCTGTGATGTTGGGCAGTGGTATTGCTTCCGGCCAACGTGTGAAACGATCAATGCAAGTTAATATGTAGCTGCATCCATCGGATGGAGGCAATGGGCCCACAAGATCAATGTGGATATGATCAAATCTTGCGCTTGGGGCCTGAAATTGGGACAGGGGTGCAAAGGTGTGACGATGAACCTTTGCTCGCTGACATTGTATGCAAGATCGTGCCCATGTTCTAACATCACGGTTCATACCTGGCCAAACGTAGCATTCCGTAATGAGACGTTGGGTGGTGCGAATCCCTGGGTGTGACAAGGAATGCAGCGAGTCGAACACTGCGCGGCGTAGGTCTGCAGGAACAAATGGGCGTGGGTTGCCAGTTGAAATGTCGCAGGTTAATGTTGTATCGCATGCTGGTAGGGGAACATCCCTGAAGGTGAGCGAAGTTGAAGAATTGCGAAGGTGCGTGAGTTCATCATTGGCAAGCTGTAACTCTGCCATCTTGCAAAAATCAACCAGTGCAGACTGCTCTGGGTGAAGGGCATTGAGTTCGATACGCGAAAGGGCATCGGCTGCGAAGTTCTCTTTACCTTTTACGTGCCGGATGTCGCAGGTTAACTGAGAAATGAAATCGAGATGGCGAATTTCGCGTGGGGAATGTCTGTCTGCCGATGACGAGAGCGCGTAGGTGAGGGGTTTGTGATCCGTGAGGACGTAGAATTCACGACCCTCAAGTAAGTGACGGAAATGGCGAACAGTGAGGTACACTGCTAAAAGTTCACGTCCAAAGGTGCTGTAGCGAGTTTCAGCGATTTGCAGCTTTTTGGAGAAGAACGAGATTGGCTGCCATGCGTCGTTTACCCATTGTTGAAGCACAGCTCCTACGGCAACATCCGAAGCGTCCGTCATGACGCAAAGAGGAGCGTCCGGCTTGGGATGTGCAAGGAGGGTAGCGTTTGCGAGGGCAATTTTGACCTGTTGAAATGAAGCTGTGGCTTGGTCATTCCATGCGAGTGGAGCCGATTTCTTTCCCGCGTTAGTCAACAGGTCTGTGAGCGGATGCAGGACGTTTGAGCACCGTGGGACAAAACGGCGGTAGAAATTGACAAGTCCGAGGAATTCTCTAAGCTTTGTCTGAGTTGTTGGCTGGGGAAAGTTGTGGATAGCACTGACCTTATCTGCAAGTGGTTTAACACCATGACAGTCAACGTGATGTCCAAGGAACTCGAGTGAATTCACACCGAATTGACTTTTCGCTGGGTTGATGGTTGAGGCGGGTGAGCAGCAAGTGAAGATGTTGTGCATGTTGGTCAGCATCGGGACTGGCAATGAGAAGGTCGTCAATGTACGCATAACAAAAGTCAAGTCCGCGGGTGACTTCGTCGATAAAGCGTTGGAACGTTTGGGCGGCGTTGCGCAATCCAAATGGCATTCGAACAAATTCAAACAGTCCGAAGGGTGTAGTGATTGCAGTTTTAGCGATGTCGTCCGGTGCCATGGGTATTTGGTGATACGCACGGACAAGATCAATTTTCGAGAAAACTGTTGCTCCGTGGAGTGATGCAGTGAAATCTTGGATGTGCGGCACTGGGTAGCGGTCAGGCACCGTGGCTGTATTCAGCGCCCGGTAGTCTCCACATGGTCGCCAATCTCCCGGTTGTTTCTTGGGGACCATGTGAAGTGGAGATGACCAGTTACTGTCCGAAGGACGGATGATGCCGAGTTCCAGCATGTGTTGGAACTCATCCTTTGCGGCCTTAAGACGGTCGGGGGCAAGTCGACGTGGTCGTGCAGCAGCTGGTGGGCCAGTCGTGACAATGTGGTGAGTCACATTGTGCTTGACCGGTGTGTCACGATAGGAAGGACGTGCGATGTCGGGGAAATCCTTTAAAATGTCCGCAAAGCGTGATGGAGTTGGTTCTGCGAGGACAGGACTGATTGCTCGGGCGCTCGAGGCTTTACCGTTGACGCTCAAGTTGGTAGTGGCGTCGATGAGCCTGCGATTGCGAACGTCGACCAGAAAATTGAAATGTCGGAGGAAATCCGCGCCAATGATCGCATGGTGAACCTCCGCAACAATAAACACCCAGCGGCATGGTCGCCGGAGACCAATGTCCAATGTCAAAGATCTCTCACCGTAAGTAGCAATCGGGGAAGCGTTTGCTGCTTGGTGATCTTGTCCATGTAGACGGTTGGTGCGCTCGTGAGTTGAAGGAGGGATGACGCTCACCTCAGCTCCTGTGTCCACGAGGAATTGGTGTTTAGTGTGGCGGTCGGTTACGTAGAAAAGGCGACTGGGTGCGGCGTGACCGGCAAGGCTTGTCGCCCCTAGTTGCCGGCTTGGCCGTTTCCCTGGCTCTGGGCGGCACCTGCAGTGTGGGAGCATGGCTGCTGGCATCTGCGAGCATTGGTACCATACTTCCAATGGTACCAGCACTCCTTCTGCTCATTGCGGGATGGGGTCTGGTCGCGGCGATGACGGTCGCGAGACTGACTGCGACCGCTGCTCCTGTGTCGTGGCTGGGCGGACAGGGCTGACACCTGTGCTGTCAACTTGTGCACAGCATCCCGGAGTTGTTGCAGCTCCGTCAGTTGAGATGTGACTGGAGCTGTGACTGCGGCGATGGGAGCAGAGGCTGGCACTGGACTGGGAGAAACTTCCAGGATGTTGTCGGCCAACTTCGCCAAATGGTCGATGTCGACCTGGTCTGCCGTCGATGCCAATATCAGTTGAATGTTAGTGGGGAGTCGCTGAAGGAAGAGCTGCCGTAGGATGGAGGGCTCGAGTGTGCAACCACCCAGTAGTTGTTGCATCTTGCGGAGGAGTTGGGAAAGTTTTCTATCGCCCAATTCCTCCGTTATCAGGAGTTGGTGCAGGCGTTTCCGCTCCGATTCTGAAGTACGCTTGACCAACTCCTCCTTCAGAGTACTATAGGGGTGAGTCGCAGGCGGAGACATGAGGATGTCCCGTACCTCCTGCGCTATACTAGGCTGAAGGGCCGCGACGACATAGGCACAGCGAGTCTCTTCGGTGGTTATACACCGTGTGGCGAACTGGGCCTCGACCTGCATGAACCAAATGGCAGGATCGCCGGGCCAATACGGTGGCAACTTAAGGCTGACTGCGGCGACTGGTGGCTGGCTTGGAGTGGAAGTGGCCATTGTGCTGAATTCGGTTGCAATAGTTCGGAGTCTGGGTCACCAATTTAGTGTTAAGGGGAATGAACACACTAATTTACTCTTGGGCTGAGATGGCGGTACAGTATTTTATTGATGTACAAGACAGTGTACATGTATATGTACAGAGCTATGCTTGAATGCCCAAGTTGAAAGGTGGAGCGCTAAGAAAAGTGATGTGGCTCGAATGAAGGTAGCAGGAGAAGTGAGAAATAGTCTTAGGAGAAAGAATTGGTAGATTGAGAAACAAACAAGTCAGGGTAGCTTTCTAAGAAAAAATGATGACTCATAGTCAGGAGTGCAACACTGGACAGAGCACTGACCACTCAGGGTCATTGGTCAGCCTCACTGGTGTAAAACAATGTGTGCAAGTAATTGCTTGAGGCTGTATAGTGTAAGTGTAGGTCCAGGAAGTAGTGAGTAACAACAACTCTATGAAATGGTGGACATGTGGCAAAACAATTACACGGTGTCTTATGTGGAAATAAGGATATACAGTATTGATCAGCAAATTGAAAAAAGTAACAGAGGAAAATGCATATAAGGAAATATAATCAATGTCTGTAATGAAACGCTACACTAGTACTAGTAGGCCTACTAGTAGTAGTACTACTGAGTAGTACTACTGAGTAGTATAGTAGTACTACTGAGTAATACTAATAGTAACTACTACTACTAGTGATATATACTAGTACTAGTACTAGTAGTAGTAGTACTATCTTAGAGCATGTAGATTGTAGATTATTTTTCAGGATGCAATCAAATGTTTCCTTGGATGCACAAAGAAATTAATAGCACTGGCCTGGGAAAGGATTAATCTTGGTGAGCTTTTAACCTTGATTTTAATGGCAACGAATTTAAAGTGAGATTTGAAACTGCATGTGGACATGGTAGGAAGATTGGTTTCAACCACGGCTACATCACATCAAAGTGTCTCTCCAGAAGAGATGTGGTTCAGAAAAGGACCGGTGATCGAGTACATTACTAAAAAAAAATCTTCAGAATCACACACTCACCAGTTTTTTTCAGAACCACCGTGACTTTTTTGAATTTTTTCAACATGGTGTAACTTCAAATCACAAATCAGAATTTTAAGTCGGAAGTGTGGAACAAATGATTCTAGCATTATCCCAAAATTTCCGAATTGATTAAAAATGAATGAAGATCACTTGCTGATTGTTCCAACTGTTTGTTTTTGTCATTGAAATAAAAACCCTCATTTTGATTTTCTCTGTGGCTCCACTTTTCATCGTGCAGGTACAAGTCACAGCTAACACCGCACGCGGCTTGGATCTGTGACATCCCTTCGTGTATCCATGCAGTATGGGCAACTGAACTTCAAATCTGGAAAAGGGAGACTACCCGTAGCTTGTCCTGGCATTTACTGGCACCCAGCTTGCTTGACACTAATCATCAACATTGCTGGACAACACTTTTAAAGCTTGTATGGCTCGGCACAACTTTTCCCGTGTCCCTCCATTGAATGCAATTTCAGCTGTTGTGGGTTATTTCATACCAAGTACATGTATCTATCAATAACAAAATTGCAGGGCTCACAGCCAGTAACATTTATATTTTATAGTAAATTCTGATGAATGCAAAGTGCTAGCTTGAGAGTTCATGTTTCCTGTAATGTACCGGTATTTGCCAGATGACTATCAGTTTCAAAAGGTAGCACATTTTATGCATCTATCTGTTTATATTTGGGAAAATTAGAGAATGAAAATCTAGACAAAATATTCAATATTTTAGAGACGTGGCTTTAATACTTGTCATCCTTTTATACATACATACTACATACATACATGTGTATACCAAATATTATACAGTTTTCAGTATTTTTCAATACAAAAGTAAATGGGTGAGATTGATGTCAAACACTGCATACTCCTATTAATCTGTGATTTACTGTCTGCAGTGAACAATCTTGTTGCAGAAATTGTTTACTGCAAAAAGTCTTCACTTCAGACAAAATCCATTTTCCTTTTTATTTTTGATAAGCCATGTAAATCAAAAACATCATGTTATATCTAACACCATGTAACTGGATTTGACACATTGACTAAACTCTTGTTTAAAAAAACAAATTTGGTTTGGTCTTATAATCTCTACATAGACTACCAGTTGGTGGGAGAAATCTGCCTCAGCTTTTCAGGTTTTTTCATTGCTATCCACGAGAATCCACTAAATCTACTAAATCTTTGCCATTAACACTGAGGAGAAAAGCTTCATCCTTCCGATGTGCAGCCTTGAGGAGCAAACCTCCTGTCTTAGTCTCGCTTCGTACTGTCGTACAAGTTGCTGAAGTCTTCTCTTCCTCATCAGCGGATCTGTCTGCCACTGATAGCAACGACAGATGATGCATTTTTGTGGAAGGCTGGAAGCGCATGTCTCCTGTCAGAAGTGGATACCCCTGCCCCTTTGAATACAGGAAACATTTTTCAGTCGGTGGTAGGATGTCATCCCTCATTTGACTGCACAACTAGAACAAACAAAAGAAGTATTTCTGAAAATGTCAATGAGTTCTTTTCTAACATGTCTGTCACATATTTTGTCATTTGACCAATGTGGTTCCATAACAAAAACAAAATGCATGGGTCCTTTGAGCTACATTTCTGTGCCAGTAAATGTAGCTCAAAGCATTAAACTGTCGGTAAATTGTTTAGGAAAGGATTCCAACCACATAATTCGAAAATAATGTAAATATTTGAAATTATGGAAACTTGAGCATTGTTTCTCTTTGCAGGCATTAAGTCAAATATCAAGGTAATTTTTTTTTAAATAATATTGGACTGTATGTATTTCTTGTTTGTTTGGCTTCTCCATGGCTCCGAGTGAATTACCCCATGTCCCGTGCAAATAGCTTCTAATCTAATTGTTCTATTCTATTTTCCTTCCTCCATGCCCATATGATTATGAATTATGATATGGATGGGTGTAGTAAAATAAAACCATGAAAATAAAGAAAACACGTGTTATAGGTCATTTATTGTTTTTCGACAATGCCATCTAACACGAGATCGACCATCGAGGTAGAAACTAAGCTCCATAGTCCGACATGTATCGTCATAAAAACATAATAAGTTAGGCTTACCGGTGTCCTGTCATTGTGTCATTTCTGTCAATGCAGTGCAGTGTGGGAGCTGGGAGTGGGACCATGTCCATGATTGCATGATGAATGATTGATGGAACTGGAAGTTGGAACGTCAAGACTCGTTTGCAGTTGCACCTCTGTTGCTACTTCGGAAAACGGACAAAAACATTGCTGCCATCTGTCCACTTCAAGTTTATGTCTCAATTTGTGATCTTTCGACACGACTTTAAGAACGGAAATCCTCGTGACCATCGTTACGGGACGCCACCTTGGATTTCGCTATGTAACGTGGCTCCCAAACGTCATCGTATAAATGTGTATGTTAAAATACGATCGGGACGTAGACCAGACTATAATGTCTCAGCCATGTACGGCAATTAAAAAACTATACTTTTCCGTTGATATTTCTTGTTCTATACAATAACGTGCAAGAAAATCTCAAAAGAACATCCACCAATCCATTTTCCCGATTTTTTGACAACAGTTTGTCTGACTATCAGTTGGCCGTCTGAGTTGAGCACGATAAATTAAAAAACGGTAAGCTTTTTCGATTTGGCCCACGGTCTATATCTGTGTCACTGTGTGAACTATGTTGTTTTTGTGCATAATCAAATCGACTCTGTGTGAGTAATGTGCATGCAGGTACACGTACATGTACACGTACATGTCAGCGTTGTAGACGAGACCTTCCTGTCCGAGACCGAGACCGAGACCAGAGCTTTCGAGACCGAGACTTTGATAAGACTGAGACCGAGACCAAGACCGAGACGAGACCAAGACCAAACATGCATAGAAATCTACATACATGTACATGTACATGTAGGCCTATAGTGTTTGCTATAAGGTAAACACGGGAGACATTTAAAAAATACCAAATAAT
This sequence comes from Luidia sarsii, assembly GCA_949987565.1. Taxonomy (NCBI): domain Eukaryota; kingdom Metazoa; phylum Echinodermata; class Asteroidea; order Paxillosida; family Luidiidae; genus Luidia; species Luidia sarsii. The sequence continues at coordinate 20,329,513 of OX465103.1, read as the reverse complement.
TATATTGACAAGTTTTATCATTTCACCTTTGAAAAAAATGAAGACTTTTTTTTAGTCAATAGTCATTACCAATGATATATTATGCCTTAGGTTTCCAGTTATAGTGCTCTGATGATTAGTATGGAAATAAATTGAGAAAGTGGGGGCTTTTTTCCCTAAGCATGCTAAGAGTATATTGAGTGTGCTTCGCGCAAATCGCGAAGCACTTGCACATAAGGTGCTCTCTGGTTCATTTTAGAGCATTTCCGTGTTTCTTTAAAGAGAAAAATAATGAGATGTTATGGCCTCACGGGGAATATTGACCTGTTGATTGATAAGACATTCACAGCATAAAAGTTATCATGTCAAAATTCTGATCTGCAATTTGCTCATATACTGCTCAATTGTTGAAATTTATTACATATGAATAAATGTGTTGCCAGAATAGCAAGGCCATTTGGGTCTTCTTGGAAAACAAATATTTTCAGCAGCACCAAAATAAAAAAATTAAAAAAATTCAGTTTTAATCAGATATACACTACAGGAAATTACTGGGAAAAAAACAGCTTTATAATTCTCAAAAGCAAAGTGATTCTATTTAATTTCATGAAAATGGATATAGGCCTACATGTAGTATGATCTGTGCTAGGGAAAGTGAAAAATGTATCGGTATCCTCTAAAACAAAAAGTAATTTGGAACTGCACAGCCACAGTGGCTGTGCATGAGTGATCAATCAGAAAATTCAAAATAACTGATAATAAGTGAAACCCTTCGTCAATGGTGTAACCATTTATTCACGTTTTTTTTCAAAAATGAAAATGAGGAGCAGCGCCCCAAACAAATCTAATGTCGATTCCACGGTATTGGTGAGGCCTTTTATATACATGTAGTCGAGATTTTTTACAAAAGGAAATCAAATCTGGGGGAAAACCCACATACATCATTCAAAGATCCGTATGCTATTCGATTAGAAGAATTAAGGGTCATTAATTTAGCTGCGAAAAGTTGTGTGAGATACAGAACTAACTTCGTATTATAGCTATGGAGTACGGAGAATATGACCCACATGATCCGTGCAGCAGCAGTTTCCTGACCGTGCGCCACGGCCGACGCACTGACAACAACACGGTCAAACCGCGGAGCATCGTAATTTTAAGGCGGCACAGAAAAAGATTCACGCATGTAGGCCTACATTGTACACCACGTCATGCCCTGTATTTTTTTTGCGAGGAAGATAGGTTAATTCCGTGGCACATTTTTATTTTAACTTAACGCCCGTGAAGGCTTTTACAGTTTTCATTTTCTGAGAAACCTGGGCCCACCGAGGTACAACGGACCATTATTTGAGGAGGGAAGATCGGACCACTGTACAATTTATTTTTTACTGACCCAGCCTGCGTTTTGGGGCAATAAAAAACAATCTACCCTACGGGTCCCTACCTTATCCGATCGTTAATCTATTTCCCTCTCCCTGAAAAAAAAGTTTCGATTAAAATCCAAAGTTTTTCCATTCAGACAAGACTAAAAGACTATCTTTGTTCAAGTCTAGGAATAAACAATCAGGAAAATGATTGTCACTGTTTACAACGCACGGGGGTCGTGCGGCCTGCCCTCCTTAAAATGGTGCCTGGCTATAGTTATCCCAAGGAGGTATTAGGCGCTCGCCTAATACCTCCTTGGTTATCCTATACGCCTGAACGCATTCGGCTTGCGTATCGGCTTTTCTCGATCCTCGCCTCCAGCGTATTTACCCCGATACGCAAGTCTCAGTGTACTTGGGGAGATCCTGTTGCCGGTACATACACTACATTACATCATGCTTGTACATTTTTTACATGTGCAATGTATGTACTGTACATGCTAGTACATTATGTACACATACGTACATATACATTTGTACATTCGGTCGAGTTCGGGCGGTCTGTTCTTCGCACGCGAACCTTACGCTCGCTCTCGAACTACACGATCACGACCATGTGTACTGTGAACCACTGAAATAAGCATTGACTAGTCTCCATTTCAGCCTCAATGTAATTCTTGATCGTGAAAAGGATAGATGCAAATGTCGTATATATGTTCGGAATAAAGACTATACTCAACGCAGTTTGGCTTCCAAGTGCTGAATGCGCATTAATTTTCGTGTGGTCTCGGGTCTCGAGGCTAAAATCCGAGACCGAGGCATCCGAGACCGAGACCAAGACCAGAGCTTCCGAGACTGAGACTTTGATAAGACCAAGACTTCCGAGACCGAGACCTCAAAAAAAGTCCTGAGACCTACATCACTGGTACATGTACATACATATTACATACACGCGCATGTACCTCCATGGTGTGAGGATATCGCTCGAACAATCGCTGGCGGACACGGCGCACACATTAGCCTACTGATGTACATGTACTAAGCCTTGAAAAGTTGGAATGTAAGGAATGCAAAGGCGACCTACAAGCGTGGCAGGTCAAGCAAGCGAAACTACTGTACACATGCAACACAAGCAATATCGTTGCGTTCGCAAAGTCCACCAGTGATTAGAGCGATATACCTCTCACGCCATGAATTTAGACACGGTATAATTCAGCATTTGCAGCAAGAACTATAATGACTCTCGAAAACGACATCCCGGTGCTGGGGGAAAAGATTTGTGCTTTTGGGGATAATCTACAATCAGCTGTACATCCGTCTACAGCCGACTCCTAGCGATCATGAATGAAAGCGTGCACCATTGATTCCGGTCCAGTGCGCCGCCAAACATATCAGCGATAACCAACTTTTTATTTTGGAATGGTTCGACAAGCCAAATCGGTGAAACACGAGGTCAGTTTTGACGAGCGCACTAAAGATCATTTTTCAAACAGAAAACACGAAATTTGAAATACGCTTCTTAACCCCTTGCGTACGAATGACCGTAGCCGCTTGGACGCCGCTATTGTCCAAACTGTAGACAAAGACTCTTTTCAGCAATATTTATCATGGCAAACACCTTTTTTGACATCAGTTGCTGCATGAATTGCCAGATGAGCGGTAACAATGGCGCTATTGTGGGGCTTCATTGTGAACAATCGAGGGTCTGCGCGCTGCACACTATGGAATGCACCCGCCTGCCCCTTACCACAAATAGCACGCTCTGTTGATGAGGCCGTTCTTTGTCCGCTGCAGTGCAGGAAATAATGTAGCAGCACACACAGTTCTCGGAGTAGGGTCGCACAGCCGACGCTCCATTGTATATACTATAATTATACTGTAGCAAAAGGCCAATCTTTTAGGCCTGATCCCTTGACAAATTGCCACGCAGACGAGGCCTAATATTGTGCCACGTTTGATTCACTGATACAAATAGTGCACTCTTATTGATTTATTTTGCAGGTTTATTGTTCTCTGGTTGTTTAGCGAGCTTTTGAAATGGCACCTGTGCCGGCCATGGACACTAAAATAATCCCGCCGTGAAGGGGCTAATTACACGTTACATTAATTGTAATTAATCAATAATTTCTTTGAACAATACGATTGTACAAGGGTTAGCGATGCCAATGGAAAGCGAGAAATCGAGCTCCAAATCAGGGCAAGACAGTAGGCCTATACGCTGCTCATTTGTGACATCATTTGTGACAACAGTGGGTCCCACAGTAGGTCCCATGAACAACGCCGTCCAGTTGCACAGCAACATAACTACATGACGACCGATAGCAAAACTAGCGAAAACAAGACACGCACAACGATCCATACAACGTTCACTGCACGGAGGTCGTCGCGAAAAGTAGTTTCCATCTGTAAAAATTTCTTTTCATAAAATGTATTTTTTTAATTGACGTGGCTCAAATAATAATATTAGAAAGAAGATCGGGAGGAAATAAGCTTTGTTTTACGTGATGACCAAATCAATCAAGAGAAACGGTGAACCAACATCAATTTGGTTTTGCTCGACACCGCAGTAGACTAAAATCCTTCCAATTCCCTGCCTTTCAATCTATTGTTGCGATCCGCGAGGGGGTCACAAATAAATATGGAGAAAGACTCGAAGCTTACACTATGTACCAGAGATGGGTGATATACAAAAATGTTGCAAACTGCTTACTGACTAAAATTACCAAAAAGTAAATCTAAAATTTAGTGGGCCTGACGTTTCGATCCTAGCAGGACCTTTCTCAAAGGCAGGATCATAGGGGTGACCTTTCTTGTGCCTCGACTGGGTGAGACTGATCTTGGACAGCCGCTGTCCGTGGCTGTTTGCATAGCAGTCGGAGCGGACGCTCAGCCAATAGGAGTGTTGCATTCTAGGGTCATGAATAATTAATACGTGCACAAACCTTATGGGAGAAATGTCTATGGGGTTTAACACACGACTGTGAAAGTCCAAGTGACAACCAGCGGGCAGTGTGAGGTCACTCGTGGGTCTACTACGGGGAACTATTCCAGTAGGAAGGGGTCAGGGAAACACTTTCCCGTTACATATAGGTTTGAGTACAACACAGTCTACAAACTAGAAGGAAATGTCAGTGCAACTGTATACTGGAGTAAAACTTCACAGCAGTGCAAGTAATGTGACCTCTTTGTACCGTTTGGATCACAGTAACGCCGGTATTGCGTTGGCAGGGCACACTCGCTTGGTGTGAGGGGAAATTGTGGTGGAAGGTCAGCGGAACACACTCGCTGGGTTTGGTGGGGGACGCTACAGAAGGTCAGCGGACCACACTCGCTGACTGTGTGGGGGCCCTACATGTGGAGGAATCACGGCCAAGGGTTCTAAGGGGCAAAACCTCAACTCCGGCACGAGTGTAGGGAAAATAGACTAAGTCTAACCAAGGAGGTATAATACCTCCTTGGTCTAACTAGGGCAAAGGGCATTGCTCTGCGTCATGGCTAAGTGGAAGACTGCGTAGCACCAATGGGCTGTGTGGCAGGCATATTGGCTAATACGGGTTCGGGCCAACTGAATGTGCGGAATGTGTGGTATGAAGGACCTGGGGTGCCAGAGCACCCTCTTTCCAACAAGTTAACCATAGACTCAGAGGATATCATAACTGGTAATTTATTGCTACCCTCGTCATCATTCGGTAAAAAGAACTGTTCTCCTTTACGATCAAGATGTCTTGGCTGAAAACTGGCTTGTACATGGACTGCTGTGATGGACGGATCCTCAACCTTAATGAAAACAATTAAGAACAATCCTTACTCTACTATACAAGTATGTTGTTTATACAGTGGTTCTGCAAGGAAGGAAAACATTACCAAATAAGGGCACAGCCTAAGCTCATACATATTCATGAGGTAGAAACAAGATGGTGGAAGGAGTCCTTATAATACACACAATAGATCAATTAGAGTAGCTTTTCATAGTTAAACTACAGTATTTAGGCATACTCTTCTCATGGGACTAAACTTGGATACAAAACTAGGGCATGTACTTCCAGTAAACTTCAAGGCTAATTCTTATACAATAAAAGGCAGGCTTCTGTAGTTAATTATACAATTATATAATAATGATAGCAAACAATAACTCACCAGTAATGGTCTGGTATAAAAGGCAGTGTTGAGGAGGGGCTCAAAGGGGTGAATTCTCGGGCGAATGCTGGATCTTTCAGAGGAGATTTCTTAAGACAATGCTGTGGAATGCTAGGTCATGGCCTGTACCTGAGGTCACCAATAGAGGGCGTCCTAACAATATCTACTCAAAACAAAGAGCCTTAACTAACATGACACTCCCCCCGTGATGATACTACTGTATTATCACAATCTAAAAACTCATAACGGTTACCGGAGGTAAGTACAACACACTAAATGCAATTCTGCAAAAGGGTAACTACAAAAGGTTACATAGCTCAACTTCATACAGCTTAACAACCCACTGCTTCAAGGTCTGTTGTTATCTACTCAGACTGTATCAAGAGAACTAGCCTGCTTATTGGTCGTAGCAGGATCTTCTTCTTGGTTGGCGGCTGGTACGTAGACATCTGTTCTTGGTCGGTCCACTGATGGAGAGGAATCTTGAAAGGTTCAAGGAGCATTGATGAAGCAAGAACTGTCCATCGATTCTAGGACTTTGTTGTGTCATGTCACCATGCAAGTGAACAGAGCGGCCCATCTCTTTGGTTGACTTGAACATCCTCTGGTTCTTCGGCTATTGATCTTGAATGGACCAAACACGGCTGGTGGTGCTTCGGTGACTCTTTCTTCTTATTATCTCTGGACGAGGAGTTGACAAACGACTTTGTTCTTGATCTAGCTTGACGTCTCTACGGATGTGGGTACCACTTTGGCAGACTTCTCCCATGACCGCCCAGCCAAGATCTAGACGATGAGCCCAAGGATGGTCATCCTTGCCATTGATGACCTCTCTCACCTTGTGAAACTGAGGAGCATCTCTACCGAGAAGAATGGCAATCTCGGCATCTTCCTTCAGGGGAGGCAACATTAGAGCAATGGGCTTCAGATGGTCGAAGGCTGCTGCTATCTCAGGTGTAGGGATCTCCGACACCTCACCAGGGATGGTACTGCACTCATAGAGGGTGGGTGTCTTAGTGCTGACTGAGCCGTCGAGACTTTCGATGATCAGGCCTTTCACGTTTCGACCGCTGATCGTCTTCATGGCATAGCTGGATTGCTCTCCCTTGATGTCGAGGCAGTCCAACAGATGCTCGCTGACCAGAGACCCATCACTTTGGTCGTCGATCAGGACGTATGTTGTTACAGCTCGCTCTGGTTCATCCTGGAGGTAGACCTTTGCCAGACATATCTTGGCACAGGACCGCCCAACTCTCCCTTGGCTGCACACTCTTGTGCATTTGGGTGCCACCGTCACGATAGCCTCGGTGTGGCCTTCACTCTGCCCTGATGTGGATGTCGGTTGGTTGAATGCCACTGGAACATCTGTGCTGGGTGCTGGTCGGTGCATGGCTGTGACATGGGACCTGCCACATACCTCGCATTTCACTACTGCCGTGCAATTCTGTATGAGGTGATTGGGCTGCAGGCATCGGAAGCACAACCCCTTCTCTTTCAGTAGTGTGATCTTGTCATCTGGGGATGTGTTCCTGAAGGCACGGCAATCTTGCAAGTCATGTGCAGTGTGGTGGATCGGACAGGATGGATTCTTGGTCGTGGAGGCTGTGTCGTTGACACCAGTCATCCTTACTGTGACTGCTTGCTTGGGTTGGCGATATCCCACTTTGGTGTCAGTGACCCGGAAGCTGGGGTCGTTCTGGATCCTTGCTTGTGCTTGGATGAAATCCACGAACACGTGAAAGGGTGGGAAGACGACAGCGTGCCTGTCCTTGTATTGGGAGCCCTTCTCACGCCACTTCATTTGGAGCCACTCCGGGAGTTTGGCGACCAAGGGCTGCAACCCCCTCGATGAGTCCAAGACCAGGAGGCCAGGATACTGTCCAGTCTCTTTGGTGTATTGGGCCTCTTGAAGAAGATATCCAAGGTCCTCCAGTCGGGAGCCATCACTGGGTGCGATATTCGGAAATTCGTCCACCCGCTGCATCAGATCCCACTCGACCGCTTCTGGTGAGCCATGTTTTCGGTCAAGGTGGGCCCAGATCCTCTGTAGACCCAGGTCTGGTTTGTCAACATGGATCAGGCAGATCTTCTCTGCAAGACACTTGTCTCGGCTGTCGAGGGAGTCGAGGATGAGTGCCGTCTCCTGGAAGGATTTAAGGTCAAGGTCTCTTGTGGCCTGCTGGAAGCTGTGTTTCCACGACCTGTATCCCCCTGCATGGCCACTAAACTTCCTCAGCCCACTCTTCACCAGGTCTTTCTTTACCAGCATGTTGCTTATGGAGTGGATCTCCTCCTTCAGCTGGCGATGGGCTGGGTATGATGGCTGGTCAACTGGGCTGGATGCCTGGAGCAAATCTTTAGAGCTCTGGAGCTCTTCCTTGATAGCCAAGGCTTCACCCTGGACATGACTCGATGCTGGGGACATCTTCTGCACTAAGTGCTCTTCAACGAAGTGAGTCGTGCGGACTTCAGGATTCGTGACGGGCAGATGTAACCCACCGTGGGTAGATGGAGACATTTCTTTGGCTGCCGCTGTCTCAAGAACTTCTGCTTCCGCTTCTGCCATGGCATAATCTTTCTCCGCATTCAGAAGAAGAAGAGCACGGGCGATGTCTTCTTCTTTGCGACGAAGTTCCGCTTCTTTCTCGACGAAAGCTATTCTCGCCTTTAAGGCCTGGGCCTTAGCACGAGCCAGAATAGCTGCCGAGCTTGTCGTTGATCTCTGACTTCCTCCGGTGTGATGAGAAGTGGTGGTCCGCTGGGATGACCGGGATCTCGCACTCGCCCCATCGTCAGAGTCGATTTCTTTGATCATCTTGAGTCAGCCATGGATAGTTCTTTTTACTATGAAGGACCTGGGGTGCCAGAGCACCCTCTTTCCAACAAGTTAACCATAGACTCAGAGGATATCATAACTGGTAATTTATTGCTACCCTCGTCATCATTCGGTAAAAAGAACTGTTCTCCTTTACGATCAAGATGTCTTGGCTGAAAACTGGCTTGTACATGGACTGCTGTGATGGACGGATCCTCAACCTTAATGAAAACAATTAAGAACAATCCTTACTCTACTATACAAGTATGTTGTTTATACAGTGGTTCTGCAAGGAAGGAAAACATTACCAAATAAGGGCACAGCCTAAGCTCATGCATATTCATGAGGTAGAAACAAGATGGTGGAAGGAGTCCTTATAATACACACAATAGATCAATTAGAGTAGCTTTTCATAGTTAAACTACAGTATTTAGGCATATTCTTCTCATAGGACTAAACTTGGATACAAAACTAGGGCATGTACTTCCAGTAAACTTCAAGGCTAATTCTTATACAATAAAAGGCAGGCTTCTGTAGTTCATGTGTGGTCATACACTGTGGTGTAACTTCCCAAAAGGTCACGAAAAGTTCATAAGGTTCCTCTTAAAATACACTTCAAATAACTAGAATTATACAATTATATAATAATGATAGCAAACAATAACTCACCAGTAATGGTCTGGTATAAAAGGCAGTGTTGAGGAGGGGCTCAAAGGGGTGAATTCTCGGGAGAATGCTGGATCTTTCAGAGGAGATTTCTTAAGACAATGCTGTGGAATGCTAGGTCATGGCCTGTACCTGAGGTCACCAATAGAGGGCGTCCTAACAATAACTACTCAAAACAAAGAGCCTTAACTAACATGACATGTGGTAAGAACTGTGTGCATTGTGTTATGCACGGATGGACGTGTGCAGGGGGAAATGATACGGGAAGAGGGGATTTAGACTACGGGCTAAATGTAGGGGCACAACACTATTTTAGTATAAACAATGGACTACGTCCCTAACCAGCCCGGGTCTCACTTCAGGCTTCTGCACTCGCTGAATGGTCTTTATTCATTGCTATTTACATTTACACGCCCATATCCTACCCAAGAGTAGTCCGAGTAACTTGGAGCCTTTATCGCCCCTTTCAATTTTGTTTGAGGGGGGCGGGCGATAGTAGGGTCCAAGCATCCCGCAGTGTAACTCCGGCCGTTCCCGTTTTTCGACTCCCCCCGACCGAAATCCCCAGATTTTACCCCCAAAACATCCGTGAAACCGTTCTATGTGCCCGTTGTTGGATTAAGTGAGAATCACAGATTTCAATACTGGTCATTTTGTTTTACTCACGTTTGGGGGAAAAGTAGTCCGAGTAACTTGGACCCGACAAGTCACCCTTTTTTATCGAATTTTGAAATTTTGAGTTTCGGGTGACTCGAAACTCAAAATTTCAAAACTCGATAAAAAGGGTGACTTGTCAGGTCCAAGTTACTCGGATTAGGGGAAAAGGAGAAATTTCACTCAGTTGATCGAGAAGATTCTCTCCCATCCGACGAGCGAAAAGGCGGCCATCTTTGATTTCAAATTCAAAATCCAAAAATGGGCGCATGGAATCCAACAATAGGCGCAAAAATGGGCGCATGGAACAGTTTCACGGATGGAAATAAAATCTGGGGATTTCGTTCGGGGGTAGTCGGAAAACGGGAACGGCCGGTGCCATGCGGGATTGCTTGGACCCTACTAATACTATCGGCCGACTCCCTCATTTTTTAAAGGGCGATTGTAAGCCTACAAGTTACTCGGACAATAACTCACCAGTAATGGTCTGGTATAAAAGGCAGTGTTGAGGAGGGGCTCAAAGGGGTGAATTCTCGGGAGAATGCTGGATCTTTCAGAGGAGATTTCTTAAGACAATGCTGTGGAACGCTAGGTCATGGCCTGTACCTGAGGTCACCAATAGAGGGCGTCCTAACAATAACTACTCAAAACAAAGAGCCTTAACTAACATGACATGTGGTAAGAACTGTGTGCATTGTGTTATGCACGGATGGACGTGTGCAGGGGGAAATGATACGGGAAGAGGGGATTTAGACTACGGGCTAAATGTAGGGGCACAACACTATTTTAGTATAAACAATGGACTACGTCCCTAACCAGCCCGGGTCTCACTTCAGGCTTCTGCACTCGCTGAATGGCCTTTATTCATTGCTATTTACATTTACACGCCCATATCCTACCCAAGAGTAGTCCGAGTAACTTGGAGCCTTTATCGCCCCTTTCAATTTTGTTTGAGGGGGGCGGGCGATAGTAGGGTCCAAGCATCCCGCAGTGTAACTCCGGCCGTTCCCGTTTTTCGACTACCCCCGACCGAAATCCCCAGATTTTACCCCCAAAACATCCGTGAAACCGTTCTATGTGCCCGTTGTTGGATTAAGTGAGAATCACAGATTTCAATACTGGTCATTTTGTTTTACTCACGTTTGGGGGAAAAGTAGTCCGAGTAACTTGGACCCGACAAGTCACCCTTTTTTATCGAATTTTGAAATTTTGAGTTTCGGGTGACTCGAAACTCAAAATTTCAAAACTCGATAAAAAAGGGTGACTTGTCAGGTCCAAGTTACTCGGATTAGGGGAAAAGGAGAAATTTCACTCAGTTGATCGAGAAGATTCTCTCCCGTCCGACGAGCGAAAAGGCGGCCATCTTTGATTTCAAATTCAAAATCCAAAAATGGGCGCATGGAATCCAACAATGGGCGCAAAAATGGGCGCATGGAACAGTTTCACGGATGGAAATAAAATCTGGGGATTTCGTTCGGGGGTAGTCGGAAAACGGGAACGGCCGGTGCCATGCGGGATTGCTTGGACCTAGTACTAGTAATACTATCGGCCGACCCCCTCATTTTTTAAAGGGCGATTGTAAGCCTACAAGTTACTCGGACTAACCCAAGATACCGTGCAAGAGTATAGTCCGAGAAACTTGGACCCGACAAGTCACCCTTTTATTATCGAATTTTGAAATTTTGAGTTTCGGGTGACTGTAGGGTCCAAGTCCAGCAGTATCCTAAACCTGATTATATGTACACGACGCCAAAAACCATTTCGACCGAAACAAACTACCCGACACAAACCCCCAGATTTACCGCCGAAAACACCCGTATCACCGTCCTACGTGCCCATTTTTGGATTCAGTGAGAATCAAGGATTCTAATACTGGTCATTTGCTTTACTCACGTTTTGGAAAAAAGGCAAAAAATACCATCAGTTGATCGAGAAGGTGTTTTGTTTCGCCCGTGCGACAGCCAAAACAAGGAGGCGGCCATCTTTTTCTATAAATACCGGTAGCATTCTGACAGTTCCGTGTGCGCAGTGGGTCTGCAACCGTTGAGCCCATGACTGTTTCCTGGACGCAACGATACATTCAGGAAACAGTCGTGGGCTCAACGGTTGCAGACCCACTGCGCACACGGAACTGTCAGAATGCTATTTATAGAAAAAAGATGGCTGCCTCCTTGTTTTGGCAGTCGCACGGGCGAAACGAAACACCTTCTCGATCAACTGATGGTATTTTTTGCCTTTTTTCCAAAACGTGAGTAAAGCAAATGACCAGTATTAGAATTCTTGATTCTCACTGAATCCAAAAATGGGCACGTAGGACGGTGATACGGGTGTTTTCGGCGGTAAATCTGGGGGTTTGTGTCGGGTAGTTTGTTTCAGTCGAAATGGTTTTTGGCGGCGTGTACATATAATCAGGTTTAGGATACTGCTGGACTTGGACCCTACAGTCACCCGAAACTCAAAATTTCAAAATTCGATAAAAAAAGGGTGACTTGTCGGGTCCAAGTTACTCGGACTAGCAAGAGTACATGTACATGTACACTCAAAACGTTCACACTAGCGGCTGTGTGTGCTGAAGGCACGCAGTTTTTTTGTTACCTGCTATACATGCGGTAGCGCCCAATAATGATATGATCCATCCGGCTAATCCTGTTGATATTTGGAGTTGAACGATGAGCGTCGGTAACAGAACCCCCAGTCCATCGAACAAACCAGTGCAAACGAGCCAGCTGATGTTCAAGCATAGAACGGCGAAGTAACCTCGCTGATTCCCAGGACCACAACACCTACGCCGCTCCATTTTTCTGCCACTTGCCTCCGGTGTCGCGGACCAGCTGCAGCCGATTTCAAGAAAAGTTGCGTAAGTTACGCCACGTACAAATGTTGCGTAAGTCTTGCGCCACAAAAATGTTGCGCAGCTACGCAACAAACTTACGCCCATTTCACGAAACTTGTCTTAGCTGCGCAACGAATAAATATTTGCGGACGAGCCTAAATCGTTGAAACAGGGTCAACGGTCATGCACTTTGCATGCACGACCGTTGACCCCATAGTTTTCTTGAATGAAACCCCGGACGCATAGTAGTTAGTAGTACTAGTACTAGTACTAGTACACGCAGTACGTGTGTGAAGCAGACGATCGGACGGACTAGCTGAAAAATTTGGCGGGTAAGAATTTGTCGTTTTTGTGAAATTTTCTGGGTATATAGGAATTGCATTGCGTTAACGCAGAGCATGTTGACCTTGATACACGATGGCTCAACATAGCGCAATTAAGAGGAATGCAAACTGGACTAATGAAGAGATCAATATTTTGATTGAATTTGTGAGTCGTTCCTGCCGACATGATTTGTTCGGGAATAATGAGAAAGGGAAGCGGGCACGTGCCAACATAAACAAAATCAAGAAAGAAACATGGGCACGAGCGGTGCAGACAATTGTGGAGAACGGAGGTGTGCATAGACATTGGCTCAGAATAAGGAAGAAGTGGAGCGATCTCTGTGCCAAAGCACGCAAATATCGCAGGGAATGCCAAAAGACAGGTAGGCCTAGCTAGCACTAGTAACTAATACTAGTAGTAATACTAGTAAAAGTAATAGTAATACTAAATAGTACTTATATTACTAGTACTACTAACTACTACTACTAAGTAAAAGTACTAGTAATACTAATACTAATACTTGTATAGTACTACTACTAGTATAGCCTTAGTTAGTATAGTATTACTTAGTACTAGTATTAAGAGTAGTACTACTACTAGTACTCATTAGAAGTAGTACTACTACTACTACTAGTACTACTACTACTACTAGTACTAGTAGTACTAGTACTACTACTAGTAGTAGTACTAGTACTAGTACTACTACTGTACTAGTAGTAGTACTACTACTTATTCGTAGTAGTACTAGTACTAAGTAGTAGTAGTACTAGTAAGTAGTAGGAGTACACTTAATAGTAATAATCTGAGTAACTTGGACCCTTACAATTGCCCTTTAAATAGAAAATGAGGGGTCGCCCGAGACTCCAAGTTAGTTACTCGGACCATATGCACAGACTAGAACTGTAGTACTACTACTAGTACTACTAGTACTAGTAGTACTACTATCAGTTATCACTATCAATCATCTGTATCAGTACTAAGTAAGTACTAGCAGTAGCAGTTTATATTAAGTGAAAATAATTGGTGTTTTTTTTTTTTTTTTAACTAATTTAAGGAAACTGAAGTCAAATACGGTTGCGCAAACCTAGGCTGGCACTCTAAAATTAAACTAGACAGTTTTGAGGCCACCACAACTAGTAACAGCATACCTCCATGGTAATAAAATATTACTAAAATGATTAACATGATGTAACCCCCAAAAATATATGACCCTAGCTGGAATTTAGGCTGAGGGATAGAGGCAGGGGGGACAAGTAATCTCAAGTTCGTTGCTGGTTTATTATATAAGTGTGATGAGGAAACAATGTTGAATCAGTATGAGGGAAGTGCTTGAAAAGGTGAACCTAGGGGATGCTTCTCTCATTTAAATAATAATACAGATGATTTAAATAGTATATCATAGAAGGCGTTTTTCGCGTTCAAAAAAATTATACAGGTAAGGGAGTGATTACATTGTAAGGTAGGTATGGAAATGAAAAAATACAAAATAAGAATAATTCAAAAAAATCATTTTGTTATGACTGGCAAAAATATGTATTCTATATCTTTTACAGGGGGTGGTGAATGTCCGAGGGACCGTGTCCTGGACAGCATCCTGGAGACCCTGACGCCTGCCAGCAAGGATGGGGTTGTAGGACGAGGCGAGGGGGAATCTACCATCTTGTCCCATAATGGTACATAAGACACATGACAGTATTCTCATTAAAACAACAATAATAATATTTTAAAACTACCAAAAGAACTATAACAAGTTTCGATATTCATAGTGTATGAACGTTTGTATGTACAGCATATGGCAACTGATTGAATGCAATTCACAAAAAAGATGCAAAGAACTTTGTTTTGTGTACATGCTAGTTAAAAATAATGGTAAGAGCAAGGCGTCTCTGAATGCAGCCGTCCAACAATTTGGTTTTTTTTTTCATATTCATGCATATAAACAAGATATGCCACCCATTGACATTATTTGGAGGTTTGTTCACAGGATGTCTATAGTGACACATGGAAATTGTTCTTGTTTTAATTGTATTGCAATTTTGTTTGTCTAACTTTGCTTTGCTTGACAGGACAAGACCATGGGGATGATGACCCTGAGGTGGAGGAGGAGGAGGAGGAGGAGGATGATGATGATGGTGATGGTGTAGGCCCCTGTTCTACCAGTGGAGCTGCTGGTATGCCAGCATCTTTGCCATCTTCAATGTCAAGGACAGAAAGGAGATTCCAAGAGAGATTGGGTAACAAGACGTATGCCCTTTCTGTCCTTGACATTGAAGAGGCAAAGCTGGAGGTGAAGAAGAAAGAATTAAAAGTACAGGAGGAACAGTTACTGGTGACCAGAGGCATTCGTGATTCCTTAGAAACATTGAATCACAGCATGCAAATGATACTTGCAGTAGTTTGCAACCAGCAGGGATTCAACATTGTTGATGAATCTGGTAGTGGCACACTGTAAGTATCATTTGCATATTGAAAGGTGATCAAAGTCACGCCATGTCTGGTTGCTAGTAGCGACGTTTTGGTTGCTAGTACTGCTAACCTTCTTCAGGCAACTGGAGAATGGATGCTGCTGTCTGTTTATATCCGGTCTGCCGGCTTCTGTGCGCCGGTGTGTAAACGTCGTAGTGGTGATCATGCAGTTTGGTGTGCGGCCCTGGTGTCCTCCAGTGGTGGGGCGACAGTTGTGGTGTCGGACGATGGGGAGCTAGAAACTGGGGACGTCAATACCGCTGTCCCATTTGCGCCACGACTGGAGGACACCAGGGCCGCACGCCAAACTGCATGATCACCACTACGACGTGGTAAAGATCGGTCATTAAACTGTTTTCTCCTTAGTTAGGGGATATCTGTCTAGTTCTGAAAGTGATAAACAAGAATGTTGCAAACTGTTTACTGACTAAAAATACCAAAATGCGAATCTCAAAATTTAGTGGGCCTGACGTTTCGATCCTAGCAGGACCTTTCTCAAAGGCAGAGTGACAAGGACAAAACAGATACATGTACACGGAGGAAGGGGGGGGGGGGGGGGGAGTGAATAGGACACGGATGAGAAACAAAGGACAAAGAGTGAAGCTGGTAGGGAGAGATCAAAGGGAAGGGCAAGCGGTGGGGTAGGGATTAGTGAGAGGAGGGGGAAAGTTCTCTTTGATCTCTTTGTTTTGTCCCTGTCATTCTGCCTTTGAGAAAGGTCCTGCTAGGATCGAAACGTCAGGCCCACTAAATTTTGAGATTAGTTCTGAAAGTGACGGTTAACTAGTTGATCTCTATAGATACGTCCATCATGAAGGGGTCCTGCATAGGGGGGTACATCAACATCATCATCATCATCATCATCATCGCCTACTGCTGGCTCCTCATCAGCTGCTGGTTCTCCAAGTCTCTTGGCCATATTGTGCAGTATGGCACATGCCAGAATGATCCGAGTTGCACGTAATGGACTGACCCGAAGACCAGTTGCAAGGCAAGGAAAACGTCGCTTCAACTGCCCGAACATCTGCTCAACAACGACTCTTGTTCGCTTGAGGCTGTTGTTGAAGCTACGTTCTCCTCTGGTTTGTGGGTTAGCATATGGTGTCATTAACCATGGCCTGAGCGCATAGCCAGAGTCTCCCACAAGCACACCACTGAATCTACCAAAATAAAAGTTATATGAATCCTGCTGTTACTGTTTGTTTCTCCAATGTCCAGACAGTGATGGGAAAGATATAAAAATTACAACATACATGTATATCAAAGTTTCCTAACAAACCTTCTGTTTTCAAACATGTCTCCAATGACACTTGCTTGGAGTATGGCACTGTCATGTGTGCTGCCAGGCCATCGTGCAACTACATTTCTGATGATGTACTTAGCGTCTGAAATCATTTGAATATTCAGGCTGTGGTAGCCTTTCCTATTAATGAATACATACTCCTCATCACCCAGTGGTGCACCGTAGAGACGCACATGGGTACAGTCAATAGCACCGATCACTCCTATAGAGAAGAAAAGGTTTCTCTGTGTTAATATTTCTAAAAAAGTAATATACCAAAATGTTGCTAACTGCTTACTGACTAAAATTACCAAAATGCAAATCTCAAAATTTAGTGGGCGATGTTTTGATCCTAGTAAAAGGACCCTCTGCCTTTGAGAAAGGTCCTGCTATGATCAAAACATCGAGCCCACGAAATTTTGAGAATATTATTTTTCATTTAGACTCTAGCGTCATTTGATATTTGTTCTGTATAATTGCTGGTGAGGTAACTATTGTAATAACTTGCTTCTTGTATAATATTGCGAGAAAAAAATTGTCAGGACAATTCTCACCTGGAAAGCCGGCTTTCCCGTAGAAATCTTGTTTCACTTGAGCCAATTGTTGCCCACCGTTGGGCAAGTGAACATGGTCATTCAAGGTGTCAACCAGTGCTTCGGTCACTTTGTGAATGACGCGGCACACTGAAGCCACCGAAATGTCATGCAAGTCACCTTGCACAGAATAGAAAGACCCAGTGGCATAAAAACGAAGGGCTGCCAGAACTTGTTGAATTGGAGGGATGGGGTTGCTTCTCTGTTAAAGGGATAACACAACATTGGTCGAGGTCAAAGAATAGCATCCATACATTGTCTGATCCAACATATGCATGAAATAGCACAACTTAATATAATAATTATATAATATATAATATATATTATACATGTAATTTAATATAGATTTTAATATAAGAGTTGTATATAGTATTTAATGCAAGCATTTGTAAATAAAATTTGAAAGAGCATTCCTTTAATTGAAAAGAGAGATATCCGTTTGAGGTTTTAATTCCCTGTTAATTATTCATTATTGTTTAAAAAGTGACAGCAGGTTCTCACTCTGTATCCAAATCTAAAGTTATGTAAAATGGATGAAGTGGGGGAGCCAAACACTAACGATACTTGGCAGAAAGTTAGGCTGTTGAGTTCAGTTCATGATCAACCAAAAAACAAAAAAGGAAGAAGCAAGGACTGTCTCGGTGGCAGAATAAGGCCAAGGAAGTGCAACCAACTGACGAAAACCAAAAAAACAGTGACAAATGACATCCACTGATACAAATAACATCCACACATTTTCCAAGTAGGGTTCTGATCAATACTATAGTATAGGACATGATCGATGAGTGTCGGCAACAACCAATTACCGACTGGCGGACCCTTGTGCTACCTCTTGTGCTACTTGTCCGTATAAATGGAGGCGGTCCATTCAATAGAACTAAAAAGTGAGCTGTATGAGTTATGTATCATCATCCCTGTGATGTAGCCTACATACTTTTCTACTCGTGGGTTGAGTAAGCTATAATATCCTACCCGTGTCCGTCGCTCTAGTCTTCCCCGTAAGCTTTCCTCAATATTAACGATGCCTTCTCGGGTGAAGCGATACCTCCGCCGTATTTCGTTGTCTTCCAAATTGTCTAAGGGATTGTTTCTGTCGCGGAAAAGCCGTTCCCGACGAAGCGCTCTGCGATAGTCGCGTTCGGCTAGCAACAACAGCGCCATGTTTTCTTTACGCAAGAAATCTCGAGTTACGCCACCTAAATAATTATGTTGCGTAACTTACGCAACTTTTTTTTGCGCAACTTTTGACTTACGCAACTTTCACTCGTTGCGTAAGTTTCATGAAACGGGCGTAACTTGCGCAACCAAAGGCAACATTTTGTTGCGTAAGTTACGCAACAAAATGTTGCGTACGCAACATTTGAAGTTTCGTGAAATCGGCTGCAGAGCTACACCTCAAAACCAAATTATCTATACGGACATAGTTTTCGCAGTCTATCCATTTCCAGTATGCAACACAGTGACCAGTCAGTGCGCAGCGTACCGAAAAGTGCTTTCGTTTATTTGCTACGTATGCACAACTCGTTCGGTTTTGCATACTTAATGAGATTGGAGGTAACATGTTTAAAATTCGTTTTACTGAAAATTTGTCTTTAGAATGTTGAATAAAGCAGAAATTACTGAAGAAAACATTGCAATGCTACGATACAGATGACTCATTTGCTTTTATGAAATTGGTTTAGAGGAATTTGACGTCCGAAAAGATGACGTTACTGTAGTGAATTTATGGTCACTGAAAAATGACAAATTTGCCTACTTAAACGCGGTTAGGCAGAATGAACTTACAATTCATTGTAAAGCTGCATCGTTTTTCTAATAATTATATCACCACACCAGTATATCCTAAATCCGCATGAAATAGTCAGGTTCACCTAAAACATTTCGACCTTCGCGAGTTTTCGACTCGCGAAAATCGCCGTTGTACGAGTAAGTGTACGACATGAGTGGGCGTGTTTGATTGGTTAAAACGCAAGACAGCCAAGCCCGTTGACTGAATACACTGACTCACTACTGATCCCATATGATTATGTGTAATGTATTGATTTTTTCGGGTTCATTGTTTTCGTAGAAAATTGGTTAGGGAAGAAAGCACGTACTGGTCACGATATCAACAGTCCGGCGTACCAAGAGGTAGTCCGGCTGACGAATCTGTTTTATGACCGATGGAGGGCGCTAAAACAATATTCATTTGCGTCGTGGTTTATGGGTGCAGAACACTAAATAGAGCTCCCATTGAACACTGTACAAAAACACTCACTTTCAAAGCCAATTATCCCATGCCCAAAAGTCTCTCAGTTCTTGTAGCTATACTTAAAATTGTAGTTTGGACCTTCATCTCTCAGATTCTTTTCAATTTTAGTGCCCTTAGCCGATTACATTTTTTGCTAATTACCCCCAGAAAAAAACACCCCCAAAATGTCTAGTCGTCCAAGCCGAATTTCTGCAAGGATTTTGAGATGGACCCCTCCACTTCCGCAGCCAAATAGGGCCACATTTAAAGCCAGATATGGTCCAAATTTCATACCAAATTGAAGAGTGAACCCCCGGGTTGTCTTAAGCTTCACTTGTTCTACAATGTATCAGTTAATTAGCCTCCAAAGACCCCTTATTAAAAAAAAGTTGTGGGTACACACTTTATGATAATCAGCTCGGCGGAGCCATCTTGGATGGATTTTGTGTGCTGCACCCTATAAGGGGGCTAAACTTTAGAGTTGGGTCACAAAATTGGGCTTAAAATGTGGCAGAGATGGTACTGATGCAACATGTGAAAATAAAATTGAAAAAAAGTATTGCGTTTGTCCGCAGTGATTGAAAATGTGATGGGTGGGGGCCCATGCCTTTGTGCACAGTCTGGCATGAGAAACCCCTGCATAACAATGTGTACACTATAGGGACAAGTCATAAGTTTCATCCAAATTCCCCCTTAATTAGTTGTTCTTGTGTCATAATTTTGATGTTACAGTAATCGCGACATTACAAACTGTGTAATTAATCAACAGGAGGGGGCACAGAGTGTCAAAGAGGTGTCAAAGAGGTGTCAAAATACAGGGGGCGGAGAGGGGGGGGAGGTTTTACTTTCCTCACATTATCAATTACCACACATTAATATTGAGTCTTATTTTGCAATTGACTTGGGTAAGGGAAATGCATGGGTCATCTTCACAACACTTTCTGACTCAAACTGACCACCCTGCCCATTAAAGTGGTAAAAGGGGGGTCGGGAGTGGGCGGAGCTTGTTGGCTGCCATCACTGTAAGTTGACTTCTGGTTGATGTGGCATGACCTCTGGGCTCTTTCAACAGGTGGATGGTATTGCTGAGTCCCCTTGGGTTGCTAGGGAGATGTTGGGGAGGGGGTTGATGTTGGGTATTTTTGAAACTACATCTCACAGCCCTTAAAATACCTTCTAATTGCCCAAATTAGGGCAGGGATGCTTCCTGGCTGCGCGAGTGGGCCCGTTACTTGAAAACAAGCATTTCCAACTTGTTATTATTATAATTAAATTTGCACATAATGGCAAAAATACTACAAAAGGGGACAGTGTTCTTGCTACATGATCAGAATTACTTTATGAACCTGAATATACCACTCATTGCATCAATTGCCTAATTATGGACAGAGGTTGACGAGCATTTACAAGATGCGAAAGTCTTAGCTCAAAACGACACAACCATTTGGCACCTGATGAAGGAGGCACGCCCTGTTCAAATCAACACCGAGACATGCCAGCTAGGCTGATAAACTGGTAATTACATCCAATGAATCTTACAAATGAATGAGGTGAATTATGTTATGATGCAGTACAAACTGCATAGGAGGACTGCAGGAATGTGACGCTGCTTCGCTTCGCTCGAAAGATGAAGTGATGACTCTGGTTGACGAGATCCACCGTATGACTGTGAATTCTGTAGCCGAAACATCTGGACATGCAGACACAGCCAGTTAGTGGACCAGATCAACACAGAGCAAGTTATTGACTTGTTGACACAGAGCTCAGTGGAACTGTGTTCTAAAAAGCTGCACTTGAACATCAGCAGACACACCCTCGACGTGGTGGCACACTCCGAGTCCAAGAACCGGCTGAGGAGTGTAGACTTGGCCGTCTCAGACACACTGTAATGTGACGAGTACATTGTGAGAGCAAGATATGAGACTAATTAGGCATATCAGTGATAACGCTGTTCACGATAAATGTCTGTGCAGGTTGGTCTTTAATTAAATGGTTTCTACCAACACCTTGTCAACAAATGGGGGCAACAAATTTGCAGATATATCACCACGAGTAACACTTGCAAAGACATGGCAGAAAAAAAAGTAAGACAATCTAGATTTAGGGATGGGTATATGATTTTAGGGGTTGGGTCTGGATTAGGGTTAGGGTGAGGATTGGGGTAAGGGTTAGAGTCAGGGCAAGGGATAGGGCCAGTTAGGGTTAGGCCTAGGTTAGGGTCAGGGTTAGGGGTAGGGGTAGGGTTAGGGTCAGGGTTAGGCTTAGGGTTAGGGTTAGGGTTAGGGTTAGGGTTAGGGTTAGGGTTAGGGTTAGAGTTAGGGTTAGGGTTAGGCTTAGGGTTAGGGTTGGGGTTAGGGCTAGGATTAGGGTTTGCTTAAACTGCAGGTAGCAGGATTAAAAGCACTCTCACATACCACTGGATATAGCTCTGATATTCACAATTCCCCTGACTGCATTTCTTCCCGGAAATGCTTGCAGTTTTGTGACACGAGAGAAATGGTCCATATTCACAGAAGTTGTGGCATAGGAGACTGACAATATTCCAGGGTACGTAGTACTTCCTCTCCGTGTGATGTGAACCTTTTTATAAATACCCGGTGTTGGGCCGGTATTGCTGCTTCACGAGCAAACATTCGTCAGTCCGTATCCATCACCGTCGTACGTACACGTATCCATGCCAAACACTGGCAGGTTTTTAATTCTCGGTTTTGGGTTTTTTTCGTGGGAGGGAGGGGCTGGCAGCTGCTCATTATGGGATCCACGCTGTCACTGCTCCTGACATAATCCTCGTTATGACATTAGTCTCCCCCAGCAACTTAAAAACACCCCTCAAAAAACCCCAACCCCCCAAAACAACAAACATGTTTCGTTTTACTATATAGTTGTATTGTATTATGCACTGTTTACATTATAAATGCCAATATTTTCTTAAGAACGGTGTTTTAATTAATAAAAACTCACTTCACCTCATGTAAATGTCTGAAAACACTCCTCTAAGTGAGGCTCTGTCCTTACTTTGACTCCACGGATCGTTTGTAAACAATCCTGCCATTTTTAAATCACCCTCCAAAATGGCCGCCATCCTTACTATAGGGTGCAGAACACTAAATAGAGCTCCCATTGAACACTGTACAAAAACACTCACTTTCAAAGCCAATTATCCCATGCCCAAAAGTCTCTCAGTTCTTGTAGCTATACTTAAAATTGTAGTTTGGACCTTCATCTCTCAGATTCTTTTCAATTTTAGTGCCCTTAGCCGATTACATTTTTTGCTAATTACCCCCAGAAAAAAACACCCCCAAAATGTCTAGTCGTCCAAGCCGAATTTCTGCAAGGATTTTGAGATGGACCCCTCCACTTCCGCAGCCAAATAGGGCCACATTTAAAGCCAGATATGGTCCAAATTTCATACCAAATTGAAGAGTGAACCCCCGGGTTGTCTTAAGCTTCACTTGTTCTACAATGTATCAGTTAATTAGCCTCCAAAGACCCCTTATTAAAAAAAAGTTGTGGGTACACACTTTATGATAATCAGCTCGGCGGAGCCATCTTGGATGGATTTTGTGTGCTGCACCCTTATTATGGTATCAAAAATGACGCAAGCATTTTACCCAAATAAATAAACTAAAACAATTTGTAGAATTTATTACTTTATTGTGCCCTTTATGTTCCGCTATATGTCTTCTATACCGTGTACGGTTTTCCGATCTGATATTAAATTAGATAGGCCTACTGGAAAGCAGTTCCATAATTATGGGCGTGGCGGGTGGATATAACGATGACGACTATATTTCTTGTAAAAAACAAAAATTATCTAGGAATACACTTACTTATTTAAGTTGTGGGATATAAGGACAAGTAAGCTTATGGAAATAAATAAAAAAATATGGCAAGTAAACTTCATTTAAAAAAAGGAAGTATTGTAGCTTCAGAAAATTATTATAATACCTTCAGTATATGATTTATTAAGTATAAATGCTGACCTAACTGACGCAAACTACAAGTACTTATAAAGAAGAATCTATTTCATCTTACAAAATAAAGGAATGGAGAAAAAACAAAGAGCTTTATCTGGATGTCATTCCTTGCCAGATCAATTCCCCTGGCTGCCAACAGGAAGGTCGATAACTTGACCCCTATAACCCGTTTTACCGCATGATCTAAAATCCTCTCAACTCGTCTGGAAACTGTCACAATGCCAACTCATCATAGAAGAGTCTTGTGGGGTCAAATCACGGAAACGTCATAAGTTGATGATTACTAGAGGAGCAGTAGTCTATAGAATGTAAGGAAAAAGAAGTAGCACTGATATAATATGTATTGGTCGGAAAAAGACATTTATATTCGTGGTTATGACTGAGTAGCTTATGAGTAAACCATCAGGGCTTTTCACACTACGAAAAATCTCAGTGTTGGCACGGGTCGAACCCGTGTCCATTAGACTGAGCTTTTCACACTACACGATTTCTACACGGCGTCGATCCGTGTAGAGTGCTCGACACGTGTTGAAACCAACCCTGCTCGGGAGGTGGGTTGACTTGAGAGAGGTCGACCCGTGTTGAGAAGTCCGACACGTGTTGAAAGCTGTAGTGTGAACGTCTCTGGGTTGAGTTCGACCCATGTAACATAACGGCCAAGTGCATGCCGTTGATCTTGTTGTGCGTATAATAAATCCCAAATGAGGTCCGAGGTACATGTAAGTAATAATGATTGTTGCTAATTGAATTTCTATCGAGTCCGAGTTAATCATATCAGTCAGCGGGTAGTATATTTCTCCCAAAACTAGCCGCCCCTTGTAGTATCGCTTGTTTTTCCCCTCCGCGTATGGGTAGCCGCTCACCTGTACGCAAAAAGGCGTAGCCCAGGGCGAAAAGCTCCATAATACCATTGTCTAGCAATCATTTTTGTATCCATCCAAACTCCAAAGCCTGACCATCTGGGCACCATGATCCCAGCAGGCACATTGTCTGGGCACCGAGAACATA
Organism: Luidia sarsii; assembly: GCA_949987565.1. NCBI lineage: Eukaryota > Metazoa > Echinodermata > Asteroidea > Paxillosida > Luidiidae > Luidia > Luidia sarsii. Next base: position 20,305,188 of record OX465103.1, on the reverse strand, counting down.
ATCCCACACATTATTAAGTTGGGCACCATAGGCCCCATGTATCAAAAGCCAGAACCACATAATATCCATTTACATGTATTATACAGGACAGTACATGTAACAGCAAAATGTGCAAATCGAACAGGATACACAGGGATAACACTATACAATAGCACATCAAGTAAGTCTACAGATAACTAGAGATATACAGATAAACAATACTTTTTCCGTTTGCAAAACATAACATAATGCCTTTAATTAAAATAATGAATGGCAAAGGGCATGGCTGGACAGAGATTTGCAGCGGAGGAAAGCCTTTTTAAAAAGTGATCATTTTGGAAGTCACTTTTAATGTGATATACAAAAATGTTGCAAACTGTTTACTGACTAAAATTACCAAAATGCAAATCTCAAAATTGAGTGGGCATGCCGTTTCGATCCCAGCAGGACCTTTCTCACTCTGCCTTTGAGAAAGGTCCTGCTAGGATCGAAACGTCAGGCCAACTAAATTTTGACATTTTGGAAGTCAATAGGCTGATTACGTCACATGGCTGTTACAAAAAACAAAGTAGAAAAAGTATTGATCAAACTTTGATTACATCAAAACTTATACTTTATGATGATTAATTTCCTCTACAACCTTATCAATATTCATAAGAAGATGTCACCATCACAAGATGGCCATTTTTGGATCCCCCTTTTCCCAACCAAGGTATAGATGCCAAATGTCGACGCTTCATTGTATCTAAAAAAAAGTCGTGTTCATAATCAATCTAAATAATCAACCGGAGCCAAACCGGAACCGAACTTGAATGTGTTGGTCAACAACTAACTGCCCACCAAGTTTCAAGGTACTTGACCAATGGCTAGTACTGTATGTGTTTTTAAATCTCGCATTTTGATGACATCGTGATTATGTCATGTCATTTTGGCCCTGCAGGATTATTCTAAACCATATCCCCAATATATGAAGCGATGGAAAAGCTAAAAAAAAAATCAGAACACAAACAATAGCTTTTCTGCTTTGCTGAAGCAACGGGAAAGCTTTTTTTAAATATAGCTTTTCCGCTTCACTTAAGCGGCGGAAAGCTAATAATACAGAACTCTGCAGGGATCACATGCACTGAACATAACTTATCTATGCCAGTGCTGACAGTAGCTGTGGAGTGTTTGTAAGAAACAAATTTCTGTCTCGGGGGCCCTACACATCACAGAGAAATTTGTTTCTTCCATGCACTTGGAATGAAAGTCCCTTGTGTGGCACTAACGAAGTACACAAGAAGTATGACAGTTCTAGCTTGGCCGGACATCTTAAAGTCGAAAACATGCACTGAATTTGATCACTGTGCGCTGGCATGGAGTGACGTCATACTACCTTATGTGGTAATGCGGACAGTTGAATCCGGCGGACATCTGAGTCCGCGACACCGGCATGACAGCAATAACCTAGCCTTGATCACTCGTTGGCCGACGGTATCCAATCATATCTAAATCAGGCCTTCAGAAATGCTAGCGCTTTGCGATGCGAGTGATGCAGCCCCGTGCTTTCTCTGCTCATAACTTGCGCACGCCATTCCCCATGTTGTGTGCGAGCCTTTTCCTGGTCGTAAACCCAAGTCTTGATGGTTTGGTGTAATACAATCAAAAGTCGCCTCGTCTTTTCATTAACTTTGCACCGTTGTGGACGTTGAGGGCGACTGACTCGCTGTCAGTCGCCATTCTGATTGATGCCCAGCGGACGAACTTTTGGGGCGGAGAGGCCCAGACTTTCATACAAATCTGTGTTGGCCAACTCGCAGGGACCTGGAAGTAGTCTTTGGCCAAGACGTCAGTGATCGATAGTGGATTGCGAATGCGTTCTCGAATAATTTGTAATAGCGCGCCCTCTTGCGACATACTTTGTCAAACTTTGCTGGCTCGCACTAACGTCTTGGGAATCCTGCATGCATTGCTGGATTAACCTTTTCTTTGTTTTCTTCCCAGCCTTTCCTAGGGAACCAATCAGCGCGCGATCACTGAAATAAATTGACATAGATTAATATATTATTATGTGACCCTGGTTCAACGGTTCAACATGCGGCTGCTGCATCTAGTGCTAGTAGTGATGTGCATGTGCAAGGCGACGAACGATTTTCGTTAGTAAATAATATGGATATGTACAGTATGCTCGTGAAAAGTTGAATGTACACACAATTTGCAAGAATCCAAATTTCGACCTGACGAATTTTGTTAAAGTAACTTACTCAAGTGGAAGTAAATACCAGTAGGAGACACACTGTGAAGTTTCAGCTCTTGGAATGCTGCAATTTTCCTAAAAAGTGGAATTTTGTACGATTTTAAAAAGGTAGTTTATAAACGACCTTTTCGAAAAAGCCATGCTTACCGCCCTCTATTGTCTGGATATAGTTAGCCTTTCCGTATTCTTGAACGGGCTAATGTATGCATGCGCGCGGGTACCGGGGGGCAGAAACGTTTGTATAGCACTACATCATACATGTACATGTACATACATGTACGTGTACACTGTATAATAATGTACATGTACATGAACATGTACGTGTACATGTACATGTACACGTACATGTACATGTACATGTACATGTACGTGTACATGTACATGTACTTGTACACCCACACGTACAGTACACACATGTACAACTGTACAGTACATATACATGTACGTGTACATGTACAGTACATATACATGTACATGTACTGTACGTGTACATGTACAGTACGTTGTCGTGTAGACCCAGTATTAGTATTATGTGTGACGGACCCGCATGTGACAAAGTTGCATAGGTACGGTCTGTGTAAAACCATGGTAAAACTAAAACTCAAAAGTTGAAGTCTGTAAAATCATGGATCAGGAACAGCGGAAACGTCGGCGGGGTTCCGCAGGACGGGTAGTTCTGTCCCCTGTTTCGAAAAGAAGATATGTGAAATAAAAGCAGGAAAGATATCGTGCGAAGCACGCAGCAGAAATTGAAGCAAAACAGGAGGCGTCATTCCTGATTCAGTGTGACCATGGAGGTAGAATTCTACCTCCATGGTGTGACTGATACTGATACTGCAGTGTGATAGTGATAGTGATACTGTCAACAAGCGTCAGTCGGAGATAGTCCGAGTATCCTAGTAACTTGGACCCGACAATCACCCTTTTTTATCGAATTTGGAGGGCCGGGTGACCCGGCCCTCCAATTTTCAAATTTCGATAAAAAGTGTGACTTGTTGAGTCCAAGTTATTCGGACCATGTTCGGACTAAGTCGGACATGGGTCGGCCTGCAACTGCAAGAACGGCTGCAGTGCATGGATGAGAACAATGACCATAGGCATCACCATCACTATGACATGAGTATGACATTATGAATGACGAGTCTTGCAAGTGAGTACTCAAGCCGAATTTCCCCCATAGCCACTGTACATAAGTTAAAACTATTGTTATTCAGGGCTTAGATTTTCAAATTGTTGGTCGGCCTAACACTGGATTGTTTTTATTGTCTATAATTTGTCTTTGGGGAACCCCGTAACTATTCCATGAAGAGAAGAAAATACTGTTACTGTTACAGCCAAGTTTCTCATTTTTTTCCCAGAAAATATTCTGTAACAACTAAGACCTTTGAAATATCCTATGCCTCCATGGATATACAATGTCAAATGAGATTTGAAGGTTTGCATGGTGAGAATATCAGGATAAATAGGTTTGCGGAGACACCATGTAAATGTTCTTTTGTCAGTAAGTGTGGTTCTGAAAAGAACCGGAGGAACTCGACGTTTCGAACAGTATACTCTGCTCGTCTTCAGGAGAATGCTGGATTCCAACTGGGAGTGGGGCTTATGTAGTGTGGAGAGGGATCCTAGTGAGGGGATTAGCTCAATGAAGGGTGAAGGCGGGAAATGTAAAGGCGGGAAATGTAAAGGCAGGAACAAGGGATGCTGCACAGGATCCTAGTTTTGGGTGTACTGTGTGTGTGTTCACTCATGTGTGTCATAAGTGGTTGACAGATCTGTTGGATCTGTGGTTCTGGCAGATCTGTTCATGGAGGAATTCGAGCAGCTCGCCATCAACACAGCGGACCACAGTCCAAACATGTGGCTTCGGTATGTTGATGATACCTTCGTCATCTGGCAACACAGGCGGAAGAAACTCCGCCTCTTCCTGGAACACCTCAACGGGCTTCACAGCAACATCCAATTCACAATGGAACAAGAAAGTAATGGCAGCATTTCTTTTCTTGACGTTGAGGTGTTCAGACAGGAGGACGGAACCCTTTCCCGCAGTGTATACCGCAAGCCCACGCACATGGACAGGTACCTGCACAGCACTTCCTTCCACCACCCCAAGATCAAGTCCTCCGTCAACCAAACCCTCGTCAGGAGGGCCTACAATATCTGCGACGACGAGCACCTGCCCCAAGAACTCCACCACATCACCACACCGATGGAGTGCAATGGCTACAACCCAACCCAGATCTCCACACAAGACCCTAGACCTACCCCCGGCCAAAGGGTCACCTATACCCAAAGCCAACCTAATAGGGCCCCTAGTTCCATCACTTTCCCCTTCTTCGGTACTACCTCCCACCACATCCAACGTATCCTCCTCAAGCACGGCATTCGGGTGTTTCACACAACCCCCCTGAAGATACAACACCTACTGACTTCACACAAGGACCGCCAAGACCCCAACCGCAGACCAGGTGTTTACAAGATCCCGTGCCAATGTGGCAAGGTGTACATCGGCGAAACTGGAAGGGACCTCCCTACCAGACTCAAAGAACACCGAGCCCATGGCAGGAAAGGAGATTTTGACAAGTCCTCGATTGTCAAGCACTCCTACACCGAAGACCAAACCATCCACTGGGACCAAGCCAAGCTCATCACCAGCATCCAGCATTGGTACCCACGTCGCATCAGGGAAGCCATCGAGATATACCGACATAACACTGTCCCCCAAGACATAGGTGTTAACATCAGCGACATCTTGCGCCCTATCCTCAAACCCCCCCCCCTGGTCTGATGGGTCTCCTATACCCTAGGACAACTAGGCCCCCCTCCCACTAGTTTCCCCTCGGTAACAACAGTTGTTCACTCCCCTACCAGTCAACCACTTATGACACACATGAGTGAACACACACACAGTACACCCAAAACTAGGATCCTGTGCAGCATCCCTTGTTCCCGCCTTTACATTTCCCGCCTTCACCCTTCATTGAGCTAATCCCCTCACCAGGATCCCTCTCCACACTACATAAGCCCCACTCCCAGTTGGAATCCAGCATTCTCCTGAAGACGAGCAGAGTATACTGTTCGAAACGTCGAGTTCCTCTGGTTCTTTTCAGAACCACACTTACTCATAAAAGAGAATTTACATGGTGTCTGCGCAAACCTATTTATCCTATACAATGTCATTTTCAAGTGTTTGAATCTAGTGAGAACATCGTAAATGGAATAGATTCTCAAGTAATAATTACTGTACCCGACATTTGAAAAACATTGTAAATTTGTAATGATTGAATATATTTGATTGTAAGGCTGTACAATTAATTTGATATTACATATGTAATTTATGTATCAGGGTTAATTATAATATTGTAATAATTGCTACTTTAGAATCCCCAGTCCTATTTAGTCAGAGTAACTTGGACACGAATTTTGAAACTTTGAGAGTCGGGTGACAAGAAAATTGTACTTTATTTGTAACTAAGTTTTGTCTTTTTTAATTGAATTTTCCTGTATCACTCTCTAGTCTCTAAATCATTTCTTCCAACTAAAGGAGATCTAAGTTAGAAAATAACATTTCCAAGTGGTTGAATCTGGTTAGCAGCATCATAAATGGAACTGGGATTGAAGAGTTACAATCTTCAATTCAATGTAAAGTTGGTTAAGTGTGCTTGATATTGATAAATGTTCAACAATTGTTTTACAGGAGTCATTCATCAGGCCCTGGATCCCCAGGATCAGGTCATCAAGACAACCTTTTGCCACCTCAGCCCCTGTTGATTTTTCTAGTGCCCCAGTAAGGTAAGTCCTTTTAACATTACAGGCCAATTTCATACGGAAAGAAACCTCCAACAATTCCCAGGAATGTACTCCTAATTTTTGAGATTTCTTCTGAAAAGAGGGTCATTTTAACTACTACACTTGTGCAACTGCAAGTTTTGGGTTAGGGCCTATGTTAATCCCAGGAAATTTCTGTGTAAGCAAGTGTGGCAACTGTGGCAACTTATTTCATCATGAGGGAACTTACACATGTAGTTGAATTATTGCATTTGTAAATTGCTTTCCAATTCCAAATATTAAACTTTACAGACAAAACCGAGACTCAACAAATCATCACTCTTTGTGTTTACTTACCCTTTCATCTTTCCCCTCATGATCTTTCTTTTGTGTTTATTATTTTACCCTTTCATCTTTCCCTCTTTGATCTTTCTTTTTTAGTGATTGTTACCTAAATTATCTTTCCCCACTGTGATCATTCCCCACTCCATGGCCTTCCATTTGTTCCCCCCCTAGTCTGTCAACCAGCTTTCCCACTTGGCCTCATTTTGTCCTCTGTCATCAGCTCTGCTTTCTTTTCCTACACTGTCTGTAGGCCTATCTGTTTCTGTTATACTGTCTTCGTAGTTTTGCCTTTGAGAAAGGTCCTACTATACTAGGATTGAAACATCATGCCCTATAAGGTTTTTTTTTATGTAATTGTCATTGGTGCTTGAAGTTGACACAACCAGCTGTCAATAACTCTTATATATAGTTATATACAGCTTTATAAGATTAGTTTATGACAGCTGACACTTCCTGGCATGCATAATTATGTGAATCACCAAATCTTCAAAATGTTTCCATTTTATTTTTTGCAGCATAAGCGTTGACTACCAACATGATGGGGACTTTGTCTGCTTGGAGGACGCTGTTTCTGATGAAGGAGACCTGGACGAGACATGGGAGCCTGTTGTCTCATTGAAGAGCAGTTAAGGCGCTACAGCTCAAACACTTCAAATACATTGTTTTTGAAATCACAGAGGGTCGTTCTCTGTAATGTGGTTTGCCACAATGCTACTTGTTTGTTGTGGTAGCGATTGAACTACATTTGTGTTGTTTCATGCTTGAAGCTAAACTTGGTAAGATGCTATCGTACATTCAAACATTTATACTCAAACATAAGAATCATGACATGAACCTATAACATAAAGATAAACATTTTTGTTTCTAATTTGCATGAAGTCATTTCCTTTGCTCCAATCTTTGAAGATTTGCTTTCTATTTTTGTATAAAATGTTTTGCTACTTTTCACCTCTGACATTGGTGTCTGAAATCATATTTTTGTTGGCCACAATAATTGCGTTAATTTTCCTCAAGCAGTCTGATGATCATCATGACAAGAAGCAAGCTAAATAGTAATAATAATTTATAACTTAATATTGTTCGTCTTATGTACGATTGAAATAGTCAATAGTCAATTTAGTAGAGCGGTATTTCTTAACTTTCTTAAACATTTTGTGATTTGTTTAGGGTAAATCCAGATGGTTTTGATTATATGGCAACCAGTGAAGAGGTGTATGGAAGAGATGAAGAGGCAGATGATGAAGAGACTGGGACAGAAAAGTCCTTCACAAGGAGTGGGCTGCACCGGGTTTTGAATAAATGTGAGGGCGCGGAGCAGACCAAGCTCTACATAATAACGGAGACAAGGCGGTGGGGGCTAAACAATCAATATGTCAGTAGTATTTCTCTCAGCAGCTTGAAGTAGAAGATCTCTTGCTTCTTCCAGGTTCAAACGGCCTATGTTATCCTGTAATGAAACCCTAAACAACATTGATAAATTGTTCAAATAATCATGCCAAACAGATGTGTTTTGTTTTAAAAACTAGACAGTCATTTGAAGAACTAGAATTATAAAAAAATAATGTGATGAATCATTTCTAAACTAAGCAAGGCTAAGACATTCATCAGCTCCCATGCTTATCACCGGTTTTTAATTTCCATGTAACAACATCAATTAAAATGTACATGTAGGCCTACAATGAAAAAAGGACATTGGCTTTGTAGGGATGTTTCACACACATTAGTGCTAATACACATTATACATGTTGACAATATTTGTGTACTGTTGTAATTGTAAATTTGAGTACTGTATCTAAAAAATAGCTGTGTGCGTTAGCGTACTCTCAACCTTTGTCATAGTTAATCGGCCTAATCAACCACTTGTTGGCCTTGTGCAACAGGTTGAAGATCCCCTACCCGTTGTTGTACGGCTTCTTGATCCTCTCTCTCCTCTTCCTGTGACATTTTCTTTATACCAGATGCCCTACTTCCTCTCCTACCCACACCCCTTGCTCTTCTATTCTAGAAGGAATAGCAACCTGACAACAATGCATATACATGTACATGATGTAAACTGTAAATAAAATTGACAAGACACTTTGTAAAAAGAAAGTAACTTGAATCCGTCCATCACTTACTGTACTATGATTATGTACTTCAAATTAAACTTACGGGTATGCCTCAGGTTAGTCACATTTTGGTAAAATCTATATTTATTTTATTGCAAACCTACATGTATCTAGAATGAAACAAAGCCCTGGATCAGATTGGAGCAGTCGGTTCAGTCACAATTATGTACAACCAAAACCAGCTACATGTAATTGCACTATTTATGGACATGCCTTACTCTGCATCAGTACCTACAAAAAAAATATGAATGGACATGTTGCGGACGTGGAGGTAAACATTATAAGGTAGCGGATGGTTGTTGCTAGGTGTTTCTGTATGGGGAGCCGTTTTAACAATTATTCCTTACGCGACGATCCTTTACGCGATTTAGAGATATCTCTAAATGAATTAGAGATATCTCTAAATGATTTAGAGATATCTCTAAATCATTGAGAGATATCTCTAAATCAGTTAGAGATAGCTCTAATTCTTTTAGAGATATCTCTAAATAGGGCGAATTAAAGATATCTTGAAATAAATTTAGAGATATCTTGAAATAAATTTAGAGATATCTCTAATTCGATTTAGAGATATCTCTAATTCGATTTAGAGATATCTCTAATTCGTTTTAGAGATATCTCTAATTCGTTTTAGAGATATCTCTAATTCGTTTTAGAGATATCTCTAATTCGTTTTAGAGATATCTCTAATTCGTTTTAGAGATATCTTGAAATCGATTTAGAGATATCTTGAAATCGATTTAGAGATATCTCTAAATCGTTTCCTGTTTGGGGCATTATGGGTACATAATATCACTCTTCTACTCTACTATGGCAATTATTTTATATTATATTTTCCCTCTGAACTGTAGGAAAATATCAGCTGGGCGTTGTTGTCTTCTAAGACGACCCGATTGCGACCATTGCAAGGATATTTGTATATATATTTTTTACAAGCCATTACTTATCCTTAAACACATAAATGTTAGAGTTTTTAGAAAGAGATTTTGTATGCCTTCTGTTTGTTTGTTTGTTTGTTTATTTGTTTGTTTGTTTGTTTGTTTGTTTGTTTGTTTGTTTGTTTGTTTGTTTAAATTTGTTTGGGTGTTTTTTTTATTATTATTTTTTAGCTTGTTTGTTTTCTTTAATACAAACGCGGTTAACAACAGCTACCAAAACACACGCATATTTCTTTTCTTTTTTTGTTAAAAGACATCATGGTATTATAATCTCAAAAACGTAATACAAAACGTACGGACCATTCTGATGTAAAAAAAACTCTTAATAAAATGAATTAATATGGGATATGTTTCATTTCATTGCGTATTGTGTCATTTTATGTATTTATTTATCCGAGCACGTTCTTAATAATTATACTTGTTTTGAAGTGTGTTAAAAAACGATATGTCCACTTTATTCACAACCGTTTGAAAATTAATTTTATGGCTGTTATCTTATTTCCCTTTCTCGTGACATTTTCCTAATTAATTTTAGTGATGATTCAGACTTGTGGACCATATTTCGCATTGTTGGGGTTCTGACAACCATAGACCTCCTTTGAAACAAGGTCTGAATCTGATCGCCATCCGTGAAAGCGAAACCAAGCGACCTCTTATGACGAAGAGGACGATTACTGAATGGTCGATTTTGGACACCGTACCAATCCCATAATTCAACAAAAGGTGCGCTTAGTTGACCCGGATGTGAAACGATTTAGAGATATCTCTAAATCGAATTAGAGATATCTCTAAATCGAATTAGAGATATCTCTAAATCGAATAAGAGATATCTCTAAATTGAATTAGAGATATCTCGAAATCGAATTAGAGATATCTCTAAATTAAATTAGAGATATCTCTAAATCGTTTTGGAGATATCTCTAAATCAATTTAAAGATATCTTTAAATGAATTTGAAGCAACGTGGACGATGTAGTATTTAGAGATATCTCTAAATGATTTGGAGATATCTTTAATTCATTTAAAGATATCTCTAAATCATTTAAAGATATCTCTAAATCATTTAGAGATATCTCTAAATCATTTTGAAGATATCTCTAAATCAAATGGAGCAAGCAACTCGACGATTCGTTTTTTTAGAGATATCTTTAAATATTTAGAGATATCTTTAAATAATTAGAGATATCTCTAAATAATTAAAGATATCTCTAAATAATTAAAGATATCTCTAAATAATTAAAGATATCTCTAAATAAATCGCAAAGATCAACGCGTAAGGAATAAATGTTAAAACGGCTCTCCATAGTTTCTGCAATGGATGACTGTAGAGAATGAATAACTAATTCTGCTTGCATTCTTTCTCCAGCCAGCGGATTAAGTTACAGACTACAAACCCATTAATGACTCATAAATATTTACTGGTCAATGACCGGAGACAGTTTCAAGATGTGCAGTTGACCACAATATTCACGTCACTCGGATAGTCACTTTTACAGGCATGTTAATATTTTTGTTTGTAAATGTCGACAAAGGTGATCCTTAGGCAAAATAAATAAACTGGTATCAAGCAAAAATCACATGGCGTGCCGGCCGCGATATTTTTTTCCGTACCATATAAACGCTATGGGCCCATTTGTTTGTGCACAAAGTACATGTATGAAGAATTGAGTCTCAGGTCACTCAGACGGTACCGGGTGCGGGACGCAAGTGAACGACGTACATGTACAATGTACACGTTTTCGCTACACGTTTTCGACGCTTAGCCTTCTAACTCACATCGCACTATGAAAACAACTCCGTATAACGATCTCAGACTTCATATCTTACAGTTGGTTTCCTGCTCTTGTCCGTCAACGAAATACATGTATCCTCCAATAACCGGTTTTCGACGATATAAGGACTTTTCTTCAAACTGAACAATGTGGACGAAAGTATCACACTAAAAGAGATCCCAGTCACTTTGTCCACACCACAGACTATTAGAATAATCATAGAGAAGGTTGATCAAGCCTGTCATTTCCGTAAGATTACCCGGTTTTGTTGACGTCCGCGGCGCACCGAGCAGTAAGCATCGTCACCTATTTTCGTCGGTGGTGTTTAGTAAGGTGTCCCAGTGCAGCCAAACGCAAAATAAATTCTTAAAATAACTCAAAATGCTGTGGCACTGTAAAATTCTTCCCTGTATGTTTTTTTGTGTTCAAATTTGTTTTTGTTTTTCCACACTGCTTCTAACACTTTCCTCAAATCATTCATAATTTATGCTTAAAACGTATTGGTCTTGTTGACGTCTTCTTTTGTGACGTTTAAAAAAAACTCCACAATCCTCTTTCTCGCTGCTTCTTCAGTTATGACCTTTCCCAATGTCACTGCAGAGACACATTTCTTCCTTCTTGGTACTTTCTCTAGCTGCCCTTTTATTTTTTTCATTTTTTTAAAAAGCCTATTGGGCCATGTTACTTTTTGTCTTGAAATAATAATAAAAATTAAATTAAACAAATATATAAGCGAGACGCCCTATAGTAGCCTCCATAGTTTTTACCCAGAACGGACTGCCTCAAGTTGCGTGATATATTTTTTTTCTACGGATGTTGGGGTTTGTTATGGTAAACTCAGATTTTTTTTAGGACCAACAATAAAGAAAACTGGAGCTTCGAAGCAACTGCCAATTTTGTACCTAGGAAAATAGACCCCTTAAGAGCAACTTTTTGAATAACACGAGTTTGGCCTACTGGAAAAGCCTTAAATTTCCACATTTTCGGTGACGGATAAGAGCAGGAAACCAACTGTAAGATACGAAGTCTGAGATCGTTATACGGAGTTATTTTCATAGTGCGATGTGAGTTAGAAGGCTAAGCGTCGAAAACGTGTAGCGTCGAAAACGGGGGTTCCCACGATACTGTACATTGTACAAACGAACTTGGGGACGACTTGACCCGTTGCCCAAACGAACTACGTTTAGGTTGTTCGTTTTTGCCATGGCAAAACAATAATAATATAACGACACAGCGAGAACACATCAATTTCACATATAATTCATTACCCAACGTTATTAATATTTTTTCTTGAGCATTTTCAACTTCAATTTCGTTGATACTGCCAGATACCGGTTGTATCATGACACCGTGGAAATTATGATTATACTTGATTAAAATAAACACACATGAAACAGGTTTGACATTTTATGTGAAATTCAGAAAGCTTTTCTGTCAAACAGGTCTTGGAAAAAACACGAGTTCCATCATACTTTTGCACGGCCGGCCGTGTACGTGTACATGTACGTACGTCCATGTACCAAAACAACCAAAGACCAAACAACGCACGGTCCATACACAGCTAGCTACACATTCAGTTACCGTTGTGCGCAACGCCGCGTGCAGTGCATGCAATACAGGACACTCATTATGCAGCGGTTGTGGCCATGTGGTGACCTTCGAAGCTCCTGGCAACACAGAGCTGGCCAGATGCCTTATCATATCGGATTACATTGGCCGATTTGGAATTCGGAAGTTTTACGGTTAAACGCACGGTGGCGCTATTTAAAATTCTGCTATGTGCATTTTACGATCCTCGAAGCTGACACAGTCTGATGAAAAAATGAGTCAGTTTTTCACCATTTTCTCGCGACTTGGTTGACGGATTGAGCTGAAACTTTCACAGGTGTGTTATTTCATGCATATGCTGGATTAGACAAAGTATGGACGCGTTTCTAAGACCTTTACCAATGGTGTGTAGGGCCTTTAAAGAGGCAGTGTCGTCGTGCTGGTTTGCTTCCTAATGCACTCGTAGGCACTAGCCTCATGAGGACACAGCAATAGACCCCACTGTTGTTTATGTGATCGATGACAAGATAAGGCAATTACCACAGAGTACAGACAGTGCCTGGTTCAGTCCTAAATGGTTCCCTGGGGCATTGCTACCACTACTAGTGGAGCCATGAGTTGAAACATGACACTTTCCCTGAACACCTGTCCAGAGCCCACCAAGGACCTTGGTAGAACCCTCCATGGTAGAACCAAGGAGGTATACCTCCTCGGTCGATGGTCGAACCGCATGGTGAACTGTGTGCAATCATTGCAATACACATACATAGTACAGTACTACACAGTACACGTACTGTACATGCACTGTACATGTATAGCTGTCACAGGAGCATAGAGCACTGGTGCATGCATGAATGCTGGATACCTATCCAGTATCCTTCTTGTGCAAGAATTGTTACAGAATAATATATATATTGGTTAAATGAAATAAACTTTTTACATCATGTACAGAGTACATCATGTAATAATTATTACATTATTATAAAATAATGTGTAGGCCTACAAGAGCAATCAGTATGGTGACAGTAAAACATGTATAGGAATGTAAAACATTCCTATACCGTGGGGAAATCTGATGGTCCTGACCAAATTTCTGGATTCCCTACTAATATATTCTTTTATGAAATACTCTTTGAGAGTAAATCAAAGTTAGTTCACGGAAAAAATGCACACAAAATATACATGTACTTGTAGTTGTAGGCCAATATAACCTGGATTCGCTCTAAAAAAAATCTCTGGACAAATAAATTACCCACGAAACCTTGGAAATAAAGGATAAGACGCTGTTAGTACAATAGCCAAAATTTGGAAATAAAACCAAAAAACAAAAACCCAACAACAAGATCAACCAAAATACACAGCGTCAACATAAGTCAATCAAAAGCAATACAAGAAATCAAAACTCGAACAGAATAAAACAACCAAAAATAGAGGAGAGGGAAAACAAGAGGACTTGGACATAATGGTGCGCCCTGCTCTTTACCCGACCGACGGAACTGGGAACTTACGTACAATACTGCTAGTGTACACTTGGATTGTGCTAGGGTGTCTGAGTCCTCCTAGTCCTAGGTCCTGTGTGCTACTCGGTAGTGTGGCACAAATATATGAATACAGACGAAGAACAGACTCCGCACACAAAGATTGATTAAAAGTGAACACAATTGCAGAAGAAGGGATATGTTTTGTAGATGTGTTATGGGGGCTGGAATAAAGTATATTGATGACGTAGTATATAGGTGGTTTTCAGAATAAGGGCATGCCTTTCTACTAGACACACTTGAAATAGTGAGCAATACCTCGCCAAGCGGGTGATGACCTACACAATTGATTCCAGAGGAGTTGATCACTATACTGGACTTCTTCGGAAATGCACATATTGGACAAGAGGGATCGAACTCGATCTGTTGTGTGAAGAGTAACCGGAGAAAATGAAGACCTACTTATACTACAGAATTTGGGGCTTACACGAGTTACATCATGTTCAAACCTATAGTTGTTGTTATAGTGCCTATCTTCATTTTTCTCTGCTTTAATTGTCTTCAAACCCTACGCAATCATCATAACTTTTGATTCTGATTCCAAGAAACTTACACTGGACTCCAGAATTGATAGGCTTTTTCCTGAAAAATATCCAGCTCTATAAAAATGGCTGAGGGTCGATCATTGGCAATGACTTCGGGTCATCAAAGTTTGCAAAAAAGTGAAACCAGCGGTCTCGGCAGTCGGGAGTCGCCTTGGTTTATCGTCTGAGCTGCCCAGAACAAATGATACAGACAGGGGTCACTATTCAACCCTGTAGTATAATGTAGTAGCATACGATAAGATGAGGTTTAAAATGTTGAAATCTTATACATGTGTATACTTAGTTTATGGAAATTCATGGGGGAAATCATTTCTCCATTTGGTCAACCTGGTAAACTCATATCCCAACATTTACTACCCCCAGCTAACTCTAGTCAAATCTGAGGGCGATTCATACCCACTGGACAACTTGTACCCTGAAATTTACCCCCAACTAACTCTAGTCAAATCTGAGGGCGATTCATACCCACTGGACAACTTGTACCCTGAAAGTTTGGCCCCCAAGCTAACTCTATAGTCAAATCTGAGGGTGATTCATACCAAGGACAATTTGTACCCTGAAATTTCCCCCCAGCTAACTCTAGCCAAATCTGAGGGCGATTCATACCAAGGACAACTCGTACCCTGAAATTTACCTCCAGCTAACTTTAGTCAAATCTGAGGGCAATTCATACCAAGGACAACTTGTAGTCTAGGACAGCTTTTTTACCAGATACCCAAACATGTACACATTTTAGAATTTTGAAAGATTGTATACATGGAGGCAGTGGCGGATTTCGAAGGACTGAGGTTGCAACTGCATAACCTTCACTTTGCAGCTTCATGGGATACAAGTCTCGCAAACTCCATTGCGGCAAATACTATGCAAATACATGCGGTGTTCAGTATCAGCAATGCTGCAGGTGCAGAATCATCACAACCTTATTAAAAAAGGTATTATCTGTATGTAGAAACTGTTACGGTGCACGTACACTGATTTTGGTTCCAGTTTTACAAATAATATCATATTATGTGAAGAGGTACTCAAATTAAGCGCTCCAAGAAGTGGACAGCGCAGCTGAAGCTTGTACCCAAGACATATGTCATATACCAATATACATCCAAGAACTGATGGAAAACATTTTTGACAAGAGAGAAACGGCATTCGGACATCTGTCGCAGCACATAAGTATGTCGGCAGATGATCCCCGTAGAATTTCTAAAACAATTATTGCTGCAAACGCAGCACCGTCCATGCAAAAATTGATAGAAGAGCGAAGATAGCGTAGGAAAAGAAATACGCGACATTTTGGGGGTTTAGTGTCTGAAACTGCAATCCTCGTGTTCACTTCTAGTTCTCACGTATTTTGAATATCATTTATTCAAGTATGGATGCCCACATATTGTTTACTCAGAATCCGAGTGAAAGTTGGGGGTATGGGTTGTTCAGCTTGAATAAATTATCATTTTATTTGCGTTTCTGTCAGCTGACTTATCCAAAAACGTATTTCAAACAAGATTTCTGTTGTAGCACAGGCGTTTCTTGGTGCCACAGGAACATGCATTAGTGCAGTGTTACTTGGCACATTTGCAACTTTAGACATGCCCCATGTTTAGACAATCCGACACTGCCAGTTTTCTAAGCACGAAGAGTCCTACCATACATACTCAGTAGAGCTAAGAAAAAATACATAGCTATTAGAGGCCCATGTCCATCGATTTTGATGATAAGTGAGACTTTTTTATATGTGTGTAAATGTACGTTCAAGCATGGAGGAATACCAATTTGACTTGAAGTTGTACTGCAGAAGCTGCAGACAGTACAGGCATGAAGATACCCATACTGCTTTAGCTCCATGAAACAAGCATGTACAGTGCACTGACTGTACTGATAGTGATAGTGATATAAAGCCAGCAGCAGGGAAGAGAAAGTTGGTTATATAATACTATAGTGGTTTCAGTTGTTTATTTTAGCCCAGTACCAGAAAACCCCAAGGCCATGCTGGCCTGACTTCTTATCAGGAACGCAGTGGGGGTTCCTACTTAAATGCAGTGAGATCACAAGAGGGCACTATTTGAAAAATGGTAAAATATACTGACGACACTGCCTCTTTTTAAGAGCCAAACAAAACTAAATTCTTCTGTGGTGGTGCGTTCCCATTCACTCAGGATAATCTGAGAAAGGAGAAACGGGCAATAAACCGTCAGGTTTTTTGCACCAAGATGAACGGATGCGATTGGACTTCTAAATAGCGCCCTCATGATTTATTTTAACCGACAATGGCTGGCTGATTTTGTGTTGTAAGTAACTACCACAAAAAAAAACTTCGCCGGATTTCTGTTTTGGAATGCTTAAGGGTTGAACACACATAATGTGGCAATCTGTTGACTTTTACCAATGTTATATTTAAGGCAAATTAAACAGTTGATCTTAATTGATTTGAGGGTATTGCCGAATCCAAACAACTATATGAATGTCCCCAAGTGCGAAAGTTACATGTTTCGCCCCTACGGACTCTTGAAGATGCATCAACGGATCTGTCCCTTCACTACTGAAATAAATTAAAGGGGCTTTAATAAATTAAAGGGGGATTACTGCTGATGACAGCAGTAATCGAAAATTATATATAGGAGGGCCTGACATTTTTATCATAGCAGGAACTTTCTTAAATGCCTTTGAGAAATGACCTTGTATATAGGACCAAATTTAAACGTCAGACCCTCTAATTAAATAAATATTAACTTTGCGATTTACATTTTAGTCATTGTAATCATGCAGTATGCAGTTGGCAACGTTGTACATTATTACTAATTGAACATTCCCATTCGCTGCTTATTTCGAGTCTAAATGAAAGTGAGTTTTCAATTTTATTTTTCCTGAATGAGTACGGTAAGTTTCAGTGGGATCAGATCACGGCATCTTGGACCCACGCCAACTCGGACCCATAACAACTCGGACCCACCCACAGGCCTACTGCACCAACTTGGACGCGTCTGATCTGGGATCTCTACCTAACTGGATAGGTCGCGTGTGTGCAGAATAGAGAGGGTCGGGTCGCGGCCGGGCGCTTTTTTAATCATTATTCGCTATGGGGCCATAATTATGTTTGTGCACAAACAATTTAGGCCTACGGGCAGCTATTTTTTTCCCCGTACCACATAAATTATTCGCTATGGGCCCATATGATTGTGCAAAAACAATTTACGGGGTGGGGGCAAGGGGGGGGGTTGTTGGGATAGGGTTTCTCCACAGTCAATATACAAGGCTTTCTGCACACGAATATAACGTACGTGAACAAGCTGAGTTGCCTGATAATTATTCAATTCTTCAAACTTAGTTTGTACAGAAACATATTGGCTCATAGCGAAATATATGGTACGGAAAAAAATATCGCGGCCCGGGCTGAATACGCGGGGGGATCTAAGGCCATTACACAAATTACGACCTAGCTCAAGGTAGCCGCCGCGTATTCGGCCCAAAATCCCAGCCGCGTATTCAGCCGCACATTGACATAAACCTAGAACGCATGTGGCAAAAGGAGGTCCTTTTTCGAACGTACCTCGTGTCCGTTTTTCAACGAAATAACATTATTCCAGCAAATAACATCCACTTTAACACATCAGACTTCAACAAGAGTATGTAATCTAATACATATAGCATTTACAGCCCCTTCGACTGAGTATTTCTAGGCAAATTGAGGGACAAAATGCGACTCTGAAAAAACACCAACATTTGCCAAAGATTTAAGTACGTGACAACAAATGCTCAGTAAAAACAAAATGTACCCTACAGTTTTGAGAAAAGTTGGATTTTTCTTCCACAATCCAACTCATCCAACCCATGGGCAGGCCCAATTTTGGAGAGGGCAAATTCTTTTCACTAATTTGTGTCTAATTAGGACTCTAATGATGTGCGCCATTTTCGACCCCAAATCGTCAAAAATGGGCAACTCGCTAACACCATGCTAACAGTAGTGCTGCGTAAAAACAAAATGTAGGCCTACCCTAAATATTTTCGAAAAGTTGGATTTTTCTTCCACAATCCAACTCATCCATCCTATATGTAACCAAGTGGTATCAAATTAAGGAAATAGGGGTTAAGTTTTTAGCAACAGAGGCGTAGGAATCAAAATAGATTAGCTATAAGTACAAACCATGATTTTTAATTTATTTCAGAGAAAAAAACAACCGTTTGTGGCATAAACACAAACTTTTGTGGCATGTACAATTTGGCTGTTTAAATGCAGGTGTATGGTAGCATAAAAAAAATGGCCAAACGAGGCACGATTTACAAATCAACAATCAATACCTGATAAAATACAGGACTCCAGGCAAGACAACACTACACAACACCATGACCCATGTGCTGAGGCACAGCTACCGGTAAATACAACCACGCCCTATCAGTCAGAACAGCAGAACTGACCATGGTCCCCACACAATTGTCTTATATAGGGCCCATGCCAGCTCTGCAACAAAAGAACTCCAAGCCTGCCAGCAAGTACGCAATAATAGTAAGGAGCAATGTACAGGTGTACTGGCATTCAAGAATTAGCGAAATGCAGGCAGACAGCAGACTACAGTACAATGGGGAACTTAACAATGTAACTGCCACAAGTAGCAGGTAGGAAAGCAACTCTGGAGGAAACCACAAAAACTATTTAAATAACAGTGACCAACCAGGTCTGGTATGGTCACATATAGGCAGGCCCAATTTTGGAGAGGGCAAATTCTTTTCACTAATTAGTGTCTAATTAGGACTCTCATGACGGGCGCAAAGTTCGTGAACATGTTCGAGCATTTATAAGAGAATTCAGTGTCTCGGAAGATTTCTTCCTCGCCCCATACGCTTATGAGGGCAAAGACTTCTGCTTCTTTCCAGTGTGTGCCAGATTCTGACATTCCGGTACGGTGGGAATTAGAGTTAAACTTAAACTAGAGTCGACAAACAATTGGAGCTAGATTGTGCACGCGTAGTAGGCCCTACAGCGGAACGATTGCGAGTGACGACGCTAAACACCGAAGGTATATGCATGCACCAAACGTCTATGCTCCGAACCATGTGGAAAAAAGCTGGATGTTTATCTGCGCGCACTGCATTCTGAGATGTACCTTATCGATTTTCTCTTTTCGGTCGTGTCCGCACACACAGCGCGCGAGGCAAATAATCGCGCAGTTTCCAAAAAATCGCAAACAGAACTGCGATTTGCATGGGTTGCGATTCGAATCGCGCTTATTAGTGAGCTTTTTGCGTCCGCACACGAAAAAAAAATCGAAAAGTTGATCGCGATTAAAAAAATCGAAAAGTGAATCGCGCTGTTTCGTGGATGAAGCGTCTTCGGACTATTCAACCACTTGGTCTCAACATCCAGGAGGGTATAATGACTAACACCATGCAGCTTTCTGATAATCCTTCTTTTGTGTTCACTCCTTCACACTTATCTCTTTGATCTTTTCCCTCCTATCACTAATCCCTACCCTACTCCTTGCCCCTCCCTTTGATCTCACCCTACCAGCTTTACTCTTTGTCCTTTGTTTCTCATCCGTGTCCTATTCACCCTCTTCCCCCTTCTTTCGTGTACATGTATCTGTTTTGTCCTTGTCACTCTGCCTTTGAGAAAGGTCCTGCTAGGATCGAAACGTCAGGCCCACTAAATTTTTAATTCATGTCTAATTAGGACTCGCGTTTTGGGTGCCATTTTCGACCCCAAATCGTTGAAAATTGGCATCTTGCTATAACAATAGTGCTCCGTAAAAACAAAATGTATACACTGTGGAAAAGTCAAATTCATCCCTCTTGTGGGCAGGCAAATTTTGAAGTTGATGGCAAAAGGACAAAAAATAAACCAAAAATTAAGTATCGGAAAACCTGGAAACATGGCATTACCAAGGGGCATTTCCAACAACAGTGTGTCTTGTTGGTGGATTTCCACTCTTCAAGCTGTCAAACTATTTGTAGGTTTGGCAAAGTTGAAGACTTGCAAATATCAAGGCAATGACACATTCCTGTGGCGGGGGTTTATAGATATTTTTGAAATGCTGTCCACAGACATATCCAGACCTATCCCGTTTCGGGTAATTCAACCTTTGGTAGAAGATTCTGCCAGGGAGATGAATATGAGATGCAATGAGCAGCAAGAAGTAGCTGAGTTTTATCTCCAGCTCATTGTTCCATTTTTAGGCGAGTCCTGCCTTATGCATGAGATTGAGATTTACAAAAGCCTCATGTGCCTTAAGTGCGAGAACAACTCAATTGTTGAGAGTTCAACGTTTGGTATATTGTCTGTTGCTGTCCACACATTGAGCATCGTCAATTGTTTGCAAAAATTCTTTCAAAGCAAAAGTGTGCAAAGTACATCACATAATCATGACCAACTCGGAATGTACATGACTTTTATCCTTCTAAAGAGATCAAACATTGTCGATCCCGAATTACAAAGACTGTTATCAGCTTTCATGCAATAGGAAAGCTACACAATAATGGTGACTACATGTATATACGATAATTTGTGGCCAACTATTATTCAGCATGTATGTACCAATATACCTCTTGAACCATGGGGGTTGTTGAAATTACGCCCGTAGTATGTTTTATAATCGCACTTTGTGGAAAGATATAATTATGTTTCTTCCCTTATTATAGGCTATAGCTATACGCTTTCGATTCAATCCAATTGTAACAAAGTCAGGCCCATCCAACGTTTTATTTTGTTGGGAATTATATAGTGGCAGGGTTTGACCAAATTTCGTTAGGTAAAATGTCTTGGTGAGGATTTGCCATGAAGTATGTGTCAAAAACCTTCAGAAGAACTAGTAATAAAGTTGCTTTTGAGTATAAAGACAGCCCGTGTACATGAAACTGCCCGTGAAACTGTGTACATACATGTTCTTTGTTAAATGTGTTATCTTGTGTCTGGAAAGCAATTTCTTTAACCTTTACGAATTATAATTTATGGTCTCCATAATAATTTCGAGAAGGGTAGATAATCATTTTCTATATTTTCTGCGGTTTTTATATCAAGAGGCACACACTTTTCGTTTAAGGGATACTGCTATTTGCAGGATGAAATTAGCTGAACCTTTTTCGGCGAACCGGTAAATAAATGACTAAAAGTGTATAGTGTGTAATAGGCCTACCTTCATTTTATAAGTTGCAATTTAGTAGGCCCCCTATGCGTGAGTAGCAGTAAGATGATGGGAAGAAACATTATGCATTAATGGAGCACTACTGTTCACGAGATATAGGGCCTATGCCCAATTTTCGTCGATTTGGGGTCGAAAATGGCGCCCATGGGATGGGTGAGTTGGATTGTGGAAGAAAAATCCAACTAAGTGGAAAGGGTGATCAAAGTCACGCGATGTGTCGAAATCCAACTTTTCTCAAAACTGTAGGGTACATTTTGTTTTTACGGAGCACTACTGTTAGCATGGTGTTATATAGCGAGTTGCCCATTTTTGACGATTTGGGGTCGAAAATGGCGCCCATCATTAGAGTCCTAATTAGACACAAATTAGTGAAAAGAATTTGCCCTCTCCAAAATCGGGCCTGCCCATGGGTTGGATGAGTTGGATTGTGGAAGAAAAATCCAACTTTTCTCAAAACTGTAGGGTACATTTTGTTTTTACGGAGCACTACTGTTAGCATGGTGTTAGCGAGTTGCCCATTTTTGACGATTTTGGGTCGAAAATGGCGCCCATCATTAGAGTCCTAATTAGACACAAATTAGTGAAAAGAATTTGCCCTTTCCAAAATTGGGCCTGCCCATGGGTTGGATGAGTTGGATTGTGGAAGAAAAATCCAACTTTTCTCAAAACTGTAGGGTACATTTTGTTTTTACTGAGCATTTGTTGTCACGTACTTAAATCTTTAGCAAATGTTGGTGTGTTTTTTCAGAGTCGCATTTTGTCCCTCAATTTGCCTAGAAATACTCAGTCGAAGGGGCTGTAAATGCTATATGTATTAGATTACATACTATTGTTGAAGTCTGATGTGTTAAAGTGGATGTTATTTGCTGGAATAATGTTATTTCGTTGAAAAACGGACACGAGGTACGTTCGAAAAAGGACCTCCCTTGCCGCATGCGTTCTAGGTTTGGGATTTTGGGCCGAATACGCGGCTACCTTGAGCAAGGTAAATTACGCACGCAGGTCGGGCGCGCGCGGTCGCGTTGCGCGTGGTGGCATTTCAACTTTGACCGGTAGAGGACAAACAACAAACATGCTTTGTCATTGTACGTGCAGGAAGACTCCCGCACGGCCCGGCTGCGAGCTGCTGCACTTGCACTGCATGCAGCGCGTAAACCGGCTCTTGACGGCGGAAGGACTGAAATCGTACGACGGTATTCACTCAAGCAGGCTCATTGAAGTTGGCATGATCCTCAGTGAAGGCTGTGCATCATGGCGCCAACAAACATGAGCACCGACAACTTAAGATCAACGGTTTTGCAATTTGTCAACCAAAACGATGTAATGATATTTAGCAAAACGTTCTGCCCATTCTGCTCTAAGGTAAGACTTCATGGTGGAATTATTGCGGAGTCACCTCCCTGCACTATAACCTAGTCCTAGTCTGAGCAGTAACTGGGACCCGACAAGTCACCCTTTTTTTTATCGAATTTTGAAATTTTGAGTTTCGGGTGACTGTAGTGTACAGGTAGTGTAGTGACTGTAGTGTAAGGGTGACTTGTCGGGTCCAAGTTACTCGGACTACCTTGGGATGCAGACCACAACTTAGTTTTAGGCCTACAGACTACAGTACAGTCGGTATTATTGGTATTTGGTAATAATATGAATTAATAATAGTTTAATACTATAACTAATACCAATTAATAGTAACTTACTTTTAATATTATGACTGGAGTATTAATAATAATAGTTTTAATATTATTATTAATATTATTAATATTATGACATGAGTAGCTCGCCCCACTTATTGGGCCGTTAGGAGCTCCTCTAATGAGGCTCTATATGATTTTTGATTTATCCGTCGCACTAACGTCCCACGAAGGCTAATATACTAGTAAAAGTTAAAACTCAAATAAATTTACCCATAAATTCAAAGGTAAGGAAATGTTTAATTGGTTTGAAGTCAACTTTATTGAAACAAATGAGACATGATGTACTGCCTAGAGCCATAATTGTGGCGTTACGGACATTACATTTTAAGCGTTATGGACATTACAGATTTGTCCACTTTCATTAAGAAGTAGGAGTTACATGTTTGGGTTAATTTTTTTAAGTCTTTTTACCTGAATTGCAATCAATACACATTTCAAAATGTTGCCAAAGCATTTTTATTAGATTTGTTATTTTAGTTGTTGCCAATTTGAGGACTATTTGTTTGGTTTAGACTGGAACTTTAATTAGTTTGTTGATTTTTCTATTTTATTGAAAACAAAAAGAATTATTTGATGTCTGCAATGGAAAGGTGTTCTATAAATGATATGTAGTTTATGTTTTTGACTTTCTATTAATGTTATTGAACCCATAAAACGTCAAAACGTACATGTAATATCAAAGAAACGTTACGGACAAGTAACGACTTTTCATGCACACATATACCCATAGCTAAGCATGACTCTACACTAATAAAGAACTTCTTTTCGGTAAAGACTAGTTAACTAGTATTAGGGAGGAATAGCTCAGGTGGAAGAGCGCATACCGTATACGTTAATCCAGATTATGTTAGTCCAGATTATGTTAGTCCAGTCAAAGTTTTCTTTGCCAATTTTGAACTTCTTTTTTTTTCAAAAGTAATGGTTCATCAAAGTTCAATATGACTTTTTGCACAATGAATGAATGAATACGAATGAATACGGATGCTTTTCCTTTCTTTTTCACAGTTTGTTGTGTTTACACAGTCTGACTCTTGTACATGCAGTCTTGACAAGTGTCAGCAGCTCAACGTCGTTCATTCTGCTTCCACATCAGTCTGGAAGTAGAAATGGTTTCTGTTGTCTATAGTATGAGTGGGTAGCAATGCTGTGATTTGGCCCTGTTCCACAAATGACTCTTCTTCTTGGTGTACCCAAAGAAATTCATGGATCTTTGTCTTTTCAAAAACTTGCATCCATCAGTATGGATGCTTCTCATTTGATTGACAAAATACATGTACCGGTACTTTGCCGAGGAAATGTTCCAAATTAATGTTAATGGAAGGGCAAAAGCATCCATTTATCAATATTGCAATACTTATAGAATCAAAACTATATCCTGCAAATGTAATTTAGTTTTATCTGTGCTACAAATGTGTAATGTCCGTAACACAATGGTGATGTAATGTCCATTTAACGGTTTTTTTCAATGAATTTGGCAAATTTTCAAAAAAATATCCGGATATGTTGTGTGATATCACATTTTAGCTTTGCGTTTAAATTTAGAAAAAAATCGGACCAAAACACAGTGTGAAACTTAAAACGTTACGGACATTACACTTCGAGCGAGATGGAAATCAAACAATTTGAAATGGTGATTTTTCAGAAAAGATTAATTTCCTTCCGGTATCCAGTAGGATTATGTAAAAATGGGTCCTCAGCTTTACCGTAACATACACTTTAGAAGAAATACATGCAAAATGCACTGAATTTTATGGAAATGTCTTTGAAGAAACACCTTTTTTCGATAGCTGAAAAAATATCTTTTCCGACTTGGGCCACAGTTTTTTTATTGTTGATATGATCCTTTCTGAATACTTTACAGGTTAAAACAAAGTTGTTTCTCTAATTTCATTTTTTCACCCTTGGGTATCATTTTTCATGGAACTGCCCACATGTACCTGTACTGTAGATGTAACTTGGTACATACACATACATATAACTTATTAGTTATTAATAAAGGTCAAACCCCATATACATTTGTGTACTACTGTACATGTGCCCGTACATGAACTCTGCAAGAATAGGAATGTTGAACTGCGAACTATTACCAACAGTGTTATACTGTACCCCAAGTATGGCATGCCCCTCTGTTTATCAACTACTGTAGGTTGACTCATGACAGACACTGTTGCAGCTTCCTTTCCTCAATCACAGCAGTAACAGCAGTCATACCGGTAACTGCATGGTTAGCTAAACCCACCTTGGATTCACACTTGTTTCTATTTCCTGGTGAATACGCATATTGCCAATTGCACATGTTGGTTGGGCCAGGGGAGCTCATTCTTAAAATCTGTATTTTCTGTCAATTGTTGACTAAATTGACTGTAAAAGAGACGCACTTGCATGTTCGTTCGCATGAACATGTGCGGAAAGAGTGTACATGTACAGTGTGTACATTGTATGATGTACATGTACAAATGTACTGTACAGTACATGTATCTTTTCAAGTCCTGTCCATTATCAAAGTGCAAATAACTAGTCAAAACCAAAAAGTTTCATTTTGTATGTGTGTGTGATTGTTTCCTCGCAGTTACAATAAATAGTTGGTTCGAAATCCCATTTTGCTTGTGCCAATTGCGACATGACAGTGTACATGTAATACGTGTACATGAGTGTACATGTACATTTACTGTATAGTTTATGCACTTGCTGGTTGATACAAATGTACGTATCAGGGAAGGAATTTCACGACGGCCACGGCGGCCAGTGCCGTCGATGCCCTTACCATTGCCGTGGTGCCCTCTGTAAAACGTTATGTTTCACGGCCAGTTTTACTGTGCCCCAATTATATTTTGGCCGTAGTGCCCTTCTGTGAAAACAACATTCTGTGACGATGTTTACGTCCCGCGTTGAGCGGTTGAGCTGAGCTCATATCTCGCGCGCATAGCTCGGATAATGATCGTAACGGCGACCAGCCTCTTTGCCGTGCGCGCGCTGTCCACGGTCGGTCCGGGATAAATCAGTGCACATGTACATGTAGCATGCCTGGTATCACCATCTCCACGGCCCATAGCCGTACGGTATACATGTACATGTAGTAGCCAAAATCTTGCACGCTTCGCCATTACAATAAGTGCAACAACACCCCCATCGCGAACTTAGATATACATGGTTGTGTGTTGTATATGAACGTAAGCCGCGGTCCAGTGGGAGTAACAAGTAGTTACACCACTACATGTACTGTACATGTACTGTACATAGGCCTACAGGAAATGCATGTGCTTTTTAAACTTTTCTCGGATTGATTCAACTTTCGGTGTTCAACTTTAACCGAAACTCGTCCCAGGCCCGCTGTACAACATACATTAGTGGGCAATGCCTCGTAAGGATCGCTTAAAACGTTCCAAGCAAATGGAACTGGACAAGTCTGCCAGTAAATGCAGGAAGTTGGAATCGTTCATGATCGTAGTCTTAAGTTAAAGTCCATCAACTTTGCCCGGACGTGTTTTGGACACAAGCAGCATAATACACTGTGTGTGCACGTCACCGTGTCACGTTGTTGGAATTAACGAAGGGGCCGGACGTTTCCATTATCAAAATAGGGATCAAACTCCACCGAGGGAGGGACCGGAGGGGCTCTGTATAAACTTAATTGAATGTATGCTGTGCATTTATGTAGCTCTGTGTTATTTTTGAGATATTTTTTATCAATTATTGCATTATGAATGTTGTACAAACTGTTATTATTATGTGCATATTATTATGCACATTATTGTGCACATTATTATTTGCACTTGATTTTATGTATGTTTAACACACCCAGGTCTTTTTGTGACGTGAATATCATACATATGTTCCCCCTGGTTTGATAATGGTATAGCCCACTGTGCCCTGCTTTTCAGGATTTTTTTTTTGTAATTGATCAATGGTTTTGTTACCTCAAAAGCAGCGAACTCACATGACCAACAGCGATGAATTTTATATGGACATGCAGGTTGAAGTCCAAACTACCCAAGACACTTCTCCCCAAATTGATACGACATATCGTTCCGATGTGACAGAGTAAACAATTAAAACTTGCACGTGGAAACTTGGAAATTTCTGCACTTTTCCATTGACTTTTCCTGAAAAGTGGAAAAGCAGAACAAAATTGAAACTTCAAAAGTAGCGGAAAAGAACATCGTCTGGGAATAATTTTTACATGAAAAGAGTATTAATTTTATCTGCTAACCGCATGCGTTCTGGTTATGTCCGCAAAGTTTCATATCATTAATGGATCTAATTTTTTCCAAATTCTCTTTTATGATTTTCGCTTAATTTCGGAATATTCATATTTTGTGAATGGGTTTGCCTTCGTGCCTTTTCCGCCCTTTTCTGACTGGCCTTGGTGCCCCAATGACTGGCCTCGGTGCCCTGGTAAATTTGGGCTTTTTAAAGGCCAAAGTGGCCTTGCCCTTTGGATGACGAAATTCCTTCCCTGATGTATGTACAGGTATACATTCTTATTTACGTGTGATTGCCTGATACCAGCAATTCCACTCTCAAGCGACTGGTCTCATAATCAGCCGTGAATTGTTTTGCAATTGTTGGAAGACCCCTCCCACATACATGTAGAAAGTGAAAACGGCAAGTAGAATGTCAATTTAGGAATTCCATTGACCTGTCGATGTGTTCATGTGCCATATGTACACTGTACAGATTTCATTGCAGATTTCAAAGTGAATGTACAACATGTACAATACATGTACATGTACGTGTACATGTATGTAAATGTACAATGTACAGTACATGTGTTTGCACCTCTCTGCCATCACAGATTTTGGGTGAAAAGCAAGCAGTTTATTGTGCAATCTTTGGAAGGGAATCTTTAGTTTTTACTTAATTGAAATTTCAGCCATCCCTTGATTATTTTCACCAACTGTCCACTCTGAACAGGGCCCAATTTCATGGCTCTATGTAGAATCGGCGCTTAGGCCTACGGAAGCAACAATTCCACAATTAACTCTAAAAGTGTATTTCACAGCCAAATGTTATTACCGGTATTTTGCTTCTGTAAGCTAAAATGTATTCACATGCATGAATTTTTCCTTACTTGTTAGTGTTGGCCTTTGCTTAATTCAGTTCAGTCTGGAAAAATCTCTAAAGTGTATCTTAATCCTGAATTTGACAAACTGGCAGTGTCTGTGTGAACAATTTTTTATAAGAACTAAATTTGCAGGAAAAGGTGTCTACAGGCATAAGCCCTGAAAATGTGCTCACTTGTATGAAATTACACATGATTATGAGTAGTCCATGAAAAGGTAAAACTCCCTGCGCTGAAAAAAATTAAGAAGAGAACATACAAGAAGTTGAACTTTTACTGAATCCTAGAAAGAAATGGAAGTTTGCTGACAAACTTACATGTGTACACTGTACATGTACATGTACAGTTAGGTAGACAACATTGCAGGTACACTGTACTGTATATAATGTAGCTGAGGGGGGAATTGGTAAACATGGTAAAGGCCAACTTTGGATCCGTGAAGAGAATCCTCAGCTGAATAAGCAGTGCTCTGAAAGGATGACAAGAGAAGAAGAAACTGAATCAGAACATACCGGTACACTGTACATGTACACCGCGTCACGTATACATGTATCTACATGTATGTAAGGACACCCTCCTTACAGTATTGAAAAAACATACCCGATGTATGATGATGTACTGTACATGAACATTTTTACATGTACATTAAAGTCCCAAGTTTCCCGTTTTCTAAAATCCAAATTCCGTTTTCTTAAAATTGAACATTCCGTGTTCTTCGATTTTCTAAACGATTCTTCAGTTTCAACATACCTTTCACTATAGTAAACAATGTAATCAACTGTCCAAGTCTGCAAAAAACCGATCACTAAATTTTAGTATGATTGCAGTTTCGCTGTCAAAAATTGCACGCACGTGGTACCACTAGTACAATATCACAGTTACTGACCTGCACACACAATACTGTACGTATGCATGTATTATTCATGACCACATGCACGCGCCGATGTAGTAGTCTAGGTTTCAAGACGTTCCTTGTGGTCATTCCTCATGCGACAGCTTTATAATACCGCTGTCACATGAATCGAACTGCTTGAACCAAAGACTCAATTTGCATTTTGACACGACTTCAGCTGGTTCCCAGTGTATTGTTATAAGTCAATCCAGGGGTTTTCCTAGTCCGCCAGTGACATTGACCTTTTTTCACACTGAAATGTGCATAATCAAGCGATTACCAAATACCGGTAGTTTTGTGATACTGTACACTCCTTACTTCATTGATTGACATTTTGTATTCAAAACATTGCAAAATTCCATCTCAACATACACAATTTTTTGATGCTTTTTTTTTTTTAGTTTAAGAGAATAAATCGGCGGCTGGACTACTGACAAAGGTTTGTCCCCCCATTTTTAATAAGGCAAGGCCTGAACATTTTCCTACCATTGTACCGATCATGAAAAGTCTGAGGAAAGTTGAATTATTTTCTTACTCACATGTACAAATCATGCAAAAGAATGTTTCAATAAATAAAACGTTGTTTTGATAAGTAGCAGTTGTTGAACGATATCACTTCGAACGATGTAGTACAGAACATATTCCCCAGATACAGGCAGCCGTCATGTCGTGCTAACCATGGCAATAGTACCCGTACACAACCAGCACTAACCAATTCACGTCAACGGTGTTTGTGGTATCTTGGGCGGTTTTGGAAAAATCAAAACCGAAAAAAACGCCGGACCCTCGCCTCAGTTAAACCGTAAAACCGTTTTTTCTTCAATGAAAAACAAAAGAAAATTAATGAAAACAAAAGAAAAACCCACACAATTCCAACGATAAAGAAAGAACCCCATTATTATCCCAATCCATGTTTGGTATCGGTAGTAAAATAATTATTGTACTTTTTTGTAGCCTAACCGTCTCGCAGCGTACTCGTATGCAGCCATGCAGCCGCTATGCACGTGCACTGTGCAGTATACATGTACTGTACAGTGTGTGCAAAGACGTGTTGTGTCATGTCACATTGCAGCGCGTAGGCTGGTTCCGGTCCTACTGGTCCTGTAGTGTCGCTGAGGCAATACCTAGAGGCGAAAACCACACCTATACTTGCCAACCTCCCTAACGTGCACTAAAATGCGCTATTTTCATCGTTTGTCTCCAAATGTTATTTCCGCATAATTCAATATCATTCCCTTCCTAATTAATTGTGAAAGTGGTATGGATAGAAAGAAGAGAATACAGGCTTCAATTTAAGGGTAAAATCGAGAGATTTGGATGATGTTTATACTTTACAGGGTGCGCTCACACTCAGCAGTCGAAAAATGCGAGTTTTACTCTCTTTTTTTCTCTGCCGTTTTGGCTTGATCTACCGACGGCGCCGCACGGAGCGATTTTGCAAAAAAAATATGCAATTTTTCAACTGCTGATATCTCAACAAATAAATGACAAGTCCTTCTTTCTTATGAGAAGCGCATACTTTGGTTGACCGCAAAACTCAAAACGTCGCTGGTACAACTGTAATAAACATTAAATTAGTTTATTTGATAGAAAACAGTTCTGTTGTTGGTGGAAGTTTGCTAATCATTGTGCACGTGCAGAGTGCACACACACTGGATCGGACAGCGGTGCGGTCTCGCACCATGTACCAAGCGCGACAAACGATCAGCAATCAGCATCAATGTATACATGTATAATGTACATGTACATGTACATGTACATGTACTGTGCATAAGCATGCGCAAATCGCGGGGACGAGTAAGATCCCAAAAGCCGTTTATACAGCATGTACAACTCTCTGTGATGTACAGTACATGTACAGTGTACGTGGTCAATGGGGCTGGTCTCTTAACTAACAGGCATAGCATCTGACTAATGGAAAACCACAGAGTGCATGCAAGCTCTTTGGTTTTTAAAGCACCTCAAATTCAAAAATTTAAAGACACATTGAAAAGTGGTGTCATATGCAGCCATTTAATGTGTAACTATACATGTACATGAATGAAGTGGGTCAGCCTTCGAACATGCTAAAGTACCGCTGAAGATCAGCTGCATATGTAATTAAGGCATTAAATAGAACTCTACACATGATGGTACTGTATCAGTATGTGTAAATTGTACACGTACATGTACATGTACCCATGTACGTCCATCACTATTCATGAATATCTGCACTTGGACTAATGGTTTCTGAAATAGCAAAGTCATCAGCAATAATCCTGGTACCATGATATTAATTAAAAAGCAATGAAACCCAGAGAAAAATGTTGGCTTATCTGATTGCGTGTTAAAAACAACCTACTGTACATTATTACATAACTACACAATGTATGTGCTACTCACCTACGAGTTTCATAAAGAGGGAAAAATCATGGAATTCGGTGATCGAATTCGCGTTCCCGCAATTCAATGATTTTTCCCTCTTTATGAAACTTGTACAGTGTACATGGTGTAGGTGAGTAGCACATAGGTAATTGTAGGTTGTTTTTAACACCCAATCAGATAAGCCAACATTTTTCTCTCTTGGATCCTAACAAGGAAGGTTAATATACACTGTATCATGTAGTGTACTGTAGTTAGGCCTACATGTACCGGTATGGTACAGTACATGCTCTACTCATACACATACATGTACAGTGCACACTGTACAGTGTGTACATTTTTGTCCATCACATCCCTACATGTACATGTACACATGTACATGTACCTGTACATAAAAAACTCTTGTAGATATTATCCATGTCTGTACGTAATCTTAAAAGGTTCCAGCTGCTGTTTGCCATTCTTGCCAATTGGCAAATAATTATATTTTTGTCAATCATACCGCTGATCTGGGGAGAAAATTTGGGATTTTTGTATTAGAGTAAAAACAACTAGAATGTACACACATGTATATGTGCCTGTACATAAATAATTATGACCTGGGGTGGATTTCACAACGCCTTACGATGCATTGTAACTCAACTTGCGATGGATAACGGTTAACCAGGGTTCGACATTTGCGGTTGCCCGCTTGCCCTGGGCAAGTAAAATTTCACGTCGGGCAAGTAAAATGTTCACATGTTAAAATTTTGATAGTTGCATAATTGAAATAATCAAAGACCTTGCCCAAAACGAGCCAATTATACATGCATGTAAATATTGTTCGCATTGTTGCATTCCGAAAAAGCGGAGTTTTTTGCGTCTGCTGACGAGCGCACGCGATCCGCGAGCACAGATTGTATCCTGCACTGCTACAGTGTATTGCAGCAGTGCGCACGATGTACATGTGTACATGTACAGTACATGTACATGTGCAATACATTTACAGTACATGTACTGTACATGCACAGTACATGTAATACATGTACTGTACTGGACGCTGCTATGGTCCAGTTCGCTGGTAAACATTCGCCCATGCGTTCATGCGTATAGCCTAACCCATCGCAAGTTGTGATAGGCTGTATGGTTTCTTATCATCGCTCATCGTCTTGCGATTTTTGGTAAGTTAAGATGAGTTTAGTGAAATCGACTACTGAAAGCATAAAAGCAATCTACATTTAATGGATAGTTTACTGTATTGCACGTGCCATCCAATAACTCCTTGTACTTGTTCTCATACAAAATGTATGATTTTTCCCTGCAGGTGAAAGAGCTGTTTACTTCATGCAAAATATCATTCAAAGCTCTGGAACTTGATTATCACGGTACGTACAGTGTAATTATTGTCCATGTTTAGTTTTACTTTTTGTGTTTCACTTGTCACGTTCATGTTTTCTGGTTATCACCAAATTTGCCCGGTGGGAATCCAGGGAATCACTCTAATCACGCCGTGACACGAGCACAGAATTCACACCACGTTTTTGCTATGCATGTACAATGTACATGTACAATATTATGTACATGTACACGTGCACACTGTACATACGTGTACATGCACACTGTACTTGTACACATCCTTGCCAGTGTTTACATTGTTACCGTACACTGACGTTTCGGGATCATTCAATATAATTAATATAATTAACTACCGGTACATAATGAGCTTTTTGGAAAACAGTGAAAAGGGGTTTTGCAGAAGCTACTGTTTTGGGGCATTTTTTTTTCCCATGGTAATGGTACACCTGTGTAATTCAATGAGGGTTTGCCCTTCTCGATGTGCACACATGTACACTGTACAGTAATAGGCCTAAGCACTGAGTGCATTGTCTAGTGCAAACCCTCATTGAATTATATTCTCCTCTGCACAAACATATTATCTGTAAACCTGTGTAATGCTTCCATGTTTATTTGGGTACACAAAGTACATAAAGACTGCCTATGACTTTCTCTTTGCCAAAGGGTACACACTAAATACAGCTGCACAGTCTGATATGCAGGAAAGCATCAATCTTTTCTCCAAAGCATGCGACAACTTTGGCCTCACATTCTCCACCAACATGACCAAGAAGTCCAAGGTACTGCACCAGCAACCCCCAAGACTCCAGGAGCCCCCTACCATTCATAGAACCAGTCATAACGAACAACAGTTAGAGACTTGCTGTGGCAGATCATCAGTTTGTCTTCCTGTGAAGCATTCTTTCACAACATCAACAAGGAGGTGGCCAACAAAATTGCCAGAGCCAGCGCAGCCTTCGGCAGAATCCATGACCAGGTCTGGGAGTGACGCGGACTGAGCCTGCAAACCAAGTTGAAGATACTGTACACTGTATATGTATCCTCCAGTTACCGGCTTTCGACGATATATGGCCTTTTCTTCAAGCTGACCAATGTGAACGAAAGTATCACACTAAAAGAGGTCTCCACACTACAGATTATTAGAATAATCATGTAGAATGTTGATCAAGCCTGTCACTTCCGTAAGATTACCCGGTTTTGTTTATGTCAACGGCTCACCCCGCAGTAAGCATCGTGACCTTTTTTCGACGTTGGTGTTTAGTAAGCTGTCCCAGTGCAGCCAAACACAAAATAAATTCTTAAAATAACTGAAATGCTGTGTGGCACTAAAATTCTTCCCCGTATGGTTTTTTTGTTCATCTTTCGGTTTTTTTTTTCCGATACTGCTTCTAATACTTTCCTCAAAACATTCATAATTTATGCTGAAAACTTATTGGTTTGCATTAATTTTGTCCCATTGCCCTGAGCCACTTTGAGATGGGGAAGTTGGATTGACTTTTTGTTATCACCTGTCAACTTCTTTCCCTTCACTTTCCCATCCTTTTCCAAATCATAAAAACTGTCCT
Source organism: Luidia sarsii (assembly GCA_949987565.1). Lineage (NCBI taxonomy): Eukaryota > Metazoa > Echinodermata > Asteroidea > Paxillosida > Luidiidae > Luidia > Luidia sarsii. The sequence continues at coordinate 20,270,385 of OX465103.1, read as the reverse complement.
TATAATAATAAGGAAATAAATTTAATCATCATAATGAATAATTCATATTGAGAATAATTTTCTTAAAATGTGAAAGATATCTTGTAACTTTTTTTGAATTTGGATCTTCAAGTAAACCATAGAGGTGAAATACAGTAGGGCGGTATCTATGAGTGACACATGCAGCATTTCTCATCCTTGTTAAATTCCACATCAGAAGATACATGTACATCGAGGCAGGATGTGATAGTTCGGCTTGGTCCAAGCTAATTGTGATTCAGCCATGGAAGCAGATTCTGTTTTCTTTGTCCTTTTGGTGGGCTTGTATTTTTTATCTGGGTGATGTCTTCTTCTGTGACGTTTTAAAAACCTCCACAATCCTCTTTCTCACTGCTTCTTCAGTTATGACCATTCCCAATGTCACTCAAGAGACACATTTCCTCCTTCGTGGTATTTCTCTAGCTGCCATTTTATTATTATTTTTTTTAAGCCTATTAGGCCATGTTACTTTATGCTTTTAAATAATAATTTAAAAATTTAATATATATATATAAGCGAGAAGCCCTTTAGGAGCCTCGATAGTTTTTACCCAGAACGGACTGCTTCAAGTTGCGTGACATTTTTTTTTTCTACGTATGTTGCGGTTTGTTATGGTACACTGATATTCTTTTTAGGACCAACAATAAAGAAAACTGGAGCTACGAAGCAACTGCGAATTTTGTACCTAGGAAAATAGACCCCAAAAGAGCAACTTTTTGAATCACAAGAGTTTGGCCTACCGGAAGAGCCTTAACTTTCCACGTTTTGGGTGAAGGACAAGAGCAGAAAACAAACCGGAAGATGCGAAGTCTGAGATCGTTATACGGACTGTTTTCATCGTGCGATGTGAGTTAGAAGGCCAAGCGTCGAAAACGCGTACCGTCTAAAACTGGGCCCCCCACGATATATCGTGCCATGGGACTTCCTTGAGTTCCTTCCCTACTACATAAATACATTATTCCAGACAACTGAATGCTCTCCACATGAAATGCCTGAGAAAGCTATTCTGCATCAAATGGCAGGACAAAGTTCCAGACATGGAGACACATGTACACTGTACTCAAGCAAGCCCAGATGGAGAGCATCCATGTCACACTCATGCATTCCCACCTTTAATGTACCGGCCATGTACACCATATGGATGACAGCGATCTCCCAAAGTGTCCCTTCTATGGGGAACCAACAGGGTGAAAGCGATCTTATGGTGGACAGATTGAGCGCTTTAAGGATAACCTCAAGGCTGAGCTATCCAGCCCTTAGATGGTAATTGGTTGTTTGCATCTGAATGAAAATGGGGGCATAATCCCTAGACATGCTAGAGATGCTGTACATGTACATGTATATGGCAGTTAATGGTTAAATGCTTCTCACTGGTGCCCACACCTCGGGCAAAACTAGAACACTATTTTCGAAGACCACCATCTAAGGGCTGGATACATGTAGCTCAGATGGTACATGTACTTATGCAAGTTTATGCAGTGCAAGAGTTTCTTGGTCAGTCCATGTAGAAGAAGAAAGATGATTTACATGTAAAGTATTGTTTCAAACCATTCCTCCAAACCTTGATTCTGCAGTACTGGGGGTATTCAGAAGCATGGTGATTTCTGCTTTCAATTTGTACTGTTACAAAGTCACGGGCACAAGACAACTCAACAGATAAAAATGATAAACCAAAGAAGTTAGGTGGTGAAAGGCTGAGGTGCAGATTGCCGACAGTGGTAGCGTGGTCTTCACCGGTTGGCCCCTACGGTTTCGTACCGCACCCAGCGAACCCGAAGCTCAGTATCTGGACTATCAAAGGGCTTCTGTCCTTTTTAATCTCCATTATAATCAATAACTCAGTATACAGTCATAAACATCCAGGCATTCAACTTGATCTCCTAGACTCTACTCAGTCCATCTGCAATTGCATTCTCTTTGCCTGGTATATGCACACATTCCAAATCATATCCTTGCTTTGCAACGTCAAGGCCCATCGCACAAGGTGTGGATTTCTGGCTTTTCAATCTCAACGGAAAAGGCATTTTTTTTCAGATTTTTTTTTCTTCTTCCTCATCCTCTTCCTTTCCTCTTCCTCTTCCTCTTCCTCTTCCTTTCCTCTTACTCTTTCTCTTCTCTTCCTTTTCCTCTTCCTCTTCCTCTTCCTCTTCCTCTTCCTCTTCCTCTTCCTCTTCCTCTTCATCTTCGGTTAATAAATCCCATAGAAAAAGCATGTGTGCATTCTAATCAGTTGTTTAGCAATATGGAAAGACCGTTCGTATCAAACCAAACTTGGCCAAAACATTGTCCCTGAGGTCTATCAGTGGCTTAGTGCTGCACACAATGGCGCTATTATTACATCATCATGTGTCACGTGACAGCGTTTTCAAGGGGCAAAATTTCAAACTCCATAATAAGCAAAAGTGCAATTTTGTTGGTTTCAATTCTGCACTATACCTAAGTTGGGTAAAGGTGTATCAAAAAATTGCAATCATTTGATCGTGATATAATCTCGTGAATATTTATGAGGTCATGAACTTTTCAGATGTTCACATTCAATTGATGATATTCGGTTAACGGAGTGAGTTTTGTTTTTGTTTTTATATCTTCGTGGGCCAAAATGACATGATGCAATCAAGACGTCATCAAAATTTAGCCATTGCCCAATGACCTTGAAACTTTGTGGGCTGTTACACCTGTAGTTATTTAGCCACACACTAAAATTTATTTATTATTATGAGTTTATGAATTTTATTATTGTCCCACAGACTTTGTGCATAAAATTTGTTCCCAGCATCGAAGAACTTACACTGCAGCCTGGCGAATTTCCTCGCATATATTGCAAACCGCCGTCATCTATTCGCTGTATCGGGTCATTTTCATGCGCATGCGTAACTTGGCTATCAAAGCCCAGGTTGTCGTTTTTAGACAGTTGCCTTCTTCTCAAATCGTTCGCATGCTGTGGATGAAAACAGGATTCCTATGAGCATTACATTGGAAAGAAGTCAAAGTTATAAAGGCAGAAAAGCCCTATGCTCTGACAACAGACATAGACCTCTAGTTATTCTTAAACTTATTGATATAGATCAATGGATTATGATCGGTTAAAACAGTGACAGGATACCCGGTATGTCCAGTGACATATACTTCAAAATGGATTAAAGTTCAGCTGCAATGCATTTTGGAATTTGTTTTTATTATTTCAAATGATACTATAGTGTCAGTAAAGTACATCCATGCATTTTTTCCGAATTTTAAACTATGGGAAAGAGTGTAAAAAAAATATTTAAGTTTGGAAGTGGGAGCAGCCACGCCCCCGTGGAGGACGTCCTTGGTGACGTCAGCGGATGAAGACTCGGTCCATTACTCTTGTCGGGGGAACTATTGTATTGTACGTTCGTGTATACCAACAGTCAGTGCACGTTTTCAAGAGAACCGATTTCGGGAGTAAATATCGACAAACCCGTTGACACGCCAGCCAGATTCGTTGTTGAAGATTGCAGCAGTGGAATAAACATGTATTTATTCCCTGACGATTCTAGAATAAGCTGCATTTGGACGTCAAAAATCACGCTGACACGACCGAAATAATCCGACCCTTCAAATCGTGCAGTGCAGTGTCCATTTTGAAGCTTGTTTTCATGGAGACCATCCGGGCTCATACGTGAATGGTTTGGCAATGTGTTCCCGTCTGTGGCCATAGGAAAACGACCGCAGGATTCGATCCTCTTCAGGATTGAGTGTAAATGCGGTGTAAGTTTCCCTTCTTGTATTAACTTCCTTTATCAGACAGTCCTTTAAATTTTATTTTTGTGTGAACATCTTGCAGATAATGGCCAACAGATACAGGACATACTCCTCGAGATGACAGGACAGAAAACAGTCCCAAATGTCTTTGTCAAGGGCAAGCACCTTGGTGGATGTGATGACACCTTTAAGGCGAATGCTGATGGCCGGTTGATGGCAATGCTTAGCTCTACCACAACAAACTCCTATGAATATGACCTCATTGTCATTGGTGGAGGCTCAGGAGGTTTGGCTGCTTCTAAGGTTTGTTATTGTCAATTCCTACACTTACAAAACTAAAATGGACAGTATCAGAGAACATTTTACTCCAGCTTTGCAGGTCTCAAGGCAAGCCTGTGCCTCTGCCGATTTCCATGACCTGAGCCATGGCCTGGAATGCAATGCCTAGGCCCTGGACAAAGCCTTGGAGCCTTCCAACCTTGACATCCAGTGCACGGAGAGTGTCACTATGTTTTGTGCAGTCTTAGTCTATTTTCCTTTTAAAAATACACAAAGAAAACCATTTAATTTAATAAGGCTGGGTCGGTTCGGTCAGTCACACCGGTTCCCAACCGTCCTGATCAGGAACTGGTTCTGGTTTTTCAAAACCGGTATACCGATAAAAATAATAAAACACGGTGAAGTCGGTTGGATTTTTCTTGCAGGACAATTTAACCAATAGGGAGTACCTGTAGTTGATAGCGGTGTGCGTCAAAACTATGGTTGCTGGTTTTCCCATAGTAGTTAAAAAAATCCAAAGTCAATCCAAAGAAAAAATAAAACATAAAAAAGTATGTTAAAGACAAGGTTTTCAAAAGTCCCTCCATCATATTAAATTCAACTGCTCATAAATGTCGTACGAAAATCAAGGCAACCATTATTTCCTTTTCATTATTTCCTTATTGCAGTGCACAATATTTTTTCGATCCCAGCAGGATCGGGCGCGAAACCCCTCGGCATGATTGAGTTTGGTTTTTGTTCCTCCATGTAACATTAATGCAACATCGGGGCCAAGTGCAGGCGTTGAAGTTAGCTGAAAAAGAATGTCGATCTCACGCAAGACACGCTGGCATGTTGAACGCCTCTGTTGATTGGACAGCACGCAATGACTGAAAAACGACTAAGCCTATTGGCTGCGAGACCCATCGTGACACGTGCTTGCAGGGTCAGTCGTCGGAGTCCAACTCTTTATCTTTGATGTTGCCTTGATGACAATGGTGATTTTGCTCCTCGTGAAAATATATCCAAACGCAGCTGAACGTCTATCGGCCGTGCGTGGGACATACCCTCCAAGCTTGCCTCATGAATATTGATCTTAGTGACGTCACGAAAGTGGATTGTCATTCAAAGTGTATTTTCTGGAAAGAAATGTGAAAAAAAATTGCTTTGATCAAAAGGGTGTTGAAGGTTGCAAACAAATTTCAGATAGTAAAATTGTGAGACAAAGAGCTTAAAATGGTAGTTTATTGAAAACTCACGATATTTAAGGAAAACAAATGTTACAAACTCACAACTATTGAAATGGAGCACATGCTTATTCCTTATAGTTTTTTTTTTGCAAAATGTGGTCGAGGGAAATCGGTACACCGGTTCCCGACCGGTTCAGTTACACCAGTTCCCGGTTTTAAAAATAACCGGGATGTTGCAGCGCTCATTGTGTTTATTTTGACACTTGTAAAGTGCATGTACCTGATACCATCAGTAATACAAAAAATACTAATGAACGAGAGGTTCTACAGTATGTCTGTCTGCACAACAGAGCAAAGGGCTTATCCCCATAAATACTTGGAGGAAAAACGGTGACTAAAATATTAATAATATTCCTGCAGACACAGTTGAGAGCACTGAGTACTATGAGTCAGGTACATGTAAGTGTAAGAATCAAGGCATACAAGCATTTGAGAGTGAAACTGCTGATTTTAGTTCCTCTGATCCGTTTGTGTTGGTCACTCACCCTGTCCGTTGTTTCGTGAAAATATTGTAATTGAAAATGTAATGCCCATTCTCTATGAATTTGAGAAATCAACTAGAATTAAGACTCTTTTTGGCTTTTCCGTCTCAATGGCAAAAGGTATATTTTTTTTTCTGATTTTTTTTTCTTCCTCTTCCTCTTCTTCTTCGGCCGATAAATCCTATCGACAAAACATGAGTGTATCGACAAAGCATGAGTGCATTCTAATCAGTTGTTTAGCAATATGGAAAGACCGTTCTTAACCAAACTTGGTCAAAACATTGTCCCTGACGTCTATTAGTGCCGCGCACAATGATGCTAATATTACATCATCACGTGTCACTTGACAGCGCTTTAAAGCCCGTAAACAACATTGGTAAGATCGAAAAACAGAAATGTTCACAGATTTACATGAACTTATACAGTTTGAAGATGGTTATAGTAGAAACCTTGCACTGAAATATTTCTGCCTAACATGTTGTACCACAAAATCCTGAGTATAATGCGCACTTTTTTTCACCGCGGTAGAGATCAAAAGTTGAGGGTGCGCATTATACATGGGTACGGTACAAAGATGTCCTGCCAGTACGGGTTTCAGTCATCAAACAGAAGCCGATCTTATATTGTATAACATTTTAACAATGGGGCTGTCAATCATTGTCCCCATTGCAGACTCTCCTGGATTTTTTTCCCCACGAGGTTACTTGGGCTCAAACTGATTTTCTTTTACATATGTTAGGAGGGCGATCCTCCCTGATCAACCTTCCCATTTTTTTTAAAACGAAAACAAATGGAGGCATATCTGTGAAGCCACCATGGATGTGCATTTTGTTCAGTCTGGACACTTTTTATGGAAACCGATGTATTGTTACATTTGTATCACATTTTTTTTAAATTGGAGCTGTCACCATCCTCCCCTATGCAAACTCTCCCAGGTTTTTCCCCACTGCGAGGGACGTAACTTGGGCTCAAAATTAAAATACCGGTAGATGTTTTTAATCAGAGAGCGATCATCCTTCCCGCTGTGAGATTTTTAAGTTTTCCGTGCTTGGTTTTTCTCACGGCGAGGTAACTTGGGCTCAAATGGATGTTTTTATTCGGAGGGCGATCATCCCTTCCCACTGTGGAAGATTTTTTTCAGTCAATAGACATACTTTTTCTTAAGGGAAGCCGACCTTAAATTGTATCACATTTCAACAGTCGAGCTTTCATTCATCATCCGCACCGCAAACTCTCCTGGGTCATGGCGAGGTAACTTGGGCTGAAATGGACTTTTTTATTCGGAGGGTGATCATCCTTCCCACTGTGGGATGGAAACAACTTTACAATGGACTCTGCAATCCATGCCACGGATGTCGGTGAAGGCAAAAGTTGGGGGTGCGCATTATACCCGGGATTTTACGGTATTTTGGGAGAAAAGAGTAAAAGAAATTGTTTACGACTCACCGAGATCTAAACTATTTTTCGGAACAGTACGGCATTGAATGTTGCATTTTCGCGAAACAAATGAAGCAGTTTTCACGATTTTCTTAAGATTCAGTTGGCGATGAGTTTTTACAGGTGTGCTATTTCATGCACATGTTGGATCAGACAATGTATGGATGCTGTTCTTTGACCTCAATGTATGGATGCTATTCTTTGACCTCAACCAATGTTGTGTAGGGGCTTTTAAAGGGGCAAATTTTCAAACTCCATTACAAGCAAAAGTGCATTTTTGTTTGGTTTCAATTTTGCACTATATCCAAGTTGGGAAAAGGTGTACCGGTATCCAAAAATTGCCATCATTTGATTGTGACATCTCATTAATATTAATGAGGTCATGAATTTTTCAGATGTTCACATTCCATTGACAATATTGAATGGTGAACGGAGTGAGATTGTTTTCATTTTTCTTTAATATCTTTTGGGGATATGATTTAGAAACACCTGGGGCCCAAATGACATGGCGCAGTCATGACTTCATCAAAATGTAAGAATTTAAAACCATTGGCCATTGGCCAATGACCTTGACGCTTGGTGGGCATTTAGTTATTTAGGCACACACTCGAAATCTAAAGATTGGAACCGATCGACTATTGTTTCGAATTATTATGAAGTTTTGAAAATTGTCCCATAGACATTGTGCATAAAATTTGTGCCCGGCATCAAATAACGTAAGCTGCATCCTGGTGAATTTCCTCACATGTTGAGCAATCAGAGAAACTGTCGTGATCTCTTCGCTGTATGTCAGGTCATTGTCATGTGCAAGCGTAACTCGGCTGTCAAAGCGCAGGTTGAATTTGCTAACTGTGATTTCAGTTTTAGGCGCTGTAAAAATGTATAGTGGTCCTATTAGCATTGCATTGGAAAGAAGTCCAAAGTTATAAAGAAGGCGGAAAAGCCTTATGCTCTGTTCTGACAACAGATATAGACCTGTAGTTTATTATTTATTTTGTTGTTTTGAGGGGCACTTCTAGTCATTTAAGTCAGCAGTTTGCCCAGTTTTGCATTATTACAGTACATGTACTTCATTTGTAGTTGACATCACTGTAAGCTACATATTGACATGAAGCAAAGAAATTATGTATAAATGGTGTGGTTAACCATGGAGCTACATACATACGTACATGTAGCTCCATGGTTTAATGTACAGGGAACTGAAATGTTCAGGCAGTAATCCATTGGTTGCTATGCTTTTCTTTTCTTTGTCTAGGAAGCAGCATCATTTGGAAAGAAGGTTGCTGTGTGTGATTTTGTGAAGCCATCACCAAAAGGAGCAACATGGGGTAGGCATATACATGTACACCCAGTTAGCAAAAACCTTTTGTATTATTTAGTGCTGGTTTGGGGTGAATTTAAAAACTGACTCTGGATGTCAACGCACCAGTCAGAAACTGGTGTCCCAATTACGTTTGACCCAACATATACATTACCGGTAATCCTTGCAGGACCTTTCTCAAAGGTAAAGTGACAAGGACATACACAGACAGTCAGGAGAAGGAAAGTCCTGACACACATGGCAGAGGAAGGACAAAAGGGAAGGGAGTGGGATGCAGATGTGCACTGAGGGAGGGGAGATTAGGGAAAACAAACAAAAGGGTTGGGAAGATCAAAGGGACTGGAGGGAGGTGGGAGATCAAAGGGGAAAGCCACAAGGAAGATGAAAGAAAAGAGGTGTTAATGAGGTGAGGATTAGTGATTCCCTTCCTGAATGTTAAGGCCATGAAGTTGTATAAGCCACTTCGGAGTCTTGTGCATGCAAAGCATTATGGGAGCGTGTCATAGGTCACACCGTCACAGCAGATAAACAATAGTGGTTGCCATTCACGACACGCATGTGCATGTCGACGCATAGAGCAAGGTCCTTGCTTTTTGGTTAGATAGACTACCCCTATGGAATATACCGGTATAGCAAAGAACACGGCAAGTGGTCTTAAATTCTTCATCAGGCAACTGAAGAATGCGCGCTGCAGCGTCTGTTTATGTCCGCTTCGCCGGTTCCTGTGTACCGGTTTGCGGACGTCGTAGTGGTGATCGTGCGGTTTGGCGCACGATTCTGGCGTCCAGTAGCGGCCCCGTCCGTGGTGGGTCGGCGGTCGTGGCGTCTGATGGTGGGGAGCCAGAAACCGGGGATGTCAATGCCACTGTCTCGATTGATGTTGTTTCGGCGAAGTCGGATGTTGATGGCCTCCTTGACACGCCTGGTGTACCAATGATGTTCTCGGTCAATACACCGTACATCGTCCCAATTGGGGCAGTGACCAGCTCCCCAATCCGTCCACACGGGAGAGTCTCACGTTGCATTGATGCTCCTTGATTCTCCCACCGATGGGCAGGCCGGTTTCGCCGATGTAGACCTGGTTGCACTCGCCACACGGAATCTCGTAGATGACACCTCCGCGTCTTTCCGGGGGGACAGGGTCCTTGGGGTGGACGAGTTGGTTCCTCAAGGTGGTTGAGGAACGAAACACGGTACGGATACCGTGTCCCTCGAGGATTCTCCTCAACTGTCTGGAGACGCCGTCCATGAAGGGGCGTACAGCGAAGGACTTGTACTCAACCCGCTCCGTATCGGTGCTCCATATTGGGTCTCGAAGAGCGACGAATGAAGGGGGTTGGGTATCCGTTCGCTGTGAGTGCAGTGTGCACATGGCGTTTCTCTGAGGCTGTACAGCGCGGTTTCAATGGAGACGTTGGTAAACGTCCCCATTGAAGGCGCATGCAGAGTAGCCCTACAATGCTTGGAAGGGGACCCTAACCTGTTGGACCGAACATCCTTCTCCCCCGCCAAGATCGCCACCCTGCTGGAGTTCGTCTTACGGTCCACGTACTTTCTCCACAAAGGGTCCTTCTACGAACAGACGGATGGAGCAGCTATGGGCAGTCCAGTGTCCGCGGTCATCGCCAACCTGTACATGGAGGCATTTGAGGAGGAGGCTCTACAGAGTTGCCCTCCCGAATGCTCCCCTTCAGTATGGAAGCGGTATGTTGATGACACCTTTGTCATTGCACCGCGCGACTGGACCGACCAGCTGCTCTCCCATCTGAACTGTCTCCGGCCCACCATACACTTCACTGTCGAGGTGGAAGCGGACAACACCATCGCCTTCCTGGACACTTTGGTCCACAGGGAGCCCGACGGCAGCCTAACCACAACTGTGTACCGCAAACCCACACACACCGACCAGTACCTGGCTTACGACTCCCACCACCCTCAATCTGTAAAGAGTGGAGTGGCCAAGTGCCTCTTGAACAAGTGTAACACGTGATCCGGCAACCACTGGTCGGAAAGGAACATTGATGAGACTTAAGGCTTTGCATGGTGGGTGAATCAATATAGGAAGGTTTGCGGTGACACCATGTATCAGGTCTCTTAACCACTTCGCGCCGGGACCTCCGAATCCGGAGAAAAAAACTTGAGCCCGCTGGCCGGTACCTCCGAACTCGGAGACCGCAGAATGCGTATCAGTTACAAGCCCGGCAGCCCTAAACAATGGACTAGCTGGCTCTATTCAATGTACCGGGCCCTGTGCTTGGTCTCCCCCGTTCACGGGGACAGAAACTTGCGGTTTCAGTGGCTCAATGGGGTTGAGCAAGGGTTGAGACAATAACGGGTTCGCGGTCATGCTAAATTGCTTTACAGCCGTATTGCGATCGATTGGGTGTATTCTCAAGACAGTTGAGTGACAGGATGGAGGAATAGAGACAGTTTAGCCATTCAATGAATTAGCATATCAGCAGGCCACATACAATGGTGCCAATTCATATTCAGGCCACATATGACTTATATGAACAATATAATTGGCCTTGCATTTTAGCTAATAAATAGGCTGCGCCTCGATCGTCTCTCCTGCTCTCTTCCTCGTATCACGATGGCCGATGTCTCGTCTGAATCCTCGGGCCTGAGCCAGTCTGACTCTGACTCCGACTGCAACTGTGCCGCTATCAGTAGTAGCTCAGCGCCTGAAGGCCCGCGCTGGCCCTTCCTCCACCCTGGCAACCTGGCCGGGCCAAGCGCTTCTTCGGCCGACCCAACGTTCCATTGGGACGAACACGATCGCTTGCCATTCAGATACGGCTTTTCCGGAAGAGGGGATGCAATCGATCTGCGGCTCTCCCAATACTCCACCTACCGGGAACTTTTCGAGGTGTTCTTCGATGATGGACTGCTTGACATCCTCATCACTGAGACCAACCGGTTTGCAAGTCAGCGGCCTGCCACGCTGTCCAACCACATGCGAGCGTGGACCAGCGTAACCACCCGTGAGATGCAGGCATTCCTAGCCCTGTGTATCAGTATTAACTGGTATCGTGAGTGTCCCTACTCTCACCACGGGTAGTGGTCTACCGATCCCCTGATGAAAACGTCCCTGTTCTCATCGACCATGCCACGGGACCGTTTCCTGGCGATCCTTCAGGCGTTACATTTGAATGACAACGCTGCCAGGCCTGAAGATTGCCCTGACCGTTTGTACAAGCTGCGCCCTGTCATTGACCATCTGTTGGTTCGTTTCGCCGAGGTGTACACGCCAGAATGAGACGATTTCCGTAGACGACTCCCTCTTCAAGTTTTACGGCCGTCTTCGTTTCCGGACCTACAACCCGCGCAAGAGGGCCTGCTTCGGAATCAAGGCGTATAAGCTGTGCCAAAGCACCGGGAATGCCGCTGGCTACTGCTCTAAATTTCGCATATACACCGGCATCGACCACTGTGGTCCTTGATCTCGTCAGCAATGTCAAGGGGAAAGGCTACAACCTCGCGCTCGGCCGAGCCTTTAGTAGTCCGTACTTGTTCCGCCGCCTGCATGCCGACAAGTTCAATGTTGTTGGCACCGTTATGCCATGCAGGCGCGACATGCCCACGAGTCTTCGGACTGTCCGTCTCAAGCCAGGAGAAGTTGCCTATTGGTCGGCAGGCATTGGGCAGAACGGCTCCCTCCTTGCTCTCGTCTGAAAGGACAAGAAGGACATTCGTTTGTTGTCCACCATGGATACACCGGAACTCCGTCCATCCGGTAAGAGGGACCGCGCCGCCAACGAGCGGGTGAAGCCCGCGTGTGTCCTCGCCTACAGGCTGATAGGCGGCGTTGACCAGAGCGACCAGCTAGCTGCAAACCATCGGTCAGCTCGCAAGTCCATAAAATGGTTCAAGAAACTGTTTTTCTATATGATGGACTTGACGCTGGTAAACAGCTACGCCGTCTCTCTTGCTCTCGGTCATCGAGGGCCCTTCCTTGACTTCCGCAGAGAACTGGCATGGGAGCTCCTGTTTGACGAGCCCCTTCCGCAGTATGGCATCCGCCGCCAGCTACCAGCGGCACCGGTCGAGCAGGTTGGCCATCACTTCCCCTCGGTCGTTGGAGCGGACACACTACGGCAATTTCTGCTACCGGTACTGCGTCCATTGCTCAGTCCAGGGCAAGCTTTGTGCGTTGATCCTTGCTTCCTTGAGCACCACGCTCCATAGTGAAATAAAATATGAAAAAAAGATACCTCTGACACCTGAACAATCCTGTCTCGTGTTGTCATTATTCCTCCATTATTCACTCAATACTAACTTTTATAGTAAAATGGGATAAAGGTTGTTTTGAACGGGCTCCACACTTTAGTACAAGATCAATATTGAGCCATTTATATACAATATAAAAATTAGTCCATTTATACAATATAAAAATCAGCCCCAGTACCACTAGAATCAAGCTCGTTCCCAAGAGCGTGCTACCCCGGTCAGTCCGCACCCCACTGTCTCCCGGCGATAAGGGAGCAGCGAGCGGTCGGTAGAGGGCTTACGGACACCCGCTGACCGAAACACGTTATCCAGACACGCTCCACTGGCAGCGAACAAAGGACACTAATCCTGGTGGAATAAAGGGGGCTCAAAAGCCACACAACGTCTCGGATTGTGCCTTGTTCGAAAGACAACAAATTATAGCATCGGTTGCACGATTCATATTATCATACATGATTTGTATCGATTTTTATCGAATTTTGAAAATGATACATAACCCAAAATGCCCCGGACAGCGGTCACGACCCCATTTATGTGGCCCCGGCGCGAAGTGGTTAAAGGAAGAGGTTTGGTTCTGAAAAGAACTCGACGTTTCGACTAGTATGCTCTGGCCGTCATCAGGAGAATGTCTTGGGATCGGTGGTGGAACTCCTTATGTACCTGTGGTCGCTGAGGCGGGAAGGCGGGAAAGATAATCCTCTGGGGAGGATTATCCTAAGGGGGGCTTAGGTCACTAAGGTGGGAAGGCGGGAAAACCCTAAGGGGAGACTGGTGGGGGGGAACCTATAGGTGCTCACTGGGGTGTGTCAGAAGGTGTTGGGGAGGCCGTGGATATAGGTGATCCATGAGTCGGCTAGGGAACGGATACAAGCCCAGCCACATCAAGCTCTCCACCCGACCCCCTGACCAAAGGGTCTCCTACCTGTATACCCAAGGTCCCTCTCCTAGTTCTGACCTAGGTCCCACACCCAAGCCCCCCTCAGTCACCCTCCCATACATAGGACCCGCATCCCACCGGCTACAACGCGTCTTCCACAATCCACAGAGCGGGCATAAGAGTCTTCCACTCATCGTCCAACAAGCTCCAGTCCTCCCTTCACACCCACAAGGACACACCAGCCTCCTCGGAACAACCAGGTGTCTACCGTATCCCCTGCGACTGTGGAAAAGTCTACATTGGGGAGACCGGTAGAAACCTGGAAACCCGACTGAAGGAGCACAAAGCACACGGCCGGCGGGGTGACTTTGACAAGTCATCTATAGTCAAACACTCCCACTCTGAGGACCACCCAGTCAACTGGCAGGCAGCGGAACTACTCGTCCCCATTCAACAATGGCACTCCCGACGGATCCGAGAGGCCATCAAAATCCGCAAGCACGACACAAGACATCAGCTACCACCTCAGCGACATTTGGCTCCCCCTTATCCCGACCAATGGATCTTCTATATCCTAGGTCACCCTAAACCATACCCACACCAGTCTAAGCCCCCCTTCCCTAGCCGACTCATGGATCACCTATATCCACGGCCTCCCCAACACCTTCTGATACACCCCAGTGAGCACCTATACATGTAGGTTCCCCCCCCCACCAGTCTCCCCTTAGGGTTTTCCCGCCTTCCCACCTTAGTGACCTAAGCCCCCCTTAGGATAATCCTCCCCAGAGGATTATCTTTCCCGCCTTCCCGCCTCAGCAACCACCGGTACATAAGGAGTTCCACCACCGATCCCAAGACATTCTCCTGATAACGGCCAGAGCATACTGGTCGAAACTTCGAGTTACCCTCAGGTTCTTTTCAGAACCAAACCTCTTCCTTTAAGAGACCTGATACATGGTGTCACCGCAAACCTTCCTATATAAAGGAACATTGACTTTCCATTAAATTGTCGTAAAAACAAAAGCCATGCTTGCATATCTTTCTTCGCTTGCGAAGTCAACCGTATTAGATGATGAGGACTCTTGATGCCAATGGTTAATTAGTCTTCTTAAGAATGCCCTTCCAGGTACTACGACTTTACATGCAAAGTTCAGAAATCCAATAATTGATTGTAACTCGCGTAAAGTAATCTTATTTTTTCTCATTGCGTCATTTATGATCTGCCGGGCTTTACCTAACTTTTCGGTTGGTAGGCAAGCTGACATTTCTACTGTATCTATTTCTATCCCTGCAAACGTAAGGCACACTGTCGGCCCTTCCGTTTTCTCAGGTGCGAGGGGAATACCTAAGGCCTTTAAACTTAATGACTGAAAACCAATCAGGTCCTGTTTGGCTTGTTGATGAGACTCGGAAATTAAAAGAAAGTCGTCTAGTATGTGTACAATTCCCTCAAGGGCGAGCTCTTTTTTCGCTACCCATTCGACAGCAGTGGTTCTGAATTCTTCAAAAATTGCACAACTTGATCTACAACCCATAGGTAAAGTTTTATCATAATGGAATTGATTGTCCCATGTAAAACATAACAGGTGGTGATCATCCGGATGCATCTTAAATGCCGATTTGATATCTAATTTAGACAAAAAACAACCAGAACCGAGCTTCTTCACTATCTTAATAGCATCGTCTGTGGAGGCATAGTGGACTGTGGCTTCGCTATCGGGTATGCCATCATTTACTGACCCTTTAGCGGGGTAAGATAAGTGATGAATGGTACGAAACGTTCCTGGTTGCCGTTTTGGAACAAGCCCGATCGGGCTAACACGGAAGTTCTTGAGCGGAATGTTTTCGAAAGGGCCTGCAATTCTCCCGCTTCTCAGTTCTGCTTGTATTTTCTCTTGTACAACTTGTGGCAAATCTAAAGCCAATTTTAAATTTTTGGACAATTTGGTTTCTTGTCTACATGAGAATCCCAATTTGAAACCTACTGAGAATCCTTTGATCAGAAATTTACTTTTTACTACATTATATCCTCTAAGCTTACTTTCTAGTACATCTTTATTTATTGGTGTTACTGGTTTGTCCTGAGGCAGGCCGAGTCTGTATCCTCCCTGCACCGTTTCTAAACTGTGACAAAGAATTCTGGGATGCATTTGCCGAACTGGGCTTCTTGTAATTTGCTCTGGGACATGTTCCTCTTTCACGAAATCTACTTTGTGGTCGTTGCCAACATTGGCGAGGTGTGTGGTTCCCCATGCATTTTGTGCATTTATGTTGGTAACCACACAGCCCATCACAAGGTTGTCCCCTCTGGAAGCGAAAGCAGAATCCATATTGCAACTGGTTCGTGCCAACGCGAGAGGCATTTCTCCGAAATCCTCCACTTTGAGCAGGCCAATTTTGATTTGAAACCAAGCCTGAAGTCGTTCGCTTAAACGACTTCAGATATAGTTCACAACTAAAATGGTCCCATGATAGAGACAGGGTCTGCTTTAGTTTGCGAAAAGAAACGTCATAGCCGTTAAAATCTCCCCCTTCATTCGCAATTTGGCGGATAACTTCACCATACTTGAGGAGCTTACCGCCTTCATTAGGGAATTTTTTGATATAAACTGATGAAAATATGTCGAATGCTGATGACCATTCATTGATCGTTTTGGGGAGTTTCTTGTTGGTTGGCATTAGACAGAGAGAACTGTCCCCATTTGCATTTTTTTCTGACCATGATCTTACTTTGAAAAACATACATTAATTGGGTCTAGTAAGCCACTGAATTCGACATATTCATTTGCCCAAATTTTACCACTTGTCTCGTTACTGACTGCGAAGTCTAACGGCAATGGTGAGGTGTATGGGACAGACCTCCCTATGCCCAAGGACTCACCTCTGAGTGTTGCAGCACCAACTTGCAGAGAAGTGCCAAGGTTCGGCCCTAGTCCGAACCCTGACGTCTCCCTGTCTTGTGACGTGCTTGCAGCTGTTGAAGTCGAAGCCCCAGGATTTGGCCCCTGTCCATACCCCGGGTTGTCCATTCCCTTTTGGCTTGGGAGAGTCCATGTGGAAGGTGCTGCTGGTTGACCAACTGCCGTACTGAGAGCGGACCCTGGCTCTCTCGTGCCGGCCTGTATGTTGGCAGGCAGTACCCGTGCCAGCTCAGTCTGCACCGTCTGTCGTATATGATCGGAGATCGAATTGACCACCGTCGCCGTCACCGCGTCTTGAAGGTGCGACATGTCAATGTTCAAAACGGTTGTGCTCTCGCTGTCTTGGACCGCAACGAAGTCCTGAAGGGCAGGTGGTTGAACCTCTGTTGTCTTGTTGCTTGACCCTTCAGCACTTGGCTCCTCTTGACCGTCAGCTTCTGTTTGACCATCTTTTCGGCTCCGTTTGGATTGCCTCTGCGGTGCGCCGGACCGTTTCTGTTTTGGGGCCGCCTTCTTGGGCATCCTGAAACACTAACGAAGGGAGACTCTCCGGCAGTACAGTGTTCAACATAAATGCAAATAGTTTATAATGTATAATGGACTCCTTGGCCGGACACATTTAGACGCAGGTCTTATTTAGTGACCGGCCGCATTTTCATTTGTTGTACAGGACAAACGACAGAGCAAGTTTCGTGTTCACGTAAGGGCACTATAAGTAAGAGGGAAACAAAATGGCCAACATGCGTAATAATGCACGAATACAGAGCCTTAAGCTCCGACATGTATGTAACTGTACAAAATACAAGATGCAGATCGGGATATTCAAATATGTATGAACTCCCTAGATACAGCCCTAGTGATTGACACACTGAACCACTACATAAAACAAAACGCAGTTAGCTGACGGCTATGTACTCGACCGCACCCCCCTCGACATTTGCTATCGAAGCCAAAAGCGAACAATAGGCCACATTCAGGTGGCTTGGGCTGTATTGTAAAAAAAAAAAAAAAAAGGAAAACAGACAAATAATTGTCCGAAGAAATGCTCATTGATAGAGCAATCAAATGGCCAAAAAGAAACAGGGCGCTTACAGCAACCTGGAACCGCGTGCATGGCACAAATTGGCTCCCTGGTCTCAGCCTTGGGTATCCAATTGTTAATGAACACTTTTACAATGGATTGTGGGTTTCTTATCTATTTATCTCATTGATTGATCACAATTGATTGATTTTTTTTTATTTTTTCCCTCGCTGTACCAGTAAGAAGGTATGCTGAACCGCTTGCTGTTCACTTACTATGCCCTTACTGAACCGATGCACTTTTGTGTCTTTACCAATTATTTTCCTTCTTTCCGAAGAGAACTGCTCCCCGTAAAGACTTATAATATTTATATTGTCCTCTGTTCGACAAATGAACACCATCAGGACGTTGTGTAGCCCCAAATTCTGCCACATTAGGGTTTCTCATGCCTTTATGTTTCCAATATTTAATGCCAAATGAGCCGCAATTTTCCTTCAAAAACGTGTTAGCTTTGTCATCCTTATCATTAAATTCATTCATTTCCTCAACTGTCTTCACATAAGGACCAACATTGCGGTGTAAAATCTGGCACACCACGACACTCTTAGCCTGGGTTACTGTTAGTATTCTCTTGGCTGTGTCGATTAGCTTGCCAGCCACAGCAATGGCATCCTGAGAGCAACTCAGGTCGTTACTACCACATTGCAAGATAATCAACTCGGGCGTTTGTTATGAGGTATGGCTGCCTGGACATAATTAATATGCCAACCGCCTTTGCATACTGTAGGTACACTCGTTTGATACCCAAATTCATTTCAAATGAAGGATGTGTTTTCCGTGCTATTCCTTCTTTAAAACGTCTCACGAAGGAATGTCCAACAAAGGACACATTGAACGTACAGCCATCTTCCCTTGTGTGTACAACTGGGTCCATATTTTGGCTTATGTTTGGCATAAGGGTCGGACTTTACGTTTAATTTGCTAAACGTTTAACGGCATTTCACTTTTCCGTTTAACCGTTTAAACGTTTGGCCAACACAAACAACAAAGGCCACCGCATGTCAGCTCTGTTTCTGTTTAACAAGCGAGTTTTTTAATGCACGACTAGTTTAGCACCATAAAATGCTTTGCAAATAGACGCTGAGGGCACCGAAGCGTTGTTTTAGGTCTCCCACAAATGATATCATCGTTTCTGTGGGACCATAATGCGTAAAAAAGTTGTTTTTCCACCTCAAAAATGACGTCCAAAATATGTTTTAGTCAGCCGCCAACATGCCTTCTCACGGAACATGGACTGTACCATTCAAGTATGGCAAGGGTCCTGACGACAAAAATAATTATGTGAAAATAGATTTTCCGGGGAAATAAAAAAAAAAAGTCTCAATAGCCTACATGTTTTGTAAAGATGGATTTGTAAACAGCTAGGTCCACCCTAAACGAGAAAATTATCGGAGCTTATTATTTCTATAAAGTCGTACCCCTCTAAGCCTAATGGAATAGTCCATGCTGTCAAGAAATCGTGATGTGGGCTAGCTGTGCCAAAGCGTTCTCGTCAAAAAAAGTGAGAAAAATAATCACGTACGTAGGCCTACCTGAAGAAAGGAATAGGCCTAAATAGTGCGACATTTTTGTGCTGTATCATGTAGTAATTGTAGCTCATTTTGCTGTATGGCTTTCTCCTTTTGGGGCCTGGTTAAAAGGCACCCGCGATCGAACACGCAAACTTTTTACAGCTCTATGATTCTACTTTCACACGCAACCCACTGCAACCAAGTGTTATTGCGCAATCTATCTATCGTGCAACGTAAATCGCTCCCAACTACCGTTGGTACCTGTTGTTTGATACAGCCAGCGATGTCCAAGATTCACTGGTACCCACAGACGAAAAGTTTGTTGACATGAAACTGCGCAATGTTTAGCTGACAGTGCGCACGCACGGTACAGTGAAGCTTCCATGTGTGCAGCACACAACAGTCTTGTGCGCTGTGCTAACGGCCAGCGCTGGCCGGCAGTCCGATCTGCCCAACTAACCCGTCGGCCGAAAGGGCCGCATGGCAGCAATGTGCTATAAAAGGGCACGGCAATTCGTTGCCGTGAAAATCCCCCAAATATAAGGACACTGCGGCAATTGGTGAGAGCATGACGGCAATTGCCGTCGTGAATTTGGCAGGCAGGCAGGCGGTAAACTTTTTAATTTCAGAGAAATACAAACAAATAGCATGGGCATGAAGTGGTGTTTTTCAAATCCCAACAGCGCGTCACCCGGCCGTAGGAATAAACAATGAACTGCTTGTTGCCTTCCGTTTGCCTTCTTAATCTTATTTCTATTTTCTTTATTCAAGTGTGATTTGACTGGATGAAATTGAAAAGCACTGCGACAGGGACGCAACACTCTCGTGCCTTGAAAGGGTGTGATTAGACAATCACCATGTGAGCAGCGCACCCGTGTTGTATGTATATAGTTGAGCTGGCGGCCGCGGCACACACAGCGAGTACCGCTGCACAAAGCCACCTCCCTTGCTGTGCGGTCACCACATGGGCTTGATCAAATGGAGAGTTCCTTTGATTTGACCGGCGGAGCTAAAGTGTTTCGGGAAAGACAGCTTTCAGAGTAACGTTGGAAAAATAAAAAATGACCCATATCTCGTCAATTATACTTTGTTAAACAGTAGGCCCTAAGTTTCGTTTAAACGTTTAGAAAAACGGATTTTTTCATTTTTTCGGTTAAACGGTTAAACGTTTAAACGTCCGACCCTTAGTTTGGGATACAAGATGAGTGCTATACTCGACGTTCAGATCTAACGCAAAGGTTTCAAAAAGGAAAGCACTCACCGCGTTGTCGATTACTGAAGAGAGACAAAATGCCGTGTTGTGCTGACGACAGCCAAGAGAGAAGTACCCAGGTGAAGCTTTCACTAGTCTCCGTGAAGCCTCTCCAAGTCAAGCAAGTTTGACCCGCTGTTTATAAATCAGATTAAATTTTTTAATCTCTATTTGTATTTACTCAATAAATATGTATACATTAGTTAATTATGTACAACACTGTTGTACATATTAACTGTTGTCAACAGTACTTCCCTGTGAACAACTGGTTAACAGCGTTATGTTCAACTTTGAGATCGTCGGGTCATTGGTAAAATAAATAACTGACGACTCACTGGTTTTTAAACATCATATACCAAGGCCACGACCCAGACTGTGACCATGCAACTCCATGCACATGGCAGGCTCTTGCAAAACACCAAGCCATCTGAGAAACCATCGCATCATGACTATTTCAGCATTACAGGTTGTACATGTAAATGCATCAGTGTAGGGAAAAACCAGTTAATATGTGTACATTCATGTACATGGAGGCACTGGTACTGGTGTTCGTGATTTGGGGCATACTGTATCAGTTGTGCATATCAGCCCTTTTTTGCATTATTGGAATTCTTTTTGGCCCAATACACTTATACAGATTCATACATGGGGAGATCCCTGCAATGCTTCATCTCACTGAGCAGAAAGCCGTCAGTAAGGAAGCATGCTGCTTTTTCTGCTAGTCGGCCATTAAGCTACAGTAGAACATAGATCTGTCCATCATTTTTTTTCGGTGAAGACAGCAGTAGCCTATAGTATTATCTTAGTTCTTGTTGGCATTGTTATGATCATTATCATTGGGAATGTTTGTAATGTCTAACAGTAACTACCTTGTTGCCTATTTGTGTATTTTTTAATAGGGCTTGGTGGAACCTGTGTCAATGTTGGCTGCATTCCCAAGAAGCTGATGCACCAGGCAGCCCTTCTAGGCAAGTATTTGTATCAGTCACATCAAACTCACATTCAGACAGTAGACTGACCTCTTTTCCCATCTGCTTACATGTTTTTCTTCAAAATCCAATACTGTAGGTTATAGTGTAAAATCGAGGAACCAATGGTGTATTTGTTCTGAGGACATCTGAGTAGCTATGTGTACATGTTGTATACAGTTTGCAATCTCATCTCTTAGGTACTATTTGTCAGCATTAAATGATCTTCATTAAAATAGCAAGATTTCAGTTTTGGCCAAGTCTAGCATGTACTATGTGGGTCATTCCACCAGGTTGGGTCACAATGTGTGACATGGAAGTGAAAAATTCAAATTAGTTGAAAAGCAATTCTTTTGCACTTGTTATGTGTGTGACATGTCATAGTTTCATAATCTCATATGTTTTTGGTGCGTTGATATACAAAATAAAAATAAATTCTTCTAGAATCTGCAGTGCTCCACCAACAGTGCAGACGTAACGTGGACACCAAAGCCAATAAATCATTTTAATGCAAATAATACATAGGCATAGAATTTCCTTAACAACTAATCATAAAATAATTGTATTTAAGAAGTAAAAATCAAAACAAAACTTTAGATTGACCTACGAATACAATCATCGACCGAGGAAAGAAAAACTAAGACCATGTCAGTTCATTTCTTCTCAATATTTTCACATGCATGATGTTTATTTCCACAAAGTCACATAGAACTCAAGTTAGCAAAGAAACAAACATTCCTTTGATTTTAAATGCACAGATATACTTCAGAAAATCATAGTTTGGGAAAATATTCAAACTGGAATTACTCAATATTGAAATATGGTTTACTTATTAACTCCTGTGCAGACGTAACGTGGACACCGTGTCATGTTACATCAGCACAACTTTCTTTTTTCCTTTGATGGTTGGGAATTTTTGGCTTTAGATTTGGCTTTTGGCTTGCTTTTGGCTTTTACATCGGCCAGTGCTGTAGGTTTCGAGACCATTTTTCCCTGGTCACGGTCTCGTTACCCTGTGGTCTCGGTCTTAGACCCTTCCGGTCTCGGATATTGTCTTGCTTCGAGACCGCCATTATTTACATGTGAACATGTGAAATTAATTTGTTATTTTTTTTTTCTAAGCTCCCCGTCTGTTGAAAACAAAAAACCCTTTATGGGAACTACACATAGGGCATTTTGCCCAGGGCTGATGAGTACCGGTAGTTAATGACACTGTAAACTCCATGCATCAGAGGGTGGAAGGTTGGAAACATCACGCAAAACCAATACTCATATCATGCGGGGCCTCATTCTACATGTATGGTTCCACAAACCTCCCCGAACCAATACCATGGGTCCTGGTACTGTGTAGGATGCAATACACACGTAAAATCACAAAATAATGAGAGCACATGCAATCTTACGTATGCATGTGGGACGTAAGGGGATACCAATCAATGACTTTGTTGAAGAATTTTCCATCAAGGGGAATTACTTTACATGAGTCACCTGTTTTGCCGTTTTGGTCTTGGGAAGTCTGTTATGTATATAGATAGATATCCTAACATTCCTAACAAGAATGAGACTGGGTTTTTTTTTTCCTTCGATCTAACCTTGGAGTTGACTTATGACAAATGTTAAACAATAAAACTGTGTAAAATCACTCACATCATACTGTTTCGTACAAATTAATTAATTTTCTTCACTTTTACTGTGTCATCCTTTCATTACAGTCTCATCTTGGTCTCGACCCTTTTGCAAAGTTTTGGTCTCGGTCTCGAACTAATGGGTCTCGACTACAACACTGGAATCGGCTAATGTTTGGTTTTGCTGACCAGTTTGATTTTTAGGCTTTGTCACATTTGGACTTGCTGCAGTCTTATCCTAAGTTAGGTTCTTGGATCTTGGCGTCATCCTCAATTTCCTTCAGGGCCTAATACAATAAAAAAAAAAAAGGAGAAAATAAACACACAGCAAAATACATAAGATACCCTGTTGAAAGGAAAGTGGAATATCTAATAATAGCAACCAGTTTTCCATCTTTTTAAAATTGCAAGCCAGACAAAAAGCAATCCACTGCAGAATTCAAGACAATGAATCGTTAATTTCAATTGAAGAAAATTGACCATTGATATTAAATACTGTAGGTATGTACATATCTTTGACAAATTTATACATCAGAAAACCAGTAAGTTTTGAAAAATGTCTATTTTGATGTTGCACAAAACCATTTAAAATTTAGTAATGATATTATCATTACAGGAGAATTCGCCATGGTGGTAGTGATACTGAGCCTGAGGCGGCGCTGCCTGTGCATGCGGGGTGGCTTAAGTCACAATAGCCACTCCGTTGTACCGAGACTCTGCGTCCACTTCCGGGTTGTTACGGCGAACTTCAATGACAGATTGTCGTTGCTTTTACCCCAAAAATTAGCGTACAAAACATTCCTCACATTATACATTATCACATAAATCTATGGCTATCAATTGGATACATTTTAGCTTCTACAAGACACTTGTAAAATGACCCGACGACCTACGTTGTACAACCTTCAACCAGACTGAGACGATCGATGATAAACATGGAGCGCCCGTCCCACTTCATAATTATTGTCTACGTCGAAGTGTCATAGCAACAATTATTGAATTGGATCATTGTTGATTATTGTAAAAAAAAATTGCTTGCAATGACGTCCTTTAAAAAATAATAATGTCCAGATTTTGTCTCCTACATGTATTGTATAATTAAGCTTTTTATTAATTATATGAATTGGGCGATTCCAAAAAAAATGAGGTCGGGCCGATAGTAGTAGGGTACATTACAAGCAATCCCGCAGGGTAACAGCGGCAATTCCCTTTTTTCGAATCTGCTCCCCGACGTGACTTTTTTGAAAATTATCCAACCCAAAACCCACCACGCAGCGATCTTGGATCCTTACATTTACAATCGCCATTTGTAATTTATTTTTAAAAGGGCAATCGGGTCAAAGTTACTCGGACCAATTTCGATGCAATGGACACCGCGGCTTTGGTCATGACGGTAGCGATGTTTTTTTTTAAAGACAACAAGAGGCATGTTTTTATACCAAAAATACACGCATTTTAAAGTATCGACAGTAGAGTTAAAATTACTGTATAGATTAGCTTAATATCTTACCTTTTCACGATCACTCTCAGGAATCTTCCTTGTCAACGTTTGTATTTCGTCAGCATTGCAGGCTGGTTGAACCAGTCTATTAGCTGATAGTCTGGTTCCGAGAGCTAAACATCCTGACAAATACTGTGAAGTCAGGGAACCATACGGACGACTGCCGTAGCAACAGCCACTGTGTACTATTCAACGACGTTACATGTGGACATTTCCACCTTTACATCGCCCCAGAAAAAAATCACGAACGAATAGCCACTGCAGCGTCGCACGTGGTCTGTGAGGCACCCCCCCAAATATTTCTGTAGGCTGTTCCATT
This sequence comes from Luidia sarsii, assembly GCA_949987565.1. Classification (NCBI taxonomy): domain Eukaryota; kingdom Metazoa; phylum Echinodermata; class Asteroidea; order Paxillosida; family Luidiidae; genus Luidia; species Luidia sarsii. The sequence goes on along the minus strand of OX465103.1, from coordinate 20,245,608 downwards.
ATTATATAGGGGTGGAACGTTCGCAATGTCGTCCCGAACACACCGACGTTACAACCATTGCGTTGGACAACCACTGTCGTCGCGTCGCTCATTTTCCAGGCACATTTTGTGGGCATGGAGTATTTTCCTGTTTTATATGGTTATATTGTCAAACAATGAATAACTAGATATAATAGAAGTAATACTGGCGTGTTTCGCATTTAAAGCTGAAAACTACAGCCTCCTTTTTCGACGTATCGTGCACATATTTTTGTGGACACCCCCTGTTACGTCGAATGGGTCAGTCTAACTTCGTTGTACATCACAAAATAAGGCTTTGGCTTGGAAATGTCCGCGTTGTTTGGGGGAAGATGAAGTCCCTCGAATAAATAAACAACCCCGTGGTAGTTTTCTGCAATGTTTTCAGTCCGATGTTCCTTGTCAGAAATGTCAGCTTAAAATGTCACAATTTTCACCTCCAAAATTGCTGTGGACACAATACCATTTTGCATCATAAAAATACGCGGACGCATCCGCGTGTGAAATAAGTGGATGGAATATGATAAGTTTGATGTTACTTCATGTTTTAAGTTAATTCACTTTGAAGAAATAGTGTATAACGTTGGTTTTTTTTCACGTTGAAATAATGACGGACAGAGTTTTCACGCGCGACCCAACCTGGTGGAATGACCCATATACAAACTGATATATGCAGAACATCCTTATTGAAGAAAATATATACACTGTGATATCAGTGAAAAATTGTGAGCATAACTTTGGGATAAAAATGGATAAAATACATATATACATGTGCCAGTCAGTCAGTTAACAAATGGATCCTCATTCTTCAAATGTCTTGTTTGAGCTTTCATCAGTTTTGCAGTAAAACCTTTGCATCCTTACTTGCTGAGCGGCAGACCACAAAAAGTCATTGCATTTTTGCATTTTGATTCTGCAGGAGAAGCATTGAAAGATGCCAAGAAATATGGATGGGATGTGTCTGAATCTGGTAGGTTATATTCATTTACGGACAAATTATTTGCACACCCAGTGAACATGCAACATGAACATGTGTATCACACGATGAACACGTAACGTGCAGTTGGCGCACTATGATCGAGGGAACAATCCCCAGATGCTCGCAATTCCACACTGACCGCAAAGTATATTGACATTTCATATGGCCGCACTGCATACTTCGTGCAAACCCTGCATGCAAAGCACAGACTGGTACCCAGACAACAACCCGGTCCTAATTTCATGGAGCACTGTATGCACAGAATTCATTTCATGGATCCTAAAAAGCAAAGAACTAGCACAGGATTTTTGTGTTTAACCACTTTGTGTACCAATTTATTGTACATATGGAATTAATACTCTGTGTATTGTCTACTGGTACATGTAAACACAATTTCTGGAGGTCATCTGGTTCTTTGCAAATTGTGCATTTCTTGCAGCAACCCATCAGTGGAGTCTACTGAGGGAGGGAGTTCAGAATCACATTGCATCCTTGAACTGGGGCTATAAAGTAGCTTTGAGAGATCAAAATGTTACCTATGTCAATGGCTACGCAGAGTTTGTTGATGAACACACTATTAAGGTAAATGCATGTTTGTAAAAAAAGTTTTTTTACATTAAGTAGAAGGTACATGTATAATAATGACTTATTAAGCTTGGTCTATGGTAAAGTTGTTCATGGGCAAAATCAACGTATAAGCTGCAGCTTATGATCTGAAAAATATGGTACATTTGCAATGTAATTGTTGGCAGTAAAAATGTATAAGCACTTAACAGGTGATAGCATTTTTAAGACCAATTATTTTATTTATTTTCTAGACTATTAACAAACGAGGCAAAGAGACAATTATGCAATCAGAGCGCTTCTTGTTGGCCACTGGAATGAGACCACGCTACCCAGATATCCCAGGGCTCAAGGACTATGCCATTACAAGGTGCATGTCTATTCAATCATCTCCTCTACTCTTCCTTAAAGACTTTCCTCAATTGTACACCTCTGGCTGACACTCGGACCACACTCATTGTCCTGGCCCACCCTGCATGTTTTGACATTTCTCCAAATGTATCCTACCTTGATTCTATGTATTTTCTTGGCCATGGAAAAATACTGTTCAATTCAGTTCAATGTCTTCAAGTTCAGCCAAGTTAAAATACATGTTACATTTTATTTTCAATCTTGGAATATGAAAAAAAAAATATCCAAGAGCAAAGAAAAGGAAAAGATGTCAGTATTTTCAAGGCACATGTGGCCTGATTTCTGACTGCTACCTCACTCCTTCACTAACTGCTGAGCGCTGCCCTTGAGACCAGGTGATGTCCACAATTAAAGGCCTTATCATTTGATTAAATGAGTGAATTGGCCTCATTGAATAATGCAAGGACATGTAACTCAATCAACTTGGTTATTTGGTTGTTTTCATTTGCAGTGATGACCTTTTCTCCCTCCCCTACTGCCCTGGGAAGACGCTGTGCATAGGGGCATCATATGTGTCATTGGAGTGTGCCGGCTTCCTCAATGGCATTGGACTAGATGTTACTGTCATGGTTCGCTCAATTCTTCTGCGTGGTTTTGATCAGTCCATGGCGGAGAGAATTGGAGAAAACATGGAGCAGCATGGCATTAAGTTTTTTCGGAAATCTGTTCCAAAAAAGGTATTGATGATTATTTTGCATTGCGTCAAAGTAAATACTGCTTTTTAAGATTTATTTTGTAATGACACTTTCTTCTTTAAGACTTTACCATTTCATAATTGATTTTAAACAAAAATCTCCAGCCTACCTCAAAACACTTTTTATAATGCCACACCATTTGTGCTGTCAGTTGGCTGCTTAAATGCCAAATTGTGGAGACGTTATTTTGCACAGCCAATGATAGCACTCCACCACAGAGACAGTGTGCAGGCAAAGGGCATGGCCCAACATGTGATTTGTTTACAGACCTGCATTGCGCAACCAGTCAGCTACTGCTGGAAATACAGTAGCCCTATTCTCCCCTGCCAACGTGATCACACAACACACTGAATGATATTGGAAAGGTTGGCTGGTGCCAACTACTTCTAAAAATGTTCCGCATTGAGTGGAGGCCAGTCTGTGGTCAAAGGGAGTGCAGTACACAGGCTATACAGCCAAACTGTTCACATGCTCTATAGAATTATGCCTCACTGAATAATACTTTTTTTCAGATGGATTGTACTCATATTAATTTATTTCACATATACTGATGGTTCCTGTTTCTTTAGAATTTTTTTTAAATTGGCACATAATTCAAAATTGCCCAAATGCCAGTGTGAGTCACTGAAAAGTGGGTGGGTGTGATGTTGTGGATGTACTTCTACAACATGCTGATCATAGATCAGTCTTAGGAGACATGCAGTGTGTCAGTGTGGGTCTTGGGCATATAACCAACACCAAGTCTCATCTGCTTCCATTCTCAATGATATATGACAAGTCTGCAACAATATGTTTGGTTTTTTTTATATCCAGTAGCGGTAGCTATGGCCATAACCTGTCATTGCCTGTTTTGTATATTTTTGATTATTATTATTTGGCAGATTCATGATGTGTGCTATTCAACTGTACCTAACATCAAATCAGACGCCACCACATTGACCATCATGTGCCAACCATGCCTATACTAATAGCACACCTGTATTGGTGGTTGTGCACTCAGATCTCACAAATTGATGCTCTCTCCACTGGTCACTGTTGATAGAATAAAAGTACCTTACCACAGGATTTGGTTTTCTCTTTCCTCTGGTTTTGAATCTCATTAAAAAAAAATTATGTTGTCTCAAATTCGTTAAGGTACTAGACTTTAATAAACCCATGAACGTGCCACATGTTAATTCCATCACCCACCCTTGGAAGTCCCTGCACAACATGAGCATTTGTGGTCTGACCTATCCATGTCACTTGTGTTGTAGCAGTTCACATTTAAACACATTTTTCCTCTTTGTCTCTTTGTTAGATTGAAAGAATAAAGGAAGGTGAACCAGGACTTTACAGGGTGACATATATACCAACAAGTGGAGGAGAGGAAAAAGTCTTTGAATGCAATACAGTAAGAATTGGTGGGATGTTTCCTCCAGTTTTGTGTTTACAGTGACTGAATCTTAGCTCCTTTTATTCTTGCCTAAATTCCCCATTTTTAAGAATACACTTTTGCCTCATGCAAAACTGAATGATGAGTATGATTAAAGATGTGCATGTATAGTGTGTAGGCTTGGGGAGGCATATAGCTCTGCACATTATCTTACATAAATTCGAAGTTTAACTATGGATGCACACAAGTCGACAGTGTGTAACGGTTGTTTTCTTACCATGGGCGACTTTAGTCCACAAGCATGATGCACATTTTCTATGGAGAACAAATAATACTGTGTGCGCCCTGTGTTGTTCATACTCTTACTGTAAGCTTTACAATGGTGTAAAGGTCAATGGGGGTCACCATTGACATTTTCGGAGTAACAGCCGCGTAAATTTTGTCAAAATTCGTCAACATTTTCCTCTGAATCTGCTGCCATGAACGACCTAAACATACTTGACTGCCGCGTGGATTTCTTGCAAATACTGATTCTGAGAATGATTCCATGTATTCTGATGAGGTTTTGGAAGGGTAAACCTTGAAATTGTCATCATTCAGGTACATTTGACGACGAGAATGGGTTCAGTCAAAGTGGGACCGCAGCATGTGCGGTCAGCGGTACTGGCTGTGTGATCGCCATAGGTCATGGTTGCGAGGCCTGTCAGTGCACGCTCATGGCGGAAGTCTCCGCAGGAAAGAATTGTTCAAGGCAACTTACTCAAGATCTTTCAGACAAAATGTCACCTATTTCTTATCAGAATTACTTGGTCTTGGTATCAAATGGAAAATATACCATGAACAAAAAAGCTCTCACTGAAACCATTAGTATTCAATCAAGAATTGATGGTGAAAAGGGTTTGAAAATAGCGACTTGTTTAGAAATATGTTGAAAAAACATCTTTTCTGAAGACTCTGAATAATGAGCTGTAAATTGCTTGTTGTAAAGAGAAATTCATTTGAATTCATTTTTGTTGTAAATACGAGCCTTCATTGTGAAAACTGACATTGAATAACAGTGCAATAAAAAGCTGCCTTGGGCTCGAAACAACTCAGTAATGGACTGTACGTGCCGAATAGACATTGTGGTAATGAAAGGGTTAAACAGGTTTTTTAAAATAGCAAAGAAAAATTGACTGAACAGGGAGTTGAGATTGAGAGCTCTGGTTTAGCATACCAGCGCTCTTACTATCTGAGCTATTCAGCCCTTAGATGGTGGCCTGAAAAGTTGATAGATTTTTTTTAAAAATTATATTTACTGTTTTACTGTATGTTGCCTCCCCCCACACACATTTTGTCTAACGTGTGGTAACATTTTGATGTACACGTGTCTGGTATATCCCTACCTGCAGATTCTTGTTGCTGTTGGCCGAGATGCCTGCACAAGTGGCATTGGCTTGGAAAAAGTAGGCATTATGACTGACCAAAAGTAAGTCATAATTTGGTTTTCTTTCATGAATCTGGCAAAATAACATTATTTATTTGCTGCATTGACTGACTTTGTGTACAATGTATCTCACCGTAAATGAATAGAAACTGAACATTGTGATACAGAGCAATGTCATGCAATGTCTTCAATGTGATAATGGGTTGCTTCTGTCAGATATGTGCAGTAGTCATAATCTACAATTCCTAGCAATGTGTGAGGTATAGCGAAAGGAATACATTTATATGGCTTTGTTCACACTTGCCAGGTCTGGGAAGGTGCCAGTGGTCAATGAGCAGACTAACATCCCTAATGTGTATGCAGTGGGTGACATTATTGAAGGCAACCTTGAGCTGACCCCAGTAGCCATTCAGGCTGGCAGGCTCCTTGCCAGACGGCTATATGGCGACCAGGACCAACAGGTAGGTGAATGCAGTCAGTCAGATTCAGCAGGATCTTTGGTTATGTTCAAAGCTCCCTCACTTCCCCTAGAATGTTGTAATGTATACCAGTAAATAAGATTTGTGTTTAGGTGAAAGGTAAATGACAACAGTGAATGTGGCTCATATCATGGGAACAACATTACACGGGAACATAACGTATTAACCACTTAATGCCGGGACCTCCGAATCCGGAGGAAAAAACTTGCGCCCGCTGGCCGGTACCTCCGAACTCGGAGACCGCAGAATGCGTATCAGTTACAAGGCCGGCAGCCCTAAACAATGGACCAGCTGGCTCTATTCAATGTACCGGGCCCTGCGCTTGGTCTCCCTCGTTCGCGGGGACAGAAACTTGCGGTTTCAGTGGCTCAATGGGGTTGAACGAGGGATGAGACAATAACGGGTTCGCGGTCATGCTAAATTGCTTTACACTTACAGCCGTGTTGCGATCGATTGGGTGTATTCTCATGACAGTTGAGTGACAGGATGGAGGAATAGAGACAGTTTAGCCATTCAATGAATTAGCATGTCAGCAGGCCACATACAATGGTGTTAATTCATTTTCAGGCCACATGTGACTTGAACAAAATAATTGGCCTTGCATTTTAGCTTCCGGTAATTGAAATAGGCTGCGCCTCGATCATCTCTCCTGCTCTCTTCCTCGTATCTCGATGGCCGATGTCACCTCTGAATCCTCGGGTCTGAGCCAGTCTGACTCTGACTCCGACTGTGACTTCAGTATGAACTTGATGGTTCAAGTTCGTCCCCTCCCCGAGCAGGAACCACTGATTACAGCCTCCACCCCGGCAACCTGGCCGGGCCAAGCGCTTCTTCGGCCGACCCGACGTTCCATTGGGACGAACACGATTGCTCGCCATTCAGATACGGCTTTTCCGGAAGAGGGGATGCAATCGATCTGCGGCTCTCCCAATACTCCACCTACCGGGAACTTTTCGAGGTGTTCTTCGATGATGGACTGCTTGACATCCTCATCACTGAGACCAACCGGTTTGCAAGTCACCGGCCTGCCACGCAGTCCAACCACATGCGAGCATTGACCAGCGTAACCACCCGTGAGATGCAGGTCATTCCTGACCCTGTGTATCAATGACTGGTATCGTGAGTGTCCCTACTCTCACCACGGGTAGTGGTCTACTGATCCACTGATGAAAACGTCCCTGTTCTCATCGACCATGCCACGGGACCGTTTCCTGGCGATCCTTCAGGCGTTACATTTGAATGACAACGCTGCCAGGCCTGAAGATTGCCCTGACCGTTTGTGCAAGCTGCGCCCTGTCATTGACCATCTGTTGGTTCGTTTCGCCGAGGTGTACACGCCAGAACGAGATATTTCCGTAGACGACTCCCTCTTCAAGTTTTACGGCCGTCTTCGTTTCTGTACGTACAACCCGCGCAAGAGGGCCCGCTTCGGAATCAAGGCGTATAAGCTGTGCCAAAGCACCGGGAATGCCGCTGGCTACTGCTCTAAGTTTCGCATAATACACCAGCGTCGACCACTGTGGTCCTTGATCTCGTCAGCAATGTCAAGGGGAAAGGCTACAACCTCGCGCTCGACCGAGCCTTTAGTAGTCCGTACTTGTTCCGCCGCCTGCATGCCGACAAGTGCAATGTTGATGGCACCGTTATGCCATGCAGGCGCGACATGCCCACGAGTCTTCGGACTGTCCGTCTCAAGCCAGGAGAAGTTGCCTATCAGTCGTCAGGCATTGGGCAGAACGGCTTCCTCCTTGCTACCGTCTGGAAGGACAAGAAGGACATTCGTTTGTTGTCCACCATGGATACATCGGAACTCCGTCCATCCGGTAAGAGGGACCGCGCCGCCAACGAGCGGGTGAAGCCCGCGTGTGTCCTCGCCTACAGGCTGATAGGCGGCGTTGACCAGAGCGACCAGCTAGCTGCAAACCATCGGTCAGCTCGCAAGTCCATAAAATGGTACAAGAAACTGTTTTTCTATATGATGGACTTGACGCTGGTAAACAGCTACGCCGTCTCTCCTGCTCTCGGTCGTCGAGGGTCCTTCTTTGACTTCCGCAGAGAACTGGCACGGGAGCTCCTGTTTGAAGAGCCCCTCCCGCAGTATGGCATCCGCCACCAGCTACCAGCGGCACCGGTCAGGCAGGTTGGCCATCACTTCCCCCGGTCCTTGGAGCGGACACACTACGGCAATTTCCGCTACCGGTGGTCGCACATACCGACACTACCCATACATTGTCTCAGCCCTCGCCCACCGGGATCGGTTACGAAACCAACCCATCGCCCCCGACCGCAATCGTCCTGCCAGGCCCTGACCGACTACACTCAAGATTGGCCCCATTGGAGTGCATGCATTTTTTGTGGTCAAGCACTGTACACATACACGTACACACGTTATCCAGACACGCTCCACTGGCAGCGAACATAGGACACTATTCCTGGTGGGATAAAGACGGCTCAAAAGCCACACAACATCTCGGATTGTGCCTTGTTCGAAAGACAACAAATTGTAGCATGGGTTGCACGATTTATACTAGCGTACATGATTTGTATCGATTTTTGTATCAAATTTTGAAAATGATACATAACCCAAAATGCCCCGGACAGGGTCACGACCCCATATACATGTATGTGGCCCCGGCGCGAAGTGGTTAAGAGCCAACAACTAGGAAGGTTGTCATGGGGTTTACTGGCAAGATGAGAGGAGTTTTTGACTTCGTTCTTCGTGGATTCAGGTACTTTTTACTCAGAAAGGCTCTTCTTTGTGGGGGCCAGAATTACTGTAAAGAAGAACTCCGTCAATCACAGTTGGCAGTAATATTCACTGATATCTTGGCTGAGCATTACTTGGTCAACTTGGGGGAGAGGAACATAAGTTCAAACCCTTGGATAAAAACCTGTGCTCAGCGTCAGTTAGACTTTTGGCGATGAAGCCACCAGTCTTGTTCCTCCTGAGAACATTATTGAGACTTTTCTCAATTTCATCACTTATATCCTCATACACTACTAGCTTTCAGTGGAGGGTGGAGTCCAAATGTGTGATGTCCTGGCAGACAGTTAAATGAGTTAAATAAAAACCCTGCAGAAAATTTGATTCCATTTTTGTTCTGTAGGTGAGGAGCAAGTTTTCCAATTTGTGGGGGGAGGGGGGTTGAAAGATATCTGTATGAGAAAAAGTTTTAGTTGCCCTGATGTGCTGAAAGGTCTTTTCTTTCAAAATTTATGAACTGTTGAATGAAACAGGTGGAGTTATTCATATTAATTAGTAAGAACTAAAATTATTTATTTAGGTCACTTAAACATTGTTTTGTCAATTCCTCGTGCTATAGTGTGATTACACAAATGTACCAACCACTGTCTTCACTCCACTTGAGTACGGTAGCTGTGGACTCTCAGAGGAAGATGCCTTTGATATACATGGCCAAGACAACATTGAGGTAAGTTATCTTTCATATCAACCCATTCTGTAGAAAAAATATTATTATGCAAAATACATGTAGATTCAATTTAAAAACATGTGAAAATTAAACAAAGGGAATTTTAAGATTTTGTTTAAAAAATGCACAAATCACTCTTGGAAAAAAACACTTTGCAAGGGTACACGTACGACATTGATTTGTTTGAATAGAAGCAATTCCAATTTACATATCCACATTTCAATTAAGGCTCATCCTAATTTAAAATGACAGCATCCTTATCATATTACCATACTGTCAATGGAGGTGCACTGTAAATTAATGTTGATATTCACTTAGAGTATGTTGATAGTCACTTAGTGATATCTAATGGATCCCTTACTATTGACCATCATCAAGTATTCATTGAAGACACCAGCTTTGTAATGCACTGAAACCCATCCTCGGGCAAAACTACGTGATTCTCACAAATTCATTTCACACTAAGGGTCATGATCATTTCGTAGAGGAAATAGGGCTAAATTAGGCAGGCAGCTATTTGATGAATTCGTTTAGTTTACTGGTATTGACAATAGATTTTCTTAAGAATTGAATTCATCTTGTGCTTCTTTTGGCAAGAAAGGGAGATGCATGTCTATTTATGATACACATTTCTCTCATGAATAGGTGTATCACACGCTTTACCAGCCTTTGGAGTATACAGTGGCTGAAAAAGACAGCAATGGTTGCTATGCAAAGATTCTCTGCAATAAGAACGATTCGGTAAGTGGACACCTCTTTTTTAGTATTCAGTTGGTGCAGGGATCAAAGCTGTGCTGTAATGATTTCTTCTCTGTGTGTTGTAATTAATACACATGTTGTTATCCAATTTTAGGGTTGGATATTTTCATGACAAAAGCCACACAAGTGGTGGTTAAATGGTTTAGATATCTGCACTAGAAGGCAGGAGCTGGGGTTCAGATCCTTCCTAGGCTGCCTTTATTTTTTCAGCAGGCAATTGGGCAAAGCACTGAGCATACGGTGCATGTCTATCAGGAAGGGCAAACCTTTATTGGATTAAATTCTCAATACATAAATCATATTATATCATTAAAAAAAATGCCACAAGGATGTCCAAAATGTTCCAGGTTTGACTCACCTGTATGCACATTGTACTGTTATTCATCTGGTTTATCTCGTCCCTGTTGATTAAAGCCCCTACACACCATTGGTAAAGGTCTTAGAAACGCGTCCATACTTTGTCTAATTCAGCATACATTTATGCATGAAATAACACACCTGTGAAAGTTTCAGCTCAATTCGCCAACCATGTCACAAGAAAATGGTAAAAAACAGGCTATATTCTCATCAAACTGTGTCAGTTTCGAAGATCGTAAAATGCGCCTAGCGAGTAAATCTCGAAACAGTTGTTGGTATGCCTAATTGCGAATGGACTAAGTTGGATTTGTGCAAATGGTGTGTAGGGACTTTAAGCAAATTTGGAAAATTGCATACCCTGTTGGTTAAGCAAATTTGGAAAATTTCACATACGGTACATGTAATTCTGAATTTTCTGTATGGCAGTCTAAGACTCTTAACTCCTTGATGGCAGGATTATTTTAGTGCCAATGGCCAGCACAGTGCCATTTCAAAAGCTCGCTAAACTATCAGAACAATAAACCTGCAAAATAAATCAATAAGAGTGCACTATTTGTATCAGTGAATCAAATGTGGCACAGTAGGAAGTCTGCATGGCTTTTGTCAAGGGATTATCAGCCCTCAAAGATTGGCCATTTGTGTGTAGTCCAATGGGACATGACTCTGAGAACTGTGTGCTGCTACCCTTTGACCGCAAACATGCATGCACTCCAGTGGACAAAGGATCCAGCTGGATGGCCTCAACAGAGCGTGCAATTTGTGGTAAGGTCAGTGGGTGCATTCCACAGTCTGTCCAGTGACCGCTGTCGGGAAGGCCAGCACACCTTCTGCTGTAGTAGCTCCCAGACCCTGGATCGTTCACAATGAAGCCCCACATTAGCGCCATTGTTACCGCTAATCTGGCAATTCATGCAGCAAATGATGTTAAAAAAAGGTGTTTGTCATGATAAATATTGCTGAAGAGTATCTCTGTCTACAGTTTGGACAATAGCGGCGTCCAAATATTGAAACTCCCAGAGCGGCTATAGACGTCATCTGTACGCAAGGGGTTAAAAACGGGCCGGCTCCATATGGTTGAATCATAATTCTGAATGTTTTGTTTCTTGTTTGTTTTATCAGGAGAGAGTTGTTGGTTTGCATGTCTTGGGACCCAATGCTGGAGAGATCACACAGGGCTATGCAGTTGCTATGAAGTGTGGTGCCACCAAGTCACAGTTTGATGCTACCATTGGCATCCACCCAACTGTGTCAGAGGTAAGAAGTGCTATGCAAATCACAACCAATTCTACATAGTTTGGTCTGCTATATTAGTTTCAGGAACAATGTGAATTACTTCAGGTTTTAACTGTGAAAAGAATGGACTCCCTTAGCAAATAGTGAAGAGAATTTTGATACCTCAGAAATCAAAAACTTCACAAAGAACTTACTTGACGTTGACAGTGATACTACAGTGTACTACTGCCTATTTGGTAATTCCATACTAATACCTCATCCATGGGTCAGGCTGTCTGTGCAGAAACATTTGTCATATGTGATTTTTTTATGGAAAGTGTGTAAGGCCAACTTCCCATTGAACTGTAACTTTGCTGTGCAATGAGGCTTGGGGAGTGCATGCTTGTGGTAGAAGTCTCCATAGCAAAGCTGGACATCGCATTCAAGGCAGAATTGTTAAACTTACTCCAGATCTTTCAGACACAATGTCACTTAATTTGGGTTGGAATTCATTGGTCTTGGTATCAAACGAAAGATTATTTCATACATGAAAAAGCTTACACAGAAACCATTAGTATTCAGGAAAGAATTTGATGATGAAAATGGGTTTGAAAATAGCAACCTGTTCAGAAAACCTTTGCAACAATTATTTTCTGAAGACTTTGAATAATTCTGCTTTCAATTGCTTGTTGCAAAGAAAAGTCATCTGAATTTCAAAAGAAGAATGCCCTAGTTCTACTGAATAAAATACATACACAACTTTTTGTTGTAAATATGAGTCTTCTTTAAGAAACATTAGATTGAAATGGATTGCAATGAATAGCTGCCTTGTGCTCAAAACAATTTGGTAATCAAATGTATGTGCCAAATAAACAATGTGGTATAAATGAAAGGGTTAAAAGCATGACCCCTTGTCTGTATGTCATCCTATGAATGATATGCCATATGATATGCCGTATGAGCACAAAACAACATTGAAATTTGCATGCATTATGTAACAGTACGGCTGACCAATGAACAGTCATCATCTGTCAGACAATGGTCACACAGATTCATGTCAAACCGTCAAAGATGTCAGTGCATGTCAAAGATCTGTTAAGCAAGCCCTCTTTGTTTAGCAATCTTAGTCTTTTCTGTCCATTTTTGCAGGTGTTCACAACCCTGGAGAAGACCAAGAGTTCTGGGGCCAACATTGAATCTTCTGGTTGCTGAGGTTAAACCCTGCCATCACACAGCCCACAACTAGTATAACAATGCCTCATTATGTTTGTGTCAAGAGTTTTTCCTGTGGATTTGGAAGTAATATTAAGAATAATCAATAACTTTCATTTTATATTTTTGGGAAAGGGGGATTCTTTATGCTTCCTATCAATTTCACATATTATATGATTTTTTACAGATTCTACGTTGACTATTGAGGCATGTTACTGACTAGTGTATTAGTGGGTGTTGACGGTGGGGTAACCACAGCAGGTGGAGTTGGAGCAAAGTGTCACAAGTGCAGCACTGGGTAATGTGAAGCCCTGCAGGATGACGGCATTTCTCTCAAACCTACTTTGGGAGGGGAATTGCCTGAAGGTGCCTTGTGACATTCTGCTCACTGAAAAAAATTACCATAAACTAGAACAGCATGGGCATTTCGAGTCCTTTTATTTATTTGTTTCCAATTTGAGGCTTAAACAATATTGACTCGTACTCAAAACGGTTGCCCCAAATGATATTCCAGGCACATGATCCATCATTGTTGCATAGCTGGATTCTTTAAAACAGTCCATGCTGTTTCTAGTTTCATGAATTTACATCTAGGCCAAGTCTTTGGAACAAATTCATTCTTTTAAAATTTGAATCTTAAAATTTAGTGGGCCTGACGTTTCGATCCTATCCTAGGATCGAAACGTCAGGCCCACTAAATTTTAAGATTTACATTTTGGTAATTTTAGTCAGTAAGCAGTTTGCAACATTTTTGTATATCACCTTTTAAAATTTGAAGTAGTAGATTTTCTGCGGAATCATATAGAGTGCATTTTGGCGATATTTTACTCCATAGAGTTATTGTTTTAATTTCATTTTTCACAAATTGATTGAAAAACAAATGTCACTGAGTTATGATTTCATTGAAGTGATTAATTTTCACTGTATGAAGCATGTCATTTTTTTTTAATTTTACAATAATGTAATTATCACCTTTTCCATACATTCCTTCTAATAAATAAATAAATGATGCTCAATTACTCTACATTATTAAATTATGTACCAAGAATGACCATAATTACAGAAGGGAGCCATGTTCCAAAAAGACAATTTGAAAAGAATATCACTTTCAGTGTGTACTTTTACTAAATAATCAAATTTATTTGCCAAGCAGAGTGTAAACATGATCCTCAATTAATGTGAAAAAGTACCACTTTTGGGTTGCAAATCCACCTCTATAATGCCTTGCATTTGCTGCACACTAGCTGTCAGCAGCCTACCCTACTATAGGCTACTAACAAGTGCTGAGCTTGTGTATGTATCCCCAGCATGTACCACCCTCTGCATTTATGCATGCACAGTTTGATCACAAAGATATCTACAGATTGCAATATTGATAGTTCCCTCAGATCTCATATATCCTGAGTTAATGTGCATACATTTGAACAGTTTTTGTTGATGTCATTATTAGAAAGATTAGTTTTTTATTTCATTGAAATTTCCCAAAGTTAGTTTGTCTGTCCTTTATAGAAAAATCCCAAACACTTCATTGATTTCGACTTGATTTATTAACCATTGTGTGCATTTTATATTTGTTATTTGAATAACTCATTTGGACAGCTATGATAGCAATTAAAATATGTTTAAATCACAGCACTTATCCAAATCTCCAATAGATGTGTAGAGGAAATCGGTCTCGGAGTCAACATAATCTTGAAGAGTTGTTTACCCTCATTGGATTGTTTATGCATTATGGGAAGACCCATTTGAGAAGTGTTTCTCATATCAAGTGTGTGTAATTAAAGCACTTACATGTATGTGGTTTTCCGGATACTAGACTCATGAATGTCCCTACTACACAATAGCACTGGAAAAGTAGTAGTTGAAATCAAGGTCCAGTTTCATGGAATTAGACATGGTTAGCAATAAATTGCTGCTTATGATAGCATATATGTATTTCATAGGAACATTGTCTTTTGTGCTAGCTCATGCAGTTCCTGTAACTTCAAAAAAAAAATTAAGAAAAAAAGGACAAACTGACTGGGAACGTTTGAACACATTTGACAAATGGCTAAGAAAACTTTGACTGGGCCGGGTCTTGAACCCAAGACCTCAGGTATTACGCACCAACGCTCTAACCATCGGAGCTGTCCAGCCCTTAGATGGCAGCCTTCCCAAATAATCAACTACCAGTAGTCTTTGGCGGTGTAGTGGTCTGAGCTGGGCTACGTGCTCGGATGCGCGGGCTAGAGCACTTAATGCGCAGTAGTACACACCCATGTTTGGTGGTGGAGGACCACTCGGCAGCTCAGCGATCGGGAGGGTTGTGTGCACCGCACAGCTTGCACACTGTCCAGTGTTTACATACTGCCTGTGTTGCTTCGCAGATAACTGGAAAAGATCACAGTGGGCTTTGCCAAGTGCAAACCCTCACTGTTGCCTTGGAGCAGCGTGTATTGCCACTAGAACTGCATGTTCCTTTTCCTTAAATTTAATAGGCAATGATAAGTCACACCATTACACCTTACAAATCTATTTTACCACAGTGTTTTATCATTCATAATATCAATATAATTATGCCCCTGACCTATAAACAATGAGCTCAGAGCCGAATATTATACGCCTCATCGTTCCACACTGCAGATATAGGAGGAGGAGGAGGAATAGCATAAGTAACTACATGGGACGTGCGTCTGAACGCGCCATTCACGGTGCATAATGGTTTCACTCATAGAGATTATAAATAAGACGAGGGGACAAAAAGCTTGAGACGCTTGAGCATGTTTAGAACCGGAAGAACAGCCAGCGACTACCCTCCACTGACAGCCCCTTCACCTGCACCACCTGTGGCAGAGTTTGCCAGTCCCGCATCGGTCTGCACAGCCGCAGCAGACGGTGCTCCAACCCAGGCGCACATCCATGATCTTGCGAGATTGAAGGAAGCCGACGACGATGATGAACTGGACTGAGGAGAGCGTGAGCGCTTTATATAACACAATATATACCACAATTAAATACTAAATAATACAGCCGCTCCATTTTATAGGTGGTCACTCAGATAACATGACCATAGCAAGAGTTCACTTGATACAAAACTACAAGTTGATTTTCCAATGATTGAACACGGTCCACCCTACTTCGATTTCCTGATTTAAATTTAAGCCTGCTCCCCTGTCTATAGTATTAATTCACATAACACATAGGCCTAATGCATTTTGTGTGACTTAAGACCAACGCGATTTCAGCGGCTCGTTGGCAAGGGGCAAGTGGGCTGTGGGCGAGTTGGCAAGGGGCAAGTAGACTAGTACAGTGTGGGTGAGTTGGCAACTAGCCGCGGAAATCGCGTTGGTCTTCATTCAAGTCGCACAATTGCAATTAATTGGCCAACTTGACGCGTTAGTGGTATGGAAACAATAATTGCATCCGGGTGAAGTACGCACTGGGCGCCATTTTATTAAGCAAAGTTGCACAATTCTCTCTATTTCGTGGTCACATCACATCGAAAGTTAATACATTCTGTTCACGCATCCAAAGTTGTATCTTTTTCATTGTTTGTGACACTACTGCTTCATTTCCGGAGCACCGAAAGCAAACGACAGATTCCGTTGCTTACTAAAATGGCGTCCAGTGCGTACTTCACCTTTTGCTCGGAGTAATCCATCTTGCGCGCTTTGCGCGCCATAAGATCTTCGGTTTTACCTTTTAAGACCAATTTTTCTTTGTATAATCATATTCACAATCTGAGTTTCAGGAGGGGAATTAGGCCTACTTAGGCCTCTATAACATGTAATTCTGCCGGTCCCTTTAATACTACGATTGGACAATTTGCATTATGTCATGCTGGCTCGCCAGAGGTCTTTCCTTTTGATGTTTATACATAAGCTCTTGCATGAATCTTTACCAATCACAATAAGGGACCGGTAGAATAGCGTTTGCAAGAAGAAAGCCGGTGCCGGCAAAATATACACTGCCTAGTTGATTAGGCCTATGCTTTAACATGAACTCAGAAGCTTGTGCGCCCTCACTTGGCGAAACTTAAGACAGGCCTTCATCAAAATGCGACGATGCGACTATGCGACGATCGGATGCGACGGCACGACGCGACTATATATGCGACGATGCGACGGCACGACGCAACTATATATGCGACGATGCGACGGCAGGACACGACCATGCGCAAACACGACGCAACCATGCGCCGTCGACGGCGTAAGAGACACTGAACAAACATGCGACGATGCGACTATGCGACGGCACGACGCGACTATGCGACGGCACGACGCGACTATTCGACGGCACGACGCGACGCCGAAACGGCCCTTTACACACATTGCAAAAAAGGGCGACGGCACGACGCGACTATACTGCGCCTTGGACGGCGCATGTTTAAGAGGTCCGGGTATAAATGCGAAACATGCGCTGCGTAACTTGGCAGAGATGGAATTCCATTGAGCGCATCTGTGTTCGCACGCCCTTCAAAACGACTAACGTAAAAGAATGGGAGCGTCCCCTCTAGTCTTATTTATAATATCTATGGTTTCACTATGTTTAAATGGACAATAAAGATATCGATTCGTTTCGTTTCGTTTCGTCTCGTCTGGGGGGGGGGGGTAGATCGATTTGGCCAACGTACATGTACGATGTGGGCCATACATTTAGCGCGCCGCAAGGGATAGCATATTTATCTTTGCTGGTTGAAAAGAATTGTCCCATAGGGCCTACATTATGTTTCATGTCAAATTCATTCTTCAAGGCCCAGTGTAGACCTAGAGAGGGTTTTCAGTCACGTGCTTTTTGCCGGTCAGTGTTCAATTCACGCGGAATGTCCAATGGAAATACTCAGATTCTATATGCATGCGCCCCGTCCAATGGAAATACTCAGATTCTATATGCATGCGCCACGTCCAATGGAAATACTCAGATTCTATATGCATGCGCCCCGTCCAATGGAAATACTCAGATTCTATATGCATGCGCCCCGTCCAATGGAAATACTCAGATTCTATATGCATGCGCCCCGTCCAATGGAAATACTCAGATTCTATATGCATGCGCCCCGTCCAATGGAAATACTCAGATTCTATATGCATGCGCCCCGTCCAATGGAAATACTCAGATTCTATATGCATGCGCCCCGTCCAATGGAAATACTCAGATTCTATATGCATGCGCCCCGTCCAATGGAAATACTCAGATTCTATATGCATGCGCCCCGTCCAATGGAAATACTCAGATTCTATATGCATGCGCCCCGTCCAATGGAAATACTCAGATTCTATATGCATGCGCCCCGTCCAATGGAAATACTCAGATTCTATATGCATGCGCCCCGTCCAATGGAAATACTCAGATTCTATATGCATGCGCCCCGTCCAATGGAAATACTCAGATTCTATATGCATGCGCCCCGTCCAATGGAAATACTCAGATTCTATATGCATGCGCCCCGTCCAATGGAAATACTCAGATTCTATATGCATGCGCCCCGTCCGCGTACTATTTGGATCGGAGGCACCTGCATGTCGACATGCTAATTAACCTTTGGCCGGTCAGTGACGTCATATGAAAGATCTGTATAGGCCGCAGCAAGCGGATTTTTTATGGGCAAAAACAACGCAGGCCTAACAACCGAAAATTACGGTTCGTACGTCACGTATAGGCCTTTTTGCCTCTAATATTATAGGCCTACATCAGTAGGCCTACACGATTTGAGGCGGATAATTCAGGACACTTAGGCCTATTCAAGTTGCGTACGTTGCGCTACTCAACTGGTATCCTGATTCCAATTTTACTACATTGGGAAGATCGGAAAACATCGATATCCACATATTTCCTTCTATTTTTACACAGTTTTTAATTGTAGATGGTCATGATATAATTCATATGTTGAATTCTTACGGTCTGGGATGCTGTACTTTTCAAAAAATCTTCACTTGATCGTGTATTACAATGTATTTCCGTGTTACCAATTCATTTTCTGCCTCAAATCAAGCTGTGGGCATATCGTCCGGAGTGTTATTTTTACACCGCAGCCTAGGGTTTTTTCTCTGTGCAAGTGCAAATCCGCGCTTGAAAAGAGACTAGCCTAGATGTAGTGCTGCATTACAACTAACTAGATCAGCCAGGGTGATATACAAAAATGTTGCAAACTGCTTACTGACTAAAATTACCAAAATGTAAATCTAAAATTTAGTGGGCCTGACGTTTCGATCCTATAGCAGGACCTTTCTCAAAGGCAGAGTGACAAGGACAAAACAGTTACATGTACACGAAGGAAGGGGGAGAGAGTGAATAGGACACGGATGAGAAACAAAGGACAAAGAGTGAAGCTGGTAGGGAGAGATCAAAGGGAAGGGCAAGGGATTAGTGAGAGGAGGGGGAAAGATCAAAGAGAGAAGTGTGGAGGACTGAACACAAAAGAAGGATTATCAGAAAGCTGCATGGTGTTAGTCATTACCCTCCTGGATGTTGAGACCATGTGGTTGAATAGTCCGAAGACGCTTCATCCACATTTTCTCACGGCTAAGACGGACAGCATTACTACGGTGACCAAGTGATTCTATGCCCAGTACACTCATATCTGATATCGAATGATCAGGGAGATTGAAGTGATACCCAACAGGGGTGTCCATTTTACCGGTTTTGATAGTAGACCTATGGCCATAGATCCGTTTTTTGAGGGTGTTTTTGGTCTCGCCAACATACTGAATATTACAAACTCTACACGAGATGAGGTATCATAATTATATGATGTTTGAGGTAGTGCACGTAATAGAGCCATAGGTCGTGTGGGTAGTTCCAGAAGAATGTCCATCGAAAGAGTCTATTTCCTTGACATGTGTCTTGCAAACAATGCATTTCGAGGTATACACTTAAATGTACCAAATTTGGTTGGAATTTCTTGTGGATGGGGCGGAATTTGACTTAGTTTGTCACAAAAATGTAAGATGTGTTGTTAATTGCAAGCAAAGCTCTAGCTGCTGGTTGATTTTGTAATGCAGGGCTAATCTCATTTCAAGCGTGAATTTCCGCTGTCACAGCGAAAAAACCTAGGCTGCGATTGTGAACGTGCTGTAGTCGGGGATCCCGGCGTCGGGGAACTAGACAACGCGTTACCTCGGCAACAATGACGTAGAAGATTCCTGATCGTATGTGTGCACTTCTGTATTGTACAATGTACAGTACATGTACTGTACAGTACGTGTACCCATAGACCTAGAGGGTCTATGGTGTACCATAGAGTTATACACTCTATGACCATGTGCATTGTACATGTGTGTACATGTACATGTACAATACATACACTGTAAAGTCTGTAATGTACATGCTGAAGACTTTGGTTGCGTCTGCCTGACCCAAGTAAGGCTAAGTCGAGCAATATTCTTGTTTTCCAGAATACGTTTGTAAATTGTAACTTGTTTGACCCGTAACTGCGTAAGTAGTTGGCCTTGTTTAGTTGTTAATGTTTGTTTTCAGTCAACATCATTCTGATTTGAGTTTGAGTTTCAGGACCAGATTTCACACACACAAAAACCCACCAAGCACAGCAGCCAGCCTCCGTGGTCTAACTAGTTAGTCTTAGTAACTTGGACCCGACAAGTCACCCTTTTTTTTCGACCCCTCAAAATGTCGGTGACTTGTCGGGTCCGAGTTACTCGGACTAACGCTAGCTCAGCTGTGCATGTGAAATACAAATCATTTTTAGTTTTACTACGGCCTATTCTATTTCTAATGATTCACAATTGTCAGTGTCAGTTTATTTTCCACTTCCAGTTATTCTAAACAAGTACTAAGTACTAAGTAGGCTTAATAATACTCAATACTAGTTATTACTAATTAATAGTAATACATAACACTAAATAATAGTTTTAATACTAGTACAAGTCAGTAGTAGTAGTAGTAATACTACTTACCAATACCAGTACTGGCAGTAGTAAAGTGATATACAAAAATGTTGCAAACTGCTTACTCATGTCATAAGTTACTGACTAAAAAGTAAAATTAGTAATTATACTAATACTGTAATAGTACTATAGTATTACTAAGTAATACTAGTACTAGTAGTAACTAATAAGTAATAAACTAATAAGTAATATCCTCCTGTTACCGGTTTTTGACGATATAAGGACTTTTCTTCAAGCTGACCAATGTGGACGAAAGTATCGCACTAAAACTCTCAGTCACTTTGTCCACACCACAGACTATAGTATTAGAATAATCACAGAGAAGGTTGATCAAGCCTGTCACTTCCGTAAGATTACCCGGTTTTGTTGATGTCCACGGCGCGCGCACCGCGCAGTAAGCATCGTGACCTATTTTCGACGGCGGTGTTTAGTAAGGTGTCCCAGTGCAGCCAAACATAAAATAACTCAAAATGCTGTGTGGCACTGTAAAATTCTTCCCTGTATGTTTTTCGATACTGCTTCTAATACTTTCCTCAAAACATTCATAATTTATGCTTAAAACTTATTGGTTTGCATTAATTTTGTCCCATTGCCCTGAGCCACTTTGAGATGGGGAAGTTGGATTGACTTGTAATCACCTGTCAACTCCTTTCCCTTCACTTTCCCATCCTTTTCCAAATCATCAAACCTGCCCTCATACATGTAAGTCATAATAATAAGGAAATAAATTTAATCACCATAATGAATAATTCAAATTGAGAATAATTTTCTTAAAATGTGAAAAGAAGTTCATTTAACTGAAAGATTTATTTTAACTTTTTTGAATTTGGATCTTCAAGTAAACCATATACATGCAGGTGAAATACGGTATGGCGGTATCTATGACTTTATGAGTATGAGTGACACATATTAATTATATGCAGCATTTCTCATCCTTGTTGATTTCCACATCAGAAGATACATCGAGGCAGGATGTGATTGTTCGGCTTGGTCCAAGCTTATTGTGATTCAGCCATGGAAGCAGATTCTTTTTCTTTGCCCTTTTGGTGGGATTGTATTTTTTATCTTGTTGATGTCTTCTTCTGTGATCCACAATCCTCTTTCTCACTGCTTCTTCAGTTATGACCTTTCCCAATGTCACTCAAGAGACACATTTCCTCCTTCTTGGTACTTTCTCTAGCTACCCTTTAATCGGTTTTTTTTTTAGCCTATTAGGCCATGTTACTTTATGGCTTTAAATAATAATTAAAAAAAAATTAAAAAAATGTATTTAGCGATACGCCCTATAGAAGCTCCATAGTTTTTACCCAGAACGTACTCCCTCAAATTGCGTGATATATTTGTTTCTATGGATGTTGGACTTGTTATGGTACACTCAGATTTTTTTTTAGGACCAACAATAAAACTTGAGCTACGAAGCAACTGCCAGTTTTGTACCTAGGAAAATAGACCCCAAAAGAGCAACTTTTTGAATCACACGAGTTTGGCCTACTGGAAGAGCCTTAACTTTCCACATTTTCGGTGACGGACAAAGAGCAGGAAACAAACAGGAAGATAAGAAGTCTGAGATTGTTATAGGGAGTTGTTTTCATCGTGCGATGTGAGTTAGAAGGCCAAGCATCGAAAACTAGTACCGTCGAAAATTGGGGTTCCCATGATACATGTATCGGTACTGGAGAGGGGTCTCAAAAAAGCAAAGCTTTTACTTTGTAGACTTGTGTACTACTACTACTAAAAGTAATAGAGACCCTCTAACTTGCCTAAGATTGAGTACTTACACATTATTTTTTATATTACCGGTAATCATTATGGCAATAAACCTTTTCGACGTTCGCAAAGCATCATGGGTATAGATGACTGGATGGGTATGGTGACTGGATGGCAAACGCAGTGCGCGCATGCAGCTGCGCACATGTGTACACAACGCGCCACTAGCTGAATGCGGTCACCGCGTTGTCCGATCCAGTCACCAACGAAATAATTTCCCCGAAACTACCTACTCAACGTTTCAACAAAAAATATATTTTGTTGCTGGTATCTAGACATGTGTGAGTTTCATTTCTGAACTCCATCTAGTTTTTGGAGAAAACAATTAAACAAATCACGAACTTGAGTGCTTTGCCATAGAGTTGTGCGATAAAAACACGGCAAGTATGTCATCTATACCCATGATGCTTTGTGAACGTCGAAAAGGTTTATTACATTTAATTATAACACGATTAGCCTCTTACTAGTAATTGTTCAACACTTGGTGGGAAGTGACTTTATAACTTTATAACTCTTTGTAACTGAACAATCAAGTACAGTTTAAGTTGAAGTTGTAGCTACTGGCCTAGGCCTACTTACACTAAGTACATGTACTTGTACTACATGTACTTCTAAGTACTAGTATAAAGTAGTAATAACTAGTGTAGTACTCACCTGCACTACATGTAGTACTTACTACTGTACAGTGTAATTAGTAATACCAGTATACATGTACTTACTACCACTTTCTAGTAAATAGTACTAGTAGTAGTAGGCCTACTACTAGTAGTATGAGTAGCGGTCACACTAATTGGCGTCAAGACGGTGTCAAGAGACGATAGTGGCGTCAACACGGCGTCAACACACCCACGTTGCGTTCAAAATTACCAAAAACAGTAGCAGACTTTTTATTATTGGCCAAACCAATTATTGGTCTAAACAAAAAGAGAGATAAGGCGTCCAGAAATTGCCGTTCCCATTTTAATTTAAGCACTGCTCTCTCTGAAGCTCCGTAATCAGCAGCCATCTTGCCTCACATTGCTACTGTACTGTGCTATATGGACCATACCATTATGCTACAGGGGTGATAAAGTCAGCAGATGTGCTGCTTCGCGATGACTCTTTTCGAGATAAAAACACCATTTTGGTAAATGAAATATTAACCTAAAACCCAATGCAAATCCTCTCTGATAATATTTATCATAGTCTGGTGTATTTATTTCCGATGTATGATACATTTTGAATGTGTAGACGCCGTGTTGACGCCACTATCGTGTCTTGACACCGTCTTGACTTCAATTAGTGTGACCCATAAGTAGTAGTAGCCTAGTACTAGATTGTTGTTTCTCTGTCATATTATGTGCTGGGTACTAATTTAGCAAAGGTTGTTTAAATTAATGTATATATCTACACCCGCTAAAGGGTGGGAAAAATCCTAGCTAATAAAATTGACTATTGTCTGGTACAACCACTGGCAATTGCAGAAAAAAATGAATATGTACAGTTTTCCTGAAAAACATAATTACGGTATGTGGTGCATATGTAGGAATAGCCTACAGTACAGTGTACTAGTAAAGTACTAGTTAAGTGCATGTTTTCTACACAGTCGCGTACAGACTGTTGTTCAGTTGACACATACATATATGGCCTATACCCGTACTTGTATGTCAGTTACAAAATCATGATTTTGAGGAAAACAAAGTGGTTGATGCCTAAAGTGCTTAATATTGTTTACATAGTAATAGGTGGTCTAATGTCGTAATAATGAGTAATGGTTAATGTAAATTTTATTCAGATGTTTTTCCCACCCTTTTATGGCGTAGGTAAAACTAAAATCTTTCCGTAATGGAAAATTGCTATTCCTGACTGACTTCCATCTTTCCAGAATGCCATTTAATACTAGTTGATACCCCAAAAAGCAAGCAAAGGAAAGGAAATTTGACTTGGAAAAATGTTCAAACAATTTATTATATTTGTTTTTTCAAACGTTAACCAGTTGGTTTTCCTTTCCTTTTCTAGAAAAAGCTGCATCCACTTTTTGTGATCCCTGAGCTGCTGTAACAGGTTTATAGCAGTTGTTTGCACTGGGGTGCGTTCCCTGGAGAAACACCAGTTAATGGTTGAATGAGCTGAGTTCTGACTGGCACTCCACCCCGAAGAATATAGTTGACTTTGGGAAGACTGCCATTTATGGGCTGGATAGCTCAGGTGATAAGATTCACCGTTTGATTTTTGAATCGTGATTTGAAAATAATTTGTTTTGATGTGTGAACTTCATCTCAATTCTAAGTGCAATCCAAATTGCAGTTCTTCTTGGCTAATTCTTTGAAACAGCGCAATTATTTGCCGGACGCTGTGTGTGAACGTTACCACAACCAGCTGTTTATCTCCACATGGCTGTATGCAAACTGTACATTGTATGTGCAAACCAAGCGAGTGCAGTACAGAAAGAAAAAAAAATCCAGTTCAGACATGCATGGTTTGGCAAGTACAAAAATTGATTTTTCAATTGCGATCCACTTTTTGATAATTTATTGAGTGGGAACGCACCTCATATGGTACATGTACTAGGTAGCCAACAAAGTGCTGTTGTGTGCTGTTTAATGTCCACAATGATTATACATAAGTTTTATGTATAAACTACTTTGTGGGTGCAACTGTGCAAATATAATTATATGTGTGCCCTTTTAACACAGCTCTGTACTTACCCTGGTAAGTAATTACCTGGGTAGTTATCTGCACCCGGGTAAAAAGCAACCCAGAGAATCACATTCACACTATAATTCAGCTTACCCACTTGCTGCGTACCCGGGTAAAGTTGTGACAGCATTCACACTATCTAAGCGAACACCCGGAGGATGTGCATTGCTTGACCTCTACCTTCCCACAATCCAAGTTTCATCACCATCACTTTTACTGATCGTCTACGACATTCTGCTGAGTGTCAATCGCAAAATGCTGGAATGAAATTTCGCACGCGTGCGTGGTTGTTGCAGTCAAGATTGGTGCCCTGTAGTTCATGTTACAAACTAAACAATATAAATACAAATTACCTGCTTTATTAATAAGTGGACGGAAACCTGCTACAACAAGGCAACAGCTATGAATGGCAATACATCATTGCAGTCCAATCAGCCCCCTGAGATGGTTTACTTTCTGATGTTCGCTGAGTGCGCTGACAGCTTAACGAATGTACCCGGGTTGGAAAACTGGGCGAGCATTCACACATCCAACGATAACCCGGAGAATTGTCTCAAGGCCGTTGTTAACCCCGAGATTATGTGGGGTTTTGAGGCAGTTAACCCAGAAAATTTCTAACCCGGAGAAGTGTAGTGTGACTGCTCCAAGTTACCCAGGTATCTCGGTGTTAATTACTTTGTTAACCCAGAGATTACCTGGGTAACAGCAGTGTGTGAAAAGGGCATTGGTATACCAAACCTATAGCTATCATTGACTAATAAGATGTAGCAAATCTTATCACTCCTGTAATATGATCTGGTTGGACATTGATCATGTTGATTGAGCGATTAATTCTTGTTGTGTGTGGAAGAAGACACCACAAGGTTTAATTTCTTGTTAAAGCAATGCTGCTTCAATTGGATGGTATCAATTTTAAATTTAATTTATTCTTTAAACAATCTCTATTAAATGGGATGGTATGAAAGGTTTTAATTTTTGTGAAAAAAAATATATTCAATGGGATTGTATCAACTTTAGGTTTAATTTATTGTTAAAAACAATCTTCAATGGGATGGTATCAACTTTAGGTTTAATTTATTGTTAAAAACAATCTCTATCCAATGGCATGGTGGTAACTTAAGGTTTAATTTGTTGTTAAAAACAATCTTTATTTGATGGGATGGTATGAAAAGGTTTATGGTTTATTGTTCAAACAAGGCACTAACAAATCCTAGGCTACAAATATGGTCATCTTTGAGGCTCATATCATGAAGGCCTGCCATTAATATTTTGCAGTGCTCATGTTTTGTAGATGTTTCTTCCTTTCTTTTTTTATATAGAGAAACAAGATTGAACCCAAACTGATCTCAGAGAGAGGTTCATATATTGCACTGTGACACAGAGAGTTCAAGCTGTGCAACTATGCTGCTATACGTAGAAAGCAGTGCATTTGCAGTAAGTCCCATACTCCTGAACTTGTGTAAATGACAATAAATTGAATGCATGTCTAAAAATATGTTTTGATCAATCATGGTATGATTCATAATCCATTAGAACCATTAATCTCAGTTGTTTTAAAAAATTTGTTTTAATGGATTCATGTAGAAATGTAGGGGTTGTTCATCACGGTGATGGAGATAATTAGTAGAAGGGTGATCAAAGTCACGCGATGTGTCGTTGCTGGTGGCAACGTTTCGGTTGCTAACTACTAACCTT
Organism: Luidia sarsii; assembly: GCA_949987565.1. Lineage (NCBI taxonomy): Eukaryota > Metazoa > Echinodermata > Asteroidea > Paxillosida > Luidiidae > Luidia > Luidia sarsii. The sequence goes on along the minus strand of OX465103.1, from coordinate 20,218,669 downwards.
CATCGGGCAACTGAAGAATGTGCGCTGCAGTGTCCGTTTATATCCGCTTCGCCGGTTCCTGTGTACCGTGTTTCATTCTTCCACCACCTTGAGGAACCGACTCGTCCACCCCAAGGACCCTGTCCACCCGGGGAGGTGTCATCTATGAGATTCCGTGTTGCGAGTGCAACCAGGTCTACATCGGCAAAACCGGCAGGCCCATCGGTGAGAGAATCAAGGAGCATCAACGCGACGTGAGACTCTCCCGTGTGGACGGATCGGCGGTAGCCGAGCACACTTGGGGAGCTGGTCACCGCCCCAATTGGGACAATGTGCGGTGTATCGACCGTGAACAGCACTGCTACACCAGGCGCATCAAGGAGGCCATCCACATCCGACTTCTCCGAAACAACATCAACCAGGACAGCGGCATTGACATCTCCGGTTTCTGGCTCCCCAACCATCAGACGCCACGACTGCCGACCCACCACGGACAGGGCCGCTAGTAAACGTCAGAACCGCGCGCCAAACCGCAAGGTCACTACTACGACGTCCGCAAACCGGTACGCAGGAACCGGCCAAGCGGATATAAACGGACACCGCAGCGCACATTCTTCAGTTGCCTGATGAAGGTTAGCAGTTAGCAACCGAAACGTCACCACCAGCAACGACACATCGCGTAACTTTGATCATCCTTTCTACTTTGGATTTATATAGGTTAGCCCAGGAACCTAATTTGAAATTGAAATGCTCCAACATTTTATACAAGCTTTAAATTTCATTCTGTGAATTGGCTTCTTTTTCCATAGGTCCAACAATTAGCTGACATTCATATACCCTAAAGAATATCAAATGTCCTCAAAATCATGCAGCATAAAATATTATGGATTTGTTGATAGCAAGCCCATACATTTGCTACACGAAGCATGTTATTCTGTTAAATTAAGTGGAAATATGTTCCTTCATTTCTGCCACAGATTCACACATTTGCATTACAATGTAACACCAGTGACACCCTTGCCCGTGTTAGGGCAAATCTCCTCCACACCATGTACCAGATGGGCCACGAAGACCATCAGTTCCGCATGAGGTACAAAGGTCAGTACTTGCGGGATGCCTACACATTGGAGGATTACCGCATTGGAGACCATTGCATCCTGAAGATGGTTCCAATGGCCAAGAAACATGAGGTGATTATAATTATTCTAGTAATGTACATAATTACCGGTATATTTATTATCACTCAACAAAATCTGTAAACCCCAATTATTTTGAATCACAGTAAGTGAAAGCCAGACTTGTAGTTGTCAAGAAATAATGAGTCTGAGTGCAAGTCCGAGTCGCAACTCTTGAGTCTGAAACATCCAGATTGAGTCTGCATGAGTCTTAAGTCACAAAGGTCGAGTCTGAGCCATGAGTCAGCCTTATTTTTTTTCTTGAGTCACATTAACCCTTACCCGCTCTTTCACAAGGAAGCATACCTAACCCTGCAAAATGCAACTTTTGGGCAGAAATTAGGAACCCATTGGTACCTAACCTCACAGAATCCAACAGTCTGCACGTGTTGGATTTTGTTAGGTTGGGTACAGATGCATTGTTGCATGAGTAGCATGACATCAGGGGGTTTATCCCTAACCCAACAAAATGCCACACTAGGGCCGTTCCCACTACACCAAATAAACGTGATTACCTTTGGATCGCGATTTGAATCACGATTCAAACTCCACTTTTTTTGCGTGTGGGGACACAATAAATGCGATTATTAGTTGGATTTGAATCACGATTTGGACTCCACTAAGAGTGAGATTTTTTCAAATAATCGCATTTATTTGCGACGCGATGTGTTTGGGAACGCTCCATTCAAATTGCACCGTTTTTTTTAAAGCCCACGATGCATTGCACAAGCATGGCATTTCCTGCCAGCAGCTTACTGCCAGGAAGTGCAGCACAGGGTTTGTTTATGTTCGTCAGTGAGTCCCGCCATTCCTGCTTGTGCAGCGCGACCACATGCTAACCACAATCGGCTCGCGTTTATTAAACTTTATTGTGACATGATTAATGATCTCATTAATAATATTCATAGGATGGTGTCACCATCACAAAATGGCCATTTTGGGATACACCTTTTCCCAACTTAGATACATGCCAAATGTTGATCCATTTGGATCTAAGATCACGGCATGATTGCACGTTGCAGTTTGGTCCTTGGAAGGGCTGTCACGTGACCATCCAAGGAAAAACAGACAAGGGGAAAACAAGAAATTTGTTTTTATCTAATACTGATTGTAGACCCTCTTTGCATCGTTTTCATCGAATTTGCAAAGGTGGAAAAAAACAAAGTTGACATCACCGGGATTCGAGTGATGACCCTCCATTCCTATCCCAAAACACACGCACATATTTTGTGCACAAAGTCTATGGGACTTGAGTATAATATTCAAAAGTTCATTATACTTATAAACAATGGTCAATCGGCTCCAAACCTAAGATTTTGAATGTCTGGCAAAATAGCTAACTGTCCACCAAATTTCAAGAAGATTGACCAATGTCAAATAATTATGTGCTTTAACATGCATTTTGATGACGTCATGATTGCGTCATGTCATTTTGGCCCTGGAGGGTGTTTTTCAACCATATTCCCAATAGATATCAAATAAAAAATGAAAAAAAATATCTCTCCATTGGCCAAATATGCTCAATTGAATGTTACAATCTGTAAAGTTCATGACCTCATTAATATTCAAGAGATTACATCACTATCGAATGATGGCAATTTTTGGATACACCTTTTCCCCCCAAAAAAAGTTGAAACCAAACGAAATTTGCCCCTTTAAACCTCTGTCACGTTACATGTGATGACGTCATTATAAAAATCAAGGTTACTAGGACAAATTCCACCATAGGCTCTATGCATTTGTTAAGTTACAAAAAAAAAAACGAGTTTTTTCAATGGCAAAAGTGCCGCCGACAAAATCCCTGTACAAAGTCTATGGGATTTTTCCGACAAGAAATTCTTTAAAAAAAAAGAACAAAAACAATTGCTTTTCTGCTTCGTGGGGAAAAAGCTAGAAATCAGAACAAAAACAATAGCTTTTCTGCTTTGCGGCAGAAAAGCTAAGAATAACACATACAAAACCCCCATATTTAAAATACTAGAATAAGAGTGTTGGGGCAATTTGAGGCAAGGTTATCGTACATACATTGAACTTGATTAAACAAGTCATGTAAGGAATGGAACTGGGCTATTATTTAGACAGTGTTTTATAGCAATTATCTTCAAGCTGTCTGCACGATCTAAGATTCATAATGTGGGTACTTTTAGTTTTAATGAACCAGTTACTGAACTTGCCAGAATTGAATGCTATACAAGCAAACGTAGTGCATAGATGAAGTCATCTGTTACTCAAGGTATCGAGATCTAGATCATTGAAAGCTTGGTCATACAGACTATACCGTTCTCCTAGTATTAACTTTGCTGCTAACATTAATTTTTCTGCTAACGTTTGTGCTCTGTAGCATGGAAAAAACTTGGCCATCTCAACCCAAATTTAGCTAATTAGTTCAGCATATGTTTGTTCTGTTGACTGACATAGCAGTGAAATATGATACCGGCACTTGAGCAGCAAGGCAGTCAAATCTTTGAGTTGGTCTGCCCCAACCTAGCGTACAGATTGCGAGAGGAATGTGGGTGGAATTCCACTGCCTGACTGATGACCATTGGGCTGTGTGGCATGCCAAGTTGCCAATACAATGTCTCCCATGTGCTATCAGCCACAGCGCACTATCCTTCAATCATCCACAGTAAAGGTCCCCACAATAGCACAATCGTTGCCGCTAATCTTGCAATTCATGTGGCAACATGCATCAAAATGGGTGTTTGTCATGATTTTTAATGATCTGTTCTAAGCTGAAAAGAGTCTTTGTTTAAAAGTTGGACAATAGTGGTGCTCGGATTTGGACGGCCCTGTCGCATAGTAAAACAAAAGGCACTCAGATTTCGGCGGTCCAGGTGTGAATTGGTTAAATCACTGAACAAAAGGTCTGGTTGATGATTCAGAAGGTCATGGCACGAGTAACAGAGACCCTGCACATAGAGCCCATCGACGAACAGCTCTTTCAACATTTGACCGTCATGACCACAACCAGATAACGATGGTGTCAGTCGGCCTCACACACACTGACAGTGCAATTAGCAGTTTGAACATTGCATGCAAATGCTCGATGAATTTGAGCCAAGTTGATTTCTCAGGTGAACTCCTGCTAGGATTATTTAGCAGCAAAGTTGACAGCTTGTGTGAACATACCCCTAGTCTGTTTAATATCTTTTTACCTCTACTCCCTGCTTGTCCCTTTTATCTCACCCGTCTCCTCTACCATTTTGTCCTATTTCTGTTATCTGTGTTCTAATGACTTTTCTGTTTTTGTCCTTGTCATTCTGCCTTTGAGGAAGATCCTGCTTGGAACCAAACATCAGGCCCTCTTTATTATTTGGAGTGGCATTTTGGTCATATATGTGTGTATGTATGTACGGTAAGTCAGTAATAATTTTGCAACATAGACCAGTATATTCATTCAGTAATTTTTAGTTTTACTTACCGGTACTTTGTTTTGGGCATAGTCTTTCACAGATGTACGAGCTGACAGGGCCAAGCTGGGAGGAGGGCAAAGCTCTGAGGTGAAACTGGCTTTAATCCAGGAGGTGGCAATGTTGAAGTGGAGGGAGAGAATGGTCGCAGGGTTCAGTGTGCGTAAGGCTCATTTATAGAAGTTCTTTATAGTACATGTTTGTAGCAATGATGAATAAATGGTTAACCAGATTTTCGGCTTTTCCACCACTTTGGCATAGCCATTGATTTAGTTTTTTTTTTAATAACTAGCACTAAAAGTGACTAGTGAATGTATTCTTCACCAGTGTATTTTTTTAACACAGGAGATCTAGTTCATTGTCAATATGCTCCATGTGTAAATGGCCTGCTTCTTAAGATCACACCTCAGCATTGTTGTAAAATGTGCTCTTTTGTAGTGACTTTTTATTAACCACTTTGTGCCAGTCCCATTTCCAGTGCCCATGACCACCATACAGGGGCTCCGAACTATGTGTGAAATACTGTAAATCAGTAAGGGGATACTATTGATACATGTACAAGTGAGTCAAACCTGGCATAATTTGGACGTCAGTGTGCCTTTTGTGAATGGATTATCTACCCAAAAAGGCCCATCATACATTGTCAATGGAGCGTAGCACTGTGCATGTGTACAGTATATCCAAGTAGCTCCTGTACTTATAGCCTTTGACTGCAGACTAGCATCCACTCCTGGCAGTTAAATCTTCGAGGTTGTTGGCCCTAATTGACCGTACAGATTGTGGTGAAGGCAGTGGGTGGAATTCCACTGTCTGTCTGACAACCGTTGGGCTGTGGGACATGTCAATACACTGTATACTGTCTTCGGTGGAAGTGTGCTATCCCTCGATCATCTATAGTAAGGTCCCACAATACAAACTCAATTGTTGCCGCTTATCCTGAAATTCATGTGGCAACTTGCATCAAAAGAGGTCTTTGTCATGCTACATATTGCTTTGTGATTGGCTGAAAAGAGTCTGTTTAAAATTCAGACAGTAGTGATGTTTGAATTTGGAGGTGGGCCCCTCCAATTTCAAACACCATTACTGCACAAAGCAACACCAGCGGCACTCTGATTTCGGAGGTCCTGGTGGTTAAGTGGTTAAGATAATAATCATTCATTATTAATTATTCAGCATCAAGAGTGCTTCCTGATTAGTGTATACTGTATTGATCAATGTGTTGTCCCCATCTCTCCCTGAACAGGGCATCTTGTCACTTAATCGTGTCTTCACCCTCTTTGCTGCATTGATGTTCCTGTGGTATTTCCTGTCGCCCTATCAGCCGTGGCAGTATGGCTCTTTTCTTCCCTGGGCCATGCTCATTTATTGCCTAGGCACTGGCATAATCTCTCTCTACACCATGGGAAGATGCCCAGCCTATACTCACAAGGCAGGATTCACTGGGCCATCCAGTTTATGGTAAGTAATATATCCCTTGGTCAAGTCTGCAATTACATGCATCATTGAGTAAGGCAGTGGGATAAGGTGCGCTATCATCAGATCGGATGATTATCGGAGAGGGGGTTCCCTACCGGAAAACAATGCTACACTGTACAATGTATGTCATGTCAACCATTCTACCATGAAACCTAAAGTAGAACATTACATTAGCTTTAACTTGCAAAAATGTGATTGATGGCTTCACACTTTAGCCGTGTCCGCATTGGACTTATTTTTTACCGAGACCGTGGGTAACATTCCGATGGGTAAATCTTCCCGGTGTCCGCACTTGGACTTTTTGACTCGGGTAAACTAACCGAGACGATTGGTAAAACTAACCGACTCATGTACATGTGCATGTACTCAAGGTACAGAAACACGTGGTTACCCTTACGTGGTTACGAGTCTTGCATACAGTAACATAACGTGCGGGGCGCCGGATGTGGTTTTTTACCGAGTCGTTTACCGAGACGTCGTGTCCGGATTGGACTTATCGACTCGGTTAAACTGACCTGGTCAATTTAACCGGGCAGAAGTTGGTCGGTTAAACTACCCACTGGAGTCGGGTAAGTTACCTGGGAGGAAAACTTCCTGGGCTGTCCGCACTGGACTTAAAATGGTCAATTTACCCATTTGCTCGGTTAGTTTACCCATTTTAAGTCCAGTGCGGACGCGACTTTAGACCTCAAAATTTGGAGTGTTGTTGCTATGTGCTGAGGCCTACAAATCTGGGCACCAGTATTGTCCAAATTTTAAACAAAGGCTCTTTCAGCCTACCGTACCTTAAATCAAAGCAGTATTTAGACCTGAGTTGCAGCATGGTTGCAGCATGAATTGCCAGATAAGTGGCAACGATTGCGCTATTATGGGATTGGGAATGATACTGTAAATGTTGGAGGTATAGTGCACTGCCACAGCAGATAGCATGCTAACATATCCCTAAGGCCAATGGTCGCCAAAGAGAGGGGAAATCATCCATTGTCTGCACACAATTGGGACCAACCAGCTCCAGAATTCGTCCACATGGAGTGGAGGCTAAGGGCATCAGTCATGTCAGTACATGCACTACTCAGACAGTGCACATGCACAATAGCGCTATGCTCCATTGCACTACATACAATACACCTTTTTCCAGTCCTATATGGTAATCCCATGACAAAAGTCTGACAGACTTGGAGTCATCAGACTGAGTTCAAGTCGTATCCCTCAAGTCCAAGTTCAAGTGTCAAGTCATCTAGGTCATGTCCGAGTCACCAATCTCAAATTTTAAGTCTCAAGTCATCATTAAATTTGATTTAATTTACCGGTTATCACATTTCCTAATCCAACAAAAACTGAGAGGGAACTTTTTGACAAATTTAAAAAATGACAAAGAAAACTTTGACTGGACCGGGATTTGAACCCGAGACATTTTTCATTGACTCACGCAAGTTTCATTTTACGTCACGCAAGTCACGCAAGTTGATTCAGAGTCAGTAGATTCGTTTCTTGTCTTGCATGTCCTGACTCAAGCCCGAGTCCCGAGTCATTCAAGTTGGTGGAGAAATATAGGGTATACAGGAATAATTATCAGTAGCCCTTTCCTAATTTTTTTGTCTCAGGCCTAAGTCCTTCATGGTGAAGTTCCTTATTATAATGATGCTGATATGGAGTGTAGCAGTCTTTCTGACAATATGGTTCATCCTTTCAATCTTGGTGAGTACTCATTCATTTTAGCATCAACAGTAAATTGTTTCCATTTTTTCCCCATTTTTTTCTTAAGCAAGTTTGAAAACCAGTTTGCTAAACTGTACCTAAAAGTACATTTGATGCCATCATGGTGTCTTTATATAAGTTTGCTTCTAATTCCTTTTTCTCATAAATTTGGAGGTCCTGATGTTTCAATTCTAGGAGGTCCTTAAATATGGGCACTGATGCTTGCTGTGTGGTACACTGTTGTCACAGGCTGATCTAGTTATTAAATGTGGAAATCCATGGGTTTTCAGTCTGCACTATGTTAAAAGCACTGGAAAGTATTCATGAAAATGTGTGATTATTAGTAAACAAAATATTGAACTAAATCTAGAAATATTTTGGAATGATGTATTGATTGTATTCTACTGAATTATTTGTGAATTTCTTTATTTTGTTCAATGGAAAAAAGTACCCTGAGAATATTCTTCCTGCCATGATCGAAACGTCAGGATCTCCCAATTTTAACCCCTTCGAGCCGGGAAGCCGCTATGCAACAAAGTGGGTTTCAAGTTTTGGACGCCACTATTGTCCAAACTGTAGACAAAGAGTCTTTTCAGCAATATGTATCATGACAAACACCTTTTTTGATGTCAGTTGCTACATGAATTGCCATATCAGTGGTAACATTGGCGCTATTGTGGGGCTTCATTGTGAACGATCGAGGGTCTGCGCGCTACTACGGCAGACAGTGTGCTGACCTGCCCCACACCCAATGCGGTCACCGGAGAGACTATGGAATGCACCCGCTGTCTTTACCGCAAATTGCTCGCTCTGTTGAGGCCGTCCAGCTGGATCCTTTGTCTGCTGCAGTGCAGGAATGCACACACAGTTCTCGGGGTCGTGTCGCACAGCCGATGCTCCATTGGACTACACACAAAAGGGCAATCTTTGAGGGCTGATAATCCCTTGACAAAAGCCACGCAGACTTCCTACTGTGCCACATTTTATTCACTGATACAAACAGTGCACTCTTATTGATTTATTTTGCAGGTTTATTGTTCTCTGATTGTTAAGCGAGCTTATGAAATGCCATTGGGCAGGCCATTGGCACTAAAATAATCCTATTAAATAATTTTATTACTTAAATCCATGTTTAGAACTGTTTGGCAATGATGCCTAAGATCAAACTGCTTTTAACACTCATTCTGGGGGTGTATTTGCAAGTTTTCAGTTCAAAAAGAATTTCAATATTGTGACGTCATCACAGGATCATGCAACAGAAACCCAATTGGTTGTGTACAAACGTTTCTGAACATTTCTGGTGTGTCCTGCATTCAGTTCCTGGCATTCGATTCCTGGCATTCAGTTCCTGGCATTCATTTCCTGGCATTCAGTTTCTGGCATTCATTTCCTGGCATTCAGTTCCCGGCATTCAGTTCCTGGCATTCAGTTCCTGGCATTCATTTCCTGGCATTCAGTTCCTGGCATTCATTTCCTGGCATTCAGTTCCCGGCATTCAGATCCTGGCATTCAGTTTCTGGCATTCAGTTCCTGGCATTCATATACTGGCATTCAGTTCCTGGCACTCAGTTCCTGGCATTCAGTTCCCGGCAGTTCCTGGCATTCAGTTCCTGGCATTCAGTTCCTGGCAGTTCCTGGCATTCGGTTCCTGGCAGTTCCTGGCATTTAGTTCCTGGCATTCAGTTCCTGGCATTCAGTTCCCGGCATTCAGTTCCTGGCATTCAGATCCTGGCATTCAGATCCTGGCATTCAGTTCCTGGCATTCATATACTGGCATTCAGTTCCTGGCATTCAGTTCCTGGCATTCAGTTCCTGGCATTCAGTTCCTGGCATTCAGTTCCTGGCATTCAGTTCCTGGCATTCAGTTCCCGGCATTCAGATCCTGGCATTCAGTTCCCGGCATTCAGATCCCGGCATTCAGTTCCTGGCATTCAGTTCCTGGCATTCAGTTCCTGGCATTCAGTTCCTGGCATTCAGTTCCCGGCATTCAGTTGGTGTATGCTGCTGGTGTATGGATTTTCAAAGAACAGAAAGACATCAAGCCTTCGCACCCCTTAGGCTGTTGCACGTCCCCTTCTATTGTTTTGCATCGCAGCACATCTCTGAGAACTAGATTTTTTTTTTATCTAATTTCATGTATTTTGCTAATTTTTTTTGAAATTTGCATGTTGGCACAGGTGTTCTCCTGCAGTTTATGAGACAAAATTAAATTTTGGCAGTTCAAAATCAGCACGTTTTCTGTTCAGAGCGACCTGAAATGTATGACGTAATGGTATCCAGTGAGGGGTTTCAACCAATCAGTTTCCATTATTGGGATCATGTGACTACACTCGCAACTAAAGATTGCTGCCCCATGATCATGTTGGTTCCATGACAAAGTTGTTTTGTCAGAGATACATGTACTTCTGAACATATTTCCCCGATTGTCAATAATTTTACATCCTGCAATCATTACTGGACAGAGGCTATTCATAACCCGAGATCGAGCTTATCACAAGCAAAGTATCCACTAGAAACCCATCCCAACTGGTTCACAAACCCCATACTAAAACCCAGAAAACCAAACCCCTGGTGTTCAGCACCACGTACATGTACAACCCAGTGGTTAACCACTGTGACCTGCGATGAGCAGTCAACAAGCATTGGTGGCACATCCAAAGCAATGAAAAACTCAGGGAGATACGGTATTTCCAAACCCACCCCTCATTGCTTACAAAAAAAAGCCAAAAACATACGGGAAATGTTAGTACAGGCAAAACTCCCCTTGCTTAAACAAACCCCCGTCCCAGACGATTCTGGTTTCGATGAGAAACCAGATGAAACCCTGGACACACTGCTCTCCTTACTACAGGAGCAAGTCATCCATCCAATAACCAACCTACCTGGTCACTCCAACCTAAACCAAATGGCACACCAAAAACTGAGATGAACGAATCTGCAAATACTGCAACTGACGAGTGCCCAGAGGCGCGAAAACATGTTCTTGCAACACCATTGGAGCTGCAAAGCGTCTCAATTAAGTCTCAATAACCCTGCGAGTACCGCTCTGATTGTATGGCCTGCTACCGGTATATTAACCAACCGTAGCCAATACATACACTGTACGTGTATTGCAAGGTCCTTGCTTTATGGTTAAACCGGCTAACCCACTATGGAATATTGCAAAGAACACGAAAAGTGGTCCTAAAATAAGTAGAAAGGGTGATCAAAGTCACGCAATGTGTCGTTGCTGGTGGTGACGTTTCGGTTGCTAACTGCTAACCTTCATCAGGCAACTGAAGAATGTGCGCTGCGGCATCCGTTTATATCCGCTTCGTTGGTTACTGTATGCCGGTTTGCGGACGTCGTATTAGTGATCGTGCGGTTTGGCGCGCGGTTCTGGCGTCCACTAGCGGCCCTGCCTGTGGTGGGTCGGCGGTCGTGGTGTCTGATGATGGGTAGCCAGAAACCGGGGATGTCAATGCCGCTGTCCCGGTTGATGTTGTTTCGGCGAAGTCGGATGTGTCCTAAAATGTCCCAAAAATGTTTCATACATTTTTCGTTCCACGGGTCACCAGGCAGCATCACTGAATGGTAAAACACCATCCTCTTTACAAACGAGTACATGTAGGCCCTATATCTTGTTTAGACCTGACCACATTGGCTGTAGATACAATTCCTAATTCTCTTTCTGCTTCCTTTCTGTTCAAGCTTTAAAGTGCAGCATGATAATAATTTCAGACATCAAAATGCAATTTCTTTTGGAGATATATGCTCATGAAGCCATTGCGTGTAATTATGTAGAGAAGGTACAATGTACAGAGCAGCCAAGGGCACAAAATTCACCTTTAAGTGTCTCAGTTGAGTCTAGAATGATGTGGAATTGTGACAATTTGTACATATGATTAAAAACACTGAAGCCTTTTCAACTTTGCAAAATGATGGCAATGCAACCATGTTTAAGACAACAGACAAAGTTGGCATCTTCGATCATGAGTGATCATGGATCTGTGCCCAATAGGGAACACTGTCTGGTGTGGCTATGCAAGCCAATGCGGGAGTGGCAGACCCTATTGCACTGGTTGCACTGGAGTAGGTGCAGCCTGATGACTTTGGCTGTTCGTGCGCTTGGTCCTCTTCTCGTCTGAAGCCAGGCGTATGTTCTCTTCTGCCCGGTGCAGACCACATGACAGCGCTTGTCTCCACTGTGGACGGTCCTTGGCAAGCCCTTCCCACCCCTTCACATCAATGCCCACGGCCTTTAGATCTCTCTTGCAGACATCTTTGTAACGAAGGTGTGGGCGACCCTGCGCTCTCTTCCCTTGTGCAAGCCCCCCAAAGAGCAAATCCTTGGGAATCCTGGCGTCCTGCATCCTGAGGACATGACCAAGCCACCGAAGACGACGTTGACAGAGAATATGCTGGGGATTCCAGCACGCTCAAGGACCTCATTGTTGGTGATGCTGTCCGACCACTTTATCCCCTGGCGAGGGATGAGGTGGCCGGCCAATCCGCCTACTCAGCTCTGGGCCCATGTCAAGGTCGGCAGACACCGTGGAGCCGAGGTAGGTGAACTCCCTGACGGCTTCCAGCTAGTAGTTGTTAATGGTGATGGCGGGCAGGCCCTCTGTGACCTGGCTTAGAATGTTGGTTTTCTTCAGGCTGATGGTGAGTCTGAAGTCCTCGCATGCCTGGGAGAAGCGGTCCATGAGCCTCTGGAGGTGTTCTTCCTCATGAGCAACAAGGGCTGCATCATCCGCGAAAAGCAGGTCTCTGATGAGGACTTCACGGATCTTGATCTTGGCTCTCAGCCTCGCAATGTTGTACAACCCCCCGTCAGAGCGAGTATGGAGGTAGATCCCATCAGTGCAGGTCCCAAAGGCATGTTTGAGCATGATGGCAAAGTAAATGCCAAAGAGGGTCGGGGCAAGCACACAGCCCTGCTTCACACCGCTCTTCACGTCAAATGGTGTTGATGATAATCCACCGGATAACACCCTTCATCCCAATGTGGAAGGACCTTATGATACTCAGGAGCCTTTCTGGACATCCGATCCTTGCAAGGACTTTGAAGAGGCCATCTCGATAAAGGCGACGTATAATGGCCGGCTTTGCTCCCTGCATTTCTCCTGAAGCTGGCGTGTATAAAGTCCATGCAGGTTATATTAAGCTATTGTGTACAACAGAAAGCCATTAAATCTATTGGACTTGTATAATTTTTAACGATCCTCCAGTGTTTTGTAATTGTCTAACCATGTGAATGTTGGGGATTTAGTATCCCCTAGACAAAGTTTTGTAGTTTTTTTTCTTCAGGTTTAAAGAAATTACAGGAATAATGATGCATGTGCACCTTTAATTGTCATTAGCGCTAAAACTGCAGGTTTGTGGACATGCCAACATTGATATTTGTATTTACCATCCCTGAAACTATAATAATCAACAGAGTTTACGTAGTTCTCAGAGGTGTGATACGGAAATAATTTTCTGAGCATTATAGAGGGGGACATGCAATTGCCTAGCCAGGCTTTAGAAATAAAGATTATGAAGTAATGAACATGCAGAAAACCCCTTACTTTGTTAGAAGCTCTACGTTTTTTAAAGTCCTTTGTAGACAAATGCAGCAAAATAAGCTTCAGCCTGATATTTTCAAATGAGGGTTATTGGAAGTATGTCTTGAACAAACATTCATATTAAATCCCTAATTAATGAGATGATTGGATTATGTGTGTTCTTGATAGGATTACTCCTGCCTGAGTGACGAGACTACAGATTCCTGCACAGTGAGGGGCTTCTGGTCTTACTTCCTGGCCATATACTTCACCTTACATGCCATCTATCTCTTTGCCATCTGGTCCCTGGGCCTATCACTCCTGAACAACTTCCGCTTCCGAGTTGGAGACTTCCTAGAGGAGCACCTGGTAGTAACAAGGGATGTTGAGAAAGTGATTGACATGGCTCAAAATGGAAGGTTGGTTACTATGCTATGCTAAAGGTTAACATTACAGAAAAGTTTAGCAAATTCCATAGAAAACAGCAACATTGCACATTAAACCTAGTGTTATTCAGCACAAGTACATTTTGTCTTTTCAATAACTTTCATACACAATATTTTACCAATTTAAATGCAAGACCACAGTTGTGGTTGGTGGCTGTGAATGATCCAAAACCTTGAAGTAAATATCAATATCAAAGGGGAATGAAACCCAGAGAAAAATGTTGGCTTATCTGATTGGGTGTTAAAAACAACCTAATGTACGATTACCTATGTGCTACTCGCGTATGAGTTTCATAAAGAGGGAAAAATCATGGAATTCGGTTGTCGAATTTGCATTCCCGCAACCCGCCATCTTTTCGAAGAGGCCGCCAATCATTGCGGGGGATGTGACATCACAATGGAGACAACCCGTCTGATTGGTCAATTAGGCTTGTTCAATCAATTTTAACTAAAAATATTAATGAACATTTTTAAAATTTTATACCTAAATGTGTGAGAAAAAAATATTATAAATCTTTGCATATTTATGTCTTTTCGCTTTGATCACTAGTAGAATTATGCGTGGGGAAAGGGATTGTGTATAGTCTCGATCTACAAACACTTTTACACATGTTAGCGAAGCTGTGTGTACTGTGTAGCTTATTGGGGTCAGGGGTCATGCACTTCCCTGAAACCTCACTGTAGCAGTGCATGGTATGCACACAATAGTGCTGGGTGACAGGAGTTGCGGTCAGCGATCAGGGAATAAACAGTGTGGGCGACTGGAGTCACGTCGCCAATAGCTTGCAAATTGCAGCACAAATGAAAATACGGCATGGTACGTATATCCCCCCTCCTCCCTACATGGTAACATTTGTACAGCATGTTCCTTCAGTATTTTTCTCGGCTTCGAGCCGGTGAGTTTGGGCTACAAGTCCTCCTCCCAATTAATCCTCCTCGATGAAGTGATCACTACAAATCATGTCCTTTTTCACTGTATTTGTAGCCGACTTTTAGAAATTTCTCAACTTTGATGGCCGCAGCCCACTTCCTAAACAACTCAGATCTCTTGTCCTTGTTGAGAATGGAAAGATTTCCCCAGCTTTTTCGTTCAGCTCTTGAGTGTATACAAACTGCACGCACTATAGTAGGGCTACATCCGTCCGGGCCCATACGGAAGTTTTCCGTTGTGATGTCACACCCCCTGCAATGATTGGCGGCCCCTTCGAAAAGATGGCGGGTTGCGGGAACGCAAATTCGACCACTGAATTCCACGACTTTTCCCTCTTTATGAAACTCGTAGGTGAGTACTGCACATAGGTAATTGTAGGTTGTTTTTAACACCCAATCAGATAAGCCAACATTTTTCTGTGGGTTGCATTCCCCTTTAACCATCAAACAGGTGAATCAGGGCTGTGCTTATTAGTCCTTTGCTACAATGTTATTAACTTTGGGTAACCTCTGTATTGATAAAGCTGAGATAGATCTAGAGCATGGTTTCTTTCAATTACCTTGCCATACCATACCATTTTCGTTTTAAAAGACCATAGAGCTTTTTTATACAGTCAGTGGTTCTATGGTTTTCAGATACCATCAGTATTGGGTACAAGTAAGAAGCTGACCATGGAAGACATACAGTCTTGCTCCTTTTGGACTAATTCCATGTGCTTTGGAAAATTAACAATACATTACCACAAACTTTGGAAAGCAGGAGTTGGTTCATCCATACAGGATATGGCTAGCTTTATTTGAATGTGTCTTTTTGACAGGGTCAAGGAGAAGCGACAAGCTGCTTTTGAGTTGGCCACTTTGGCTACAACAGGTGATGACAGCAAATTCAGGATTGCAGCTGAAGGCGGGTATGTCTGCTGGACTCAAATCACATTGCAGAAAAAACATATTTATACTCCAAAATAAATTCAGGAGGGTAATGACTAACACCATGCAGCTTTCTGATAATCCTTCTTTTGTGTTCACTTCTTCACAATTCTCTCTTTGATATTTCCCCCTCTTCTCACTAATCCCTACCCTACTCCTTGCCTTTCCCTTTGATCTCACCCTACCAGCTTTACTCTTTGTCCTTTGTTTCTCATCCGTTTCCAATTCACTCTCCTCCCCCTTCCTTCGTGTATCCTCCAATAACCGGTTTTCGACGATATAAGGACTTTTCTTCAAACTAAACAATGTGGACGAAAGTATCACACTAAAAGAGGTCTGTCACTTTCTCCACACCACAGACTATTAAAATAATCATAGAGAAGTATGATCAAGCCTGTCACTTCCGTAAGATTACCCGGTTTTGTTGATGTCCGTGGCGCACCGCGCAGTATGCATCGTCACCTATTTTCGATGTTGGTGTTTAGTAAGGTGTCCCAGTGCAGCCAAACGCAAAATACATTCTTAAAATAACTCAAAATGCTGTGTGGCACTGTAAAATTCTTCCCTGTATGTTTTTTTGTGTTCATCTTTTTTTTTTTTTTCAACACTGCTTCTAACGCTTTCCTCAAATCATTCATAATTTATGCTTAAAACGTATTGGTCTGGTTGATGTCTTCTTTTGTGACGTTTAAAAAAACTCCACAATCATCTTTCTCACTGCTTCTTCAGTTATGACCTTTCCCAATGTCACTCCAGAGACACATTTCCTCCTTCTTGGTACTTTCTCTAGCTGCCCTTTTATTTTGTTCATTTTTTATAAAAGCCTATTGGGCCATGTTACTTTTTTGTCTTTAAATAATAATTAAAAAAAATTTAAAACATTATATAAGCGAGATGCCCTATAGGAGCCTCCATAGTTTTTACCCAGAACGCACTGCCTCAAGTTGCGTGATATATTTGTTTTTTACGGATGTTGGGGTTTGTTATGGTACACTCAGATTTTTTTTAAGACCAACAATAAAGAAAACTGGAGCTTCGAAGCAAATGCCAATTTTGTACCTAGGAAAATAGACCCCAAAAGACCAACTTTTTGAATCACACGAGTTTGGCCTACTGGAAAAGCCTTAACTTGGCATGTTTTCGTTGACGGACAAGAGCAGGAAACAAACTGTAAGATACAAAGTCTGAGATCGTTATACGGAGTTGTTTTCATCGTGCGATCTGAGTTAGAAGGCTAAGCGTCGAAAACGTGTAGCGTCGAAAACGGGGGTTCCCACGATACATGTATCTGTGTTGTCCTTGTTGTCCTTGTCACTCTGCCTTTGAGAAAGGTCCTGCTAGGATAGTAACACCAGGGTTTGAACTTGGATAGGCCCACTAAATTTTAAGACAAAATAAATTCATTTAAAAAGTCAGAAATTGATGATTGTTTTCTGGTTTTGTATCTGCAGATTGGAAGTTTTAATCTCTCTGGGTTTGTCCTCTGATGAAGCTACTCAGGAATATGCCATTGAAGCTATGGCTGAACTTCTTACTGTCCCTGCCATCCAAGTACGTAGACTAGATAGTTGCATTGGGATATCATGCATCACACAAACCTCTGATTTAATGTAATATTTCACATAATATGGACCACTTTTAAGTGCTTATGACCACCACACAGGGTTATTTTTAACAATGTGTCATTTTCAAAGCTAAACAATCAGGAAAAATATATGTCTGTGAAATAAAACAACAATGATATACTATGTGTACAACCTGGCATAATTCTGATATTGGTGTGGCTTTTGTCAAGGGATTATCTGGCCGAAAAAGGGGGCCTATTGTGCATTGTCAAGGGACCTTGACAAGGTGCACCTTGTGTCTGAGTAGCCCGTACTGAAAGCCTTTGACTGCAAAGTAGCATCCACTCCAGACCGTCAAAACTTTAAGGGTTCTCAGCCCCAATGGATGTGCATACATATGTAGGTTATGATGAAGGCAGTGCAATCCCACTGCCTGACCGATGACCATTGGGCTCTGGAACATACCAACACACTCTCCCATGGCAGTGTGCTATCCCTCGAACATCCAATGTAAATATCCCACAATAGCGCAATAGTTGCCGCTCATCTGGCTATTCACGTGGCAACTAGCATCAAAACAGGCCTTTGTCATGTTTCTTATTGCTTTATTCTCGACTAAAAAGAGTCTTTGATTGAAACTTTTAAACTTTTAAGTGGTGCCCGGATTTATAGTGCCCGGTGCATAGTAACACCAGGGTTTGAACTTGGATATCCCTGGTTTTTGCCATGGGCCAGCATAATCTTTGGAATCATTATTAATTTGCAAACACATAGATGTACCCCATGGAAATCTTTTTGAACATGCCTACATGCCAAATGTGAAAAAGACATAAGCCATCAAGCATTGTGCAGTCAGATATACATATCTTTCACTCTGAGGGCAGAGAGGCCTCTCATAGAGCTTCCCCGATGTATTGAACAATTCACCACCAATGAGTGAGCCCATTGACTAGAGTCCATTCATGATTGAACTGTTTGCTGCTATCCAAAAGGAATTTTTGTCCATTACACTTACAGTAATCTGCAAATGGCTGTAATATTTTTTTATGGTAAACTATGATTAACAGTTATTATTTCCCGCTGGCATGATCCCATTTTGGACAGATTAAAACCAACAGAATAAATATAAACCAAATCAATTAGTAATTTATCTTTATTCGTCAATTTTGGTCCTCAGGACACATTTGTGGAGTTAGGGGGTATGACTACTCTTACCACACTCCTTCACTCCCGCAACCCTTGCCTGGTTCAAGAAGCAGTCACTGCTATCTCATACATAGTATCTGACTCGGAGGACAACAAGCAAGCAGTTATTGCTGACCGTGGCTTAGAGGACTTAGCTCATGCTATTCAGGCTGGAACAGATGCAACCCAAAGGAACGTGGCTGGCATCTACCTAGACCTTGCATTCAGCCCCAGCATCAGGATGCAGATGACTTCTCAGAATAGCCCCAGTAAGTCTCTCAGTCTCTCTTCTTATCTTTGTGTCAATGAGCTGTTAGTTTCAAGGAGTATTTGTGACCGGCTCCACAAAAATGGTATTATGTGCCAAAATTGAAAAATTCAGTTATATACATAGCTGAAATGGTTATATTATAAGCTTTAATTTGGTGTAGGTTTGAACTCCATGGCATTTTGCATTCTGGAGATATACCGATATTTGCATATTCATATTGTATAATCTTTATGAAAGTGCTTTCAGAGATACAGCCCTTTAAACATAACGCGTGGAAAAGGGAATTTGCTAAAAAGAAACTCTCTTTAATGCCCCTAGCAACAGTTATGTTCCTTTGAAGCTATCTTTCTAAAACAAATATTGGCTCTTTTAAGTTCTTGTATGAGGCTAGCTTTTCTTGCCACCGTTTGCTGCACCAACTCTCACTTCTGCAGCTTTGGCATGTTTGGCATAGTCGCTATGAAACAAACATGGTGATTGGAACAGGAGAGAGGCCTCATCATATCATCACAGACCAAGTTGCAAAGCTTTATAACAGAGCTTTACATAATGAGGTGATGAGTTTAAAGCCTTTTTTCTCTGCTTTCAAACAGCATCAGCTTTGGTATCTCTGTGTACTAGCAAGGAATCGGAGACATTGCGGCTGGCCTTACAAGCTCTTGAACTCATTGCTATTGAGAATGCTGATGTCATTCTTTACCAGGTCAGTGTTATTACATGTATGTCCCAGCCTCCCAGGACCATTACAAATTCCTCCCACATTGATGACCAGAATAGATATCCAATAGATAACTCATCATACAAGGTATTGGTTGTTTGAGACTGTGGTTTTATGGTCAAAATAGATCTTGACAAAGTAGAAAACATTTTAAGAAAATATGTTAATCTTTAGTTGGATGAAATATTCCGCTTCAAAGATATACAGTAGTGGGTATATACCGGTAAATTTGTTGATTATGGCAAAACTCCATTGAATCACATACCCACCTCTATACAGATGACCTCAGCCAGCTCAGTGATCAAGTTGTTATGGCGCCTGCACTTAAATACATTATTCGGAGCTTCAAATCCCAAACTGCCTGTAATTCTTTTCTGCAGACATTTGGGCAAAACCTTGAGCATGCAGTGCTAAATATATGTCAAGTACATGTAGGCCCCCATCAAGTACCGGTACCTACCATTCTTTAATTGAACAATGTTCTTTTTCTTGACTTGATATATGGTTTTTTTTCTGAAGTAATTAAGCTTTTTAATTTGTTCTCATCCAAATGCATACAATGATCTTAAACCCATTGTGTGATTACTAGGTTCTTTTTCCTCATTTGCATTCCTTCAGGATGAGCTACTTGGACATCTTCTGAACATTACTCATAATGTCAAAGATGCTGGCATCTATCTTTTGACAGGAAAACTGTTGTTGTATTTTGCTGAGAATCCTGAGGTATGAAAGATAATTTTTCCCCTACCTTAATTGCTGCAATTCAGATTCACTTTAATATTTGGCAAAATGCAAGACTAAGCCTATGTTATAGCAGCAGCTGTCCTGTCTGTCCATGTGTATATCTGTCCATCCATTCATCTGGCCATTCAAATGAAATACCGGTACCCAACTTTTCCCCTGCATAATTGCTTACCGTTGTTTCCCTGTGCATTTTAACAAGCATCATACACAATTTCAGTTTATTTCTTTTACATGCATTTGTCTCAACCATACAGTATAAGTATTGTTGAGAAATACCGATATGTAAGTTTTATATTCATGAGAAATGCTAGACTTGCTGCATGTTGATCATTTTAACAGAAAGCATAGGTGATGGCTTATAATTATTGGTCTCAGTGTTACTTTCTCATTTTTATTGTTGGTCAGTTAAGTGTTACCTGGTATTTCCTGATGTTTAAACCCTACATGTCCTTCCCTGATAACCAGGCCTGTGAAAAGATGCTTTCTGCCCAGAACTTGAAGTATACACTCAGCCAGTTTGCAAAGACTGGTGACCCCATTCTACAAAAAGTGGTTTGCAAAGTGGTTCTCTGCACACTGGAACAGAGGCATCTTGCGTAAGTAAATTAATTACTGTACAAACTCCCTGTGCAAAACTACTGGTGTTTGAACAGCCTGCTATTTAAACAAAAAAAATCTTCAAAGGAAAATGACATTAACAAACAAGAACCACAACCATACCATGAAGAGGAGGGACTACAAAGGAAAAGCAAAATGACTGGAAAATTTCATATACTGTAGGTAAATATAGCAAAGAAGGGAATTTGACTTGACCGGGACTTGAGCCTCAGATATTTTAAACCCCTGGCTTGATATAGAGCACATATAATTATGCTCAAGGTCTTGCTCGGGTTCAAGTCCATGTCCAGTAAAATTTTCTTTGCTATTTTCACAATCTTAATTGTTAAACTAGAAAGGAAAGATGATGACATTGAATGACAAGGAAAAAGTAATTACCGGTAATAGATATACATGTAATATAATGTTTGCATCAAGGATAATGTAATTTAAAGGGGAATGCAACCCAAAATACAAAGTTAGCTTATCTGATTGGGTGTTAAAAAACACCTACAATTACCTATGAGCCACTCAAGTACGATTTTTTTCAAAAAGAGAGATAATTCATGGAATTTTAGAGCCTCCAGTGGTCGAATTTGCGTTCCTGTACGTTGCCATCTTTTCAAAGGTACCATCGCCGATTGTGGGTGTGTGGCATTTTTGTAGAGAAGACGGGAACTGCGTCAGATTGGTCAATTACAAATCATTTCATTTTTACTAAACTTATTAATCCACATTTCACAAATTCATGCATAAATTTGTACGATAAAAAGTATAACAAACATACTAATTTTTCAATAAATTTATATTTAACAATAAAGAAATAAAACCGATTTCTGCAGTCTTCACTGAGGAGGATCTCACATGCACAGTCTTCCTAGTCTTTCTCTCAGACCACCCAACGCCACGCCGTCCCTGCTCCATGTTCTTATTGCAGCACAAAATACGCACAAAAGACTAGACAGAACGTGCATGGGACCGAAACGAAAACATACATGAAAAGTCGTCACTGTCGATTCACGTGTTGCCACTGCTGGTCGATGTGGAATATTGAGAAGGATCAGCATTTCTTTCAGTATCCTTTCTCGGCTTCGAGGCGGTGAGTTTGGCCCGCAAGTCCTCCTCCCAATCCTCTTCGGTGAAGTTATCGCTACAGTACAAATAAATTTGACTGTAGGCCTATTTTGTATTTGTAAATTGTAGCCGACTTTGATGACCGCAGCCCACTTCCTAAATAAACTCACGTTTCTTGTGCTTGTTGGGAATTGCATGGAAATTTTTTTCCAGCTTTTTTCCGCTGGCATTTTTACATCCAAAAGCCTGGCAGTGCATCATCTTTCAGCTCGCAAGTGTTTACAAATTGCACACAGAAGGGTGCACATCCGGGCATCTCATACTGCAGTTCTCTGCAACAACGTCACACACCCTGCAATCAGTGGCGGCACCTTAACAAAGTTGGCGACATACAGGAATGCAAATTGGAGCACTGGAGGCTCTAAAATTCCATGAATTTTCTCTCTTTGTATTGCGAGTGGCTCATAGGTACATGTAATTGTAGGTTGTTTTTAATACCCAATCAGATAAAAAAACTACGTATTTTGGGTCGCATTCCCCTTAAATAAGGGTTTGCCCTCCTCGACGTAATAAGCAGTACGTCCTTTGACCGTTACACAAATACAGGCAGCTCAGGCGGGATGTGAACCCGCAAATCCTGCTTTCTAGTGCAGTCATCTTAACCACTTGAACACTGAGATGGATGAGGTCATGTGGTAGATTGGAATACAGTGGAACGTCGCTCGAACATTCGGCTGTAACAAACATGCCCTTTGGCTCCCAATTTTTGTGTACAAAATATGTGGCCGCAACTGCTATAGCGACCAGTTTTGATGGATACTGGGATGTTCGTTATAGCAACGTCCCACTGTATTGTAACGCAGCGGGTACCGCGTTACATCATAGATATAATACAATGTTTGTGTTGAGGACAATGTTATTCATATTTTGTCTGTTATGCAACACTGTACTCACCACTACATATATTTGAAGCTTGGTGGACAAGTAGTCAAGACATCTGCACTGGAAAGCAGGATTTGCAGGTTCAAATCCCGCCCAAGTTGCTGTATTGTTTTTCAGCAGGCAACGAGGCAAAGCACTGAGCATACAGTGCTAATTACATTGAGTAGGGCAAACCATCATTGAATTATGAATTATGAATTATGAATTATGATAGAGGGGTTATAGTGAAGGGGATATATGGTGGGACTGGGGAGATGAGGTTGGGATAAGTGATGTGTAGAGGGGTTATAGTGAAGGAGATATATGGTGGGACTGGGGAGATATGAGGTTGGGATAAGTGATGTGTAGAGGGGTTATAGTGAAGGAGATATATGGTGGGACTGGGGAGATATGAGGTTGGGATAAGGTATGTGTAGAGGGGTTATAGTGAAGGGGATATATGGTGGGACTGGGGAGATGAGGTTGGGATAAGTGATGTGTAGAGGGGTTATAGTGAAGGAGATATATGGTGGGACTGGGGAGATATGAGGTTGGGATAAGTGATTTGTAGAGGGGTTATAGTGAAGGGGATATATGGTGGGACTGGGGAGATATGAGGTTGGGATAAGTGATGTATAGAGGGGTTATAGTGAAGGAGATATATGGTGGGACTGGGGAGATATGAGGTTGGGATAAGTGATGTATAGAGGGGTTATAGTGAAGGGGATATATGGTGGGACTGGGGAGATATCAGGTTGGGATAAGTGATGTATAGAGGGGTTATAGTGAAGGAGATATATGGTGGGACTGGGGAGATATGAGGTTGGGATAAGTGATGTGTAGAGGGGTTATAGTGAAGGGGATATATGGTGGGACTGGGGAGATATGAGGTTGGGATAAGTGATGTGTAGAGGGGTTATAGTGAAGGGGATATATGGTGGGACTGGGGAGATATGAGGTTGGGATAAGTGATGTATAGAGGGGTTATAGTGAAGGGGATATATGGTGGGACTGGGGAGATATGAGGTTGGGATAAGTGATGTGTAGAGGGGTTATAGTGAAGGAGATATATGGTGGGACTGGGGAGATATGAGGTTGGGATAAGTGATGTGTAGAGGGGTTATAGTGAAGGAGATATATGGTTGGACTGGGGAGATATGAGGTTGGGATAAGTGATGTGTAGAGGGGTTATAGTGAAGGGGATATATGGTGGGACTGGGGAGATGAGGTTGGGATAAGTGATGTGTAGAGGGGTTATAGTGAAGGGGATATATGGTGGGACTGGGGAGATATGAGGTTGGGATAAGTGATGTGTAGAGGGGTTATAGTGAAGGGGATATATGGTGGGACTGGGGAGATATGAGGTTGGGATAAGTGATGTGTAGAGGGGTTATAGTGAAGGGGATATATGGTGGGACTGGGGAGATATGAGGGTGGGATAAGTGATGTGTAGAGGGGTTATAGTGAAGGGGATATATGGTGGGACTGGGGAGATATGAGGGTGGGATAAGTGATGTATAGAGGGGTTATAGTGAAGGAGATATATGGTGGGACTGGGGAGATATGAGGTTGGGATAAGTGATGTGTAGAGGGGTTATAGTGAAGGAGATATATGGTTGGACTGGGGAGATATGAGGTTGGGATAAGTGATGTGTAGAGGGGTTATAGTGAAGGGGATATATGGTGGGACTGGGGAGATGAGGTTGGGATAAGTGATGTGTAGAGGGGTTATAGAGAAGGGGATATATGGTGGGACTGGGGAGATATGAGGTTGGGATAAGTGATGTGTAGAGGGGTTATAGTGAAGGGGATACATGTATGTGGTGGGACTGGGGATTATGGGATAGAATATCAGAACGAGATATATAAGGTCAGTATTAAGATGAGGGTGATATTTAATAGGGAATGAGGCAAGATTTGGAATAAGGATGTGGATCAGGATTAGATAATGAATCAGGATAGGGTTCAGGGTGGGAATTAAGGCGGGATATGGAATCTGGTTATTTAATGGGGCGTGGGGAAGATTGGGAGGCTTGAGTACCACTGTAGTATACAAGTATATTTTACTTTCTTAATGAATCATTGCTATAATAACAAGAGATTTTTGTCCCACAGCAACAAGGTCAAAGAGCTCAACCTTAAAGAAACGCTTACATACATCCGAGGCCACGCTGCAGACCGGGAGGCGTGGAACATGGCAGATGTTGGCATCACATCAATGGATAATGTGCTTTTTTCTAGCTTACTTCCAGGCCCCGACAATGCTCTAGGGTCTTCGTTGTCCATTAAGAAATCACTAGCTCAGGTGCAACAGGGGGAGAAGGCAGAGGCTAGTGGACTGTGATAGGATGCATCCAAGGCTGGATCTACTAACAGCTTTAGGACAGGCCCCATACATGGCAGCAACGACTCTCAAGTGGGGGGGGGGGTCTCTCAAAGGGGAAGCAGTAGAGGTAATGTTTTGAATGTTTGGAGCATGTGAAATAAAGCAACAAACATCTGATGTCTTCTATATGGAAACATTTATCAAAACAATAATTAATTTAGAATGAACAATTAAATTTACAAAGTTACATGTAGTAGTGGAATTTTTGGGGTTTGTTATGAATTTATTTTTTAAGCAATCCACATCTTTGTATATAATTTAAAGGGGCACTTTTTTCAAAAATGATTGTAGACTGATATTGGGTGTGAACTCATTTTCTTTTCTTCTTGTGTAATTGTGGCACAGGATATACACTTTGCTAAGGGTTTTTGTGTGGGAGTGTTACCTTTGTGCATAGATTGTAAGTGGCAAAACTTGAGTACAAAATAAGTAATCCGTTTCAGAAATTGACATTTCATTTCAGGAATACAGTATATTAACCACTTCGCGCCGGGTGGTTTTACAGCGCCAATGACCGCCATACGGGTTTTTTTTATCAATGCATCATTTTCAAATCTCACTAAAACAATCGGAACAATATATTTCTGTGAAATAATTTGATAAGGGTATACATGTACTATGGTACAAGAGAGTAAAACCTGGCACAATTCGGACGTCGTTGTGGCTTTTGTCAAGAGATTATCCGTTCGAAAAAGGGCCCATTGTGCGTCATCAATGGAGCGTTAAGGACTTGTGTGTGCGCATGTACGGTGCTGTCAATCCCTGACCGCAGACTCCAGCCTCCACTCCAGGCAGTCAAATCTTCGAGTTGGTCGGCCACAACCGAGCGTACAGATTACGGTAAAGAATGTGGGGGGAATTCCAATGCCAGATCGACGACCGTTGGGCTGTGTGGCATGCAAAGACAATGTCCTCCACGTACTTTCAGCAGCAGCGCGGTATCCCTCGATCCTCCACAGTATAAGTCCCACAATTGCACAATTACTGCTGCTAATCTTGCAATTCATGTGGCAACTTGCGTTAAAAAGGGTCTTTGTACTGATTCATATTGCTTTGTTCTAAGCTGAAAAGAGTCTTTGTTTAGAATGTGGACAATAGTGGTGCCTGGAATCGGACGGCCCCGTCACATAGTAAAGCCAATGGAGCTACGGATTCGGAGGTCCCGGCGTTAAGTGGTTAATATTGTGATGAAGTTTCATTTATTTTTTTAAGTTTTCTGTTTGATTTTGTGATGGTATTATATCTCAGTGATTGTAATTGGTGCAGGAAACTCATATGTTGGGTGCTGATATGGATCAGCAAGGACTACTTGCCTATTTTCACTTTTTGCAAAAAACAAAGGTATATTCTGCATGTGTTTGTTATACAGTAATATGCAAATATGCAAACTTCTTACTACCTAAAAATGACCAAAATGCAAATATCAAAAATTAGGAGGGCCTGATACTTTGATCCTAATAGGACCTTTCTCAAAGGCTTCTGGTCCTGCATTTCAAAACATCAGGCCCTTCTACTATTTTCATGTTGTTTGTTATGTTGTCAACATATCCAAAAACCGATATCAGCAACTTGAGTCTCTATGGTGGACAGTGCATTGTATATTGATCATTGTAAAAGAAAAGTGGTCCTTAGACCCCATTTCATTTGAAAAAGTCGGATATTATAGTCTTTGTTTGTAAAATGGTGTCTTGAAGTTACTAATACATGTTAGTACTCAAATTGTCCAAATCCCACAGAGATTTTGTTGATTGACAGTGCAAAGCTTTGTCATACGGTATGTCCTAATCACTCTCCCTTCCTATTTGTGTTTGTACTTGTGAATGGTCCTGCTAGGATCGGAATGTGAGGCCCTTAAATTTGTGTGATATAAATAAAATCCAATTTTGAGAGAAATTGAAGTCATGTGATGAATTCTAATCTGTAATTGATTGAGGTTTGCCCTGCTCGACGTGATAAACACAGAGTGCTCAGTGCTTTGCCCGATGCCTGATGAATTTTTTTTTAAACCTGCGACTCCAGCTTTCTAGCGCAGACATATTAACCACTTGACCACCAAGCTGGTCGAGGTCTGTATAGCAGCAACTACTGCATTGCATCAAATAAATGATTTTTTTTGTGTGTCAAGGAGGATGTAATTCAATGAGGGTTTGTGGTATACAATTATAATAAGCACTGCTCAAAACTTCCTGAATGCCTGCTGAAAACAATACTCCCAACAAGTAGGATTTGAACCTGCAACTCCTGTTGTGTCTGGTGCACACTTAAGTCAAGTAGGGCAAAACCCATAGAGCTACATGTATATGGGCAAAACCCTAACTGAAAAAATGTTTCCTTGATGCAAAAATCAAATTCTAGCTACAAAATTCAACAGTATCTTTCTTAAATCATTTGTAAACAAGTGACCAGTCACAAGTCATGAAAGTTGACACCTAGTACAAAGTCTGTAAATGGGTTCTAGGTCAGAGTCCTTTCTTTTCTTGGCTCAAGTCCTCGTCAGAATTATGGACAAACTTGAAGACTCGTGTCTTACAAGGCTGACAAAAATGTACTTTTTCTGTATATTCACACAAAAATTCACACATTATATTTGTTACCTCTTGGAAGTGGCTTGGTACCGGTACAAAGCCTGAAGCAAATCAATGTGTCAAACAAAGACTAATGCTTGAAAGTGATTTAATTAATTGTCCCACATTCACATTAAGACACATCCACCAACTTAAGATAAATGACTGCATCATTAGCAAATGAATGCATATTAGTGCATTAAAATGGCCAAGAAACTTTGATTGGACTAAGAGTTGAACCCGCTTCTGATTTTGAGCTATCAAAGATGGCAAAGTTCAAAAATCTTTGTCAAGGTGGGGCGCCAGTCGGAATAATTATTTTAGTCATTAACTGCCGTCTATGGATAACAACAGTTTTCATTCAGACGCAACCAACCAATATTGTAAACCTGGCTGCAGCAGTTCGTGGATAACACAAAGTGGATCCAGTTTTTTTTTCAATTTAATTGAAACATAGGAAATTATGGTGAGGTAAGTTTTTAAGTAAATATTTGGAGTAGGTACCGGTACATTTACTTCATGTGGTTGACCTTAATGGCAAATAGAAATAAAAACCTAATTATTGTCCTGGATTTGAAAACGTTTTAAAAAGCACACCATTCATTTTGAATACAAAGCACAGCATTGCTGACTTGTCCATTTGTTACATCAACCAATTGTAGATGAACAGAGCCATCTCAAAATGTCAAAATGGCTATTGATACCACTGGAACAAAAGAAATCATTTCGTGGAAGACAACTTATTCTCTGGCCAACACTTTGGGTAACCTTGCAATGTGATGTTAGAATCGGACTCCTGAAAACGTGCCGTCAGTCGTTCTCGGATTAAAACACCATTAACCAAACTCTTCCAGTTCTTTACAGCTCGTAACTCCATTTTCTGTGAAAGAAAATACCACTCAACATAAAACATAAGCTTCCCAAATGCGATTTTTCTGAAAAATATAAATTGTACCATTTTCTGAGAAAATACCTGCTTTAATTTCTTTTCTTTTTCTGCCATGTCCTTCTCCCAGGCATCTAAAAGGACTTCTTGGAACTCTTCACAGACAACATATCCATCCAATCTACCGAGGGAAAAAAAAGAAGGAAACACAATTTTTCAGATGATATTGGAATATGGTAATGATTCCCACAGGTGTCCACCATAATGCCATTTGCCTCTATAATGTGGCCACTTCAATGGTATTCCGTAGATGTCCCCATACATCAATTGCTGTATTACCACATTGTGCATTATTTAGCGATTATTTAGCGTTACACGATTACTTCATTTTATCTTGAATTGAAAAATGATTCATTCACTGAATTAAATTTTGGCTGGATTCTGTAACCCAGAGTAGGGTCATATGTGTCCTATTTGGCTGGGTCTCACCATCTTGTAACCCCGAGTGGGGGCCTACCGGCATGTGTCCTATTTGGCTGGGTCTTGTAACCCAGAGTGGGGGCCTATGTGTCCTATTTGGCTGGGTCTTGTACCCTAGAGTGGGGGCCTATGTGCCCTTTTTGGCTGGGTCTTGTAACCTAGAGTGGGGCCTATGTGTCCTATTTGGCTGGGTCTTGTAACCTAGAGTGGGGGCCTATGTGTCCTATTTGGCTGGGTCTTGTAACCTAGAGTGGGGGCCTATGTGTCCTATTTGGCTGGGTCTTGTACCCTAGAGTGGGGGCCTATGTGTCCTATTTGGCTGGGTCTTGTAACCTAGAGTGGGGGCCTATGTGCCCTTTTTGGCTGGGTCTTGTAACCTAGAGTGGGGGCCTATGTGTCCTATTTGGCTGGGTCTTGTAACCTAGAGTGGAGCCTATGTGTCCTATTTGGCTGGGTCTTGTAACCAAGAGTGGGGCCTATGTGTCCTATTTGGCTGGGTCTTGTAACCTAGAGTGGGGGCCTATGTGTCCTATTTGGCTGGGTCTTGTAACCTAGAGTGGAGCCTATGTGTCCTATTTGGCTGGGTCTTGTAACCAAGAGTGTGGCCTATGTGTCCTATTTGGCTGGGTCTTGTAACCTAGAGTGGGGGCCTATGTGTCCTATTTGGCTGGGTCTTGTAACCTAGAGTGGGGGCCTATGTGTCCTATTTGGCTGGGTCTTGTAACCTAGAGTGGGGGCCTATGTGTCCTATTTGGCTGGGTCTTGTAACCAAGAGTGGAGCCTATGTGTCCTATTTGGCTGGGTCTTGTAACCAAGAGTGGGGGCCTATGTGTCCTATTTGGCTGGGTCTTGTAACCTAGAGTGGGGGCCTATGTGTCCTATTTGGCTGGGTCTTGTAACCTAGAGTGGGGGCCTATGTGTCCTATTTGGCTGGGTCTTGTAACCTAGAGTGGGGGCCTATGTGTCCTATTTGGCTGGGTCTTGTAACCTAGAGTGGGGGCCTATGTGTCCTATTTGGCTGGGTCTTGTAACCAAGAGTGGAGCCTATGTGTCCTATTTGGCTGGGTCTTGTAACCAAGAGTGGGGGCCTATGTGTCCTATTTGGCTGGGTCTTGTAACCTAGAGTGGGGGCCTATGTGTCCTATTTGGCTGGGTCTTGTAACCAAGAGTGGGGGCCTATGTGTCCTATTTGGCTGGGTCTTGTAACCTAGAGTGGGGGCCTATGTGTCCTATTTGGCTGGGTCTTGTAACCTAGAGTGGGGGCCTATGTGTCCTATTTAGCTGGGTTTTGTAACCAAGAGTGGGGGCCTATGTGTCCTATTTGGCTGGGTCTTGTAACCTAGAGTGGGGGCCTATGTGTCCTATTTGGCTGGGTCTTGTAACCAAGAGTGGGGGCCTATGTGTCCTATTTGGCTGGGTCTTGTAACCTAGAGTAGGAGCCTATGTGTCCTATTTGGCTGGGTCTTGTAACCTAGAGTGGGGGCCTATGTGTCCTATTTGGCTGGGTCTTGTAACCTAGAGTGGGGGCCTATGTGTCCTATTTGGCTGGGTCTTGTAACCTAGAGTGGGGCCTAAGTGTCCTATTTGGCTGGGTCTTGTAACCTAGAGTGGGGGCCTATGTGTCCTATTTGGCTGGGTCTTGTAACCTAGAGTGGGGGCCTATGTGTCCTATTTGGCTGGGTCTTGTAACCAAGAGTAGGGCCTATGTGTCCTATTTGGCTGGGTCTTGTAACCTAGAGTGGGGGCCTATGTGTCCTATTTGGCTGGGTCTTGTAACCAAGAGTGGGGGCCTATGTGTCCTATTTGGCTGGGTCTTGTAACCTAGAGTGGGGGCCTATGTGTCCTATTTGGCTGGGTCTTGTAACCTAGAGTGGGGGCCTATGTGTCCTCTTTGGCTGGGTCTTGTAACCTAGAGTGGGGCCTAAGTGTCCTATTTGGCTGGGTCTTGTAACCTAGAGTGGGGGCCTATGTGTCCTATTTGGCTGGGTCTTGTAACCAAGAGTAGGGCCTATGTGTCCTATTTGGCTGGGTCTTGTAACCTAGATTGGGGGCCTATGTGTCCTATTTGGCTGGGTCTTGTAACCAAGAGTGGTGGCCTATGTGTCCTATTTGGCTGGGTCTTGTAACCAAGAGTGGTGGCCTATGTGTCCTATTTGGCTGGGTCTTGTAACCTAGAGTGGGGCCTAAGTGTCCTATTTGGCTGGGTCTTGTAACCTAGAGTGGGGGCCTATGTGTCCTATTTGGCTGGGTCTTGTAACCAAGAGTAGGGCCTATGTGTCCTATTTGGCTGGGTCTTGTAACCTAGATTGGGGGCCTATGTGCCCTATTTTGCTGGCTCTTGTAACCTAGAGTGGGGGCCTACAGTATGTGCCCTATTTGGATGGGTCTTGTAGCCTAGAGTAGGGGCCTATGTGTCCTATTAGACTGGGTCTTGTAACCTAGAGTGGGGGCCTATGTGTCCTATTTGGCTGGGTCTTGTAACCAAGAGTAGGGCCTATGTGTCCTATTTGGCTGGGTCTTGTAACCTAGATTGGGGGCCTATGTGTCCTATTTGGCTGGGTCTTGTAACCAAGAGTGGGGGCCTATGTGTCCTATTTGGCTGGGTCTTGTAACCTACATGTAGAGTGGGGCCTATCGGGTATTTTATTTTGCTGGGTCTTGTAAGGTCAAGTGGGGATTTGTAGCCTAGAGTAGAGTAGTATTTGCCCCATTAGACTGGGTCTTTTAACTTAGAGTGTGGCCTCTGTGTCCTATTTGGCCTGGGTCTTGTAACCTAGAGTGGGGGCCTACCAGTATGTGCCCTGTTTGGCTGGGTCTTGTAACCTAGAGTGGGGGCCTATGCGTCCTATTTGGCTGGGTCTTGTAACCTAGAGTGGGGGCCTATGTGTCCTATTTGGCTGGGTCTTGTAACCCAGAGTGGGGGCCTATGTGCCCTATTAGACTAGGTCTTGTAACCAAGAGTGGGGGCCTATGTGCCCTATTTTGCTGGCTCTTGTAACCTAGAGTGGGGGCCTACAGTATGTGCCCTATTTGGATGGGTCTTGTAGCCTAGAGTAGGGGCCTATGTGTCCTATTAGACTGGGTCTTGTAACCTAGAGTGTGGCCTCTGTGTCCTATTTTGCTGGGTCTTGTAACCAAGAGTGGGGGCCTACAGTATGTGCCCTATTTGGCTGGGTCTTGTAACCCAGAGTAGTGGTTGATTGCTTCTGGCTGGCGCTTCCACCCCAGCAAAGACTAGCTGATTATTTGGCCGAGGCCGCCATCTAATGGCTGGATAGCTCAAATGGTTAGAGTGTTTGTGTTTTAAAAACAATGTTCATAGTTACAACTTGCTTTTTTCAAACAAATAAAGAACAAACTGACTGGGAATTTTTGCACAATGTTGACAAAATGGCAAAGAAACCTTTGACTGGACCAGGTCTTGAACCCAAGAAGGGCATCATCTAAGGGCTGGATAACTCTGATGGAAAGATTGTAGTATGCAAAACTAGAGGTCTCAGGTTCAAGTCCTGGTCCAGTGATGGTCAAATTTTTTATAAGTTCCCAGTCAATTTTTCCTTATTTTGTTTTACTTATATGGCAAGGATAGCCAATAAATAAAGCAACAATTGAGTGGGACCCTTTGAAGCTTTTTTACCAAATTAATAATAAACACATTAAAGTTTCTTACACTGGATGGCAAAAGCCTCCATGATAATCCCATCCCACCATGGCTGATGCACAGTCAATGTTAAGCTTTCGAGCTGTCTGATTAAGCCCAGGAACTGTAAAAGAAGATATATGTGATGATGTTACCATTTTTTCTGTATAAACACAAGCAAATTCATATGAAAAGTATTAATAACACTGAAGGTTTCCTGTACATGTTCAATAATCTAGCCGCCAATTTTTCTGAGGAAATATTTTACTAGGAAATGATGTGGTTAATTTGAAGTTAGGTAGATAAAAAAGTGATAAAAATGCACACACAATCATATGTACATACAATTGAACAACTAGCTATGTCATGTATATTATTGTTCCCTGACTGTCAGCAGATTACATAATTAATTAATGGATTTAAAAATGATCATGTTAAAAGATGATATTAGTGGTGACGCAGGTAGTACAAGTACAGTCTGAAGATGACGACGGGACATTTAGTAAAATAAGAAAACTTAAAAACAGCTCAGCGATCAATGGTTTCAATCTCTGCATTAAAGTCTGTTCAATACAAATTGAGCTCAACCTCTGCCTCATTTGTTGTCATACCCCTCCTGTGCACCCACAACTGGCCTATCAGGAGTCAGTATTGACTCAGTCAACAGTGGCACCAAATTCCAAGTTGCCGCATGGACAGTGCACGCACCAAACTGGAGTCATAAATATGCTTTTTAAAGCTCTTTTAGTGAATGGACTGTAGAAGAGTCGTGGCTCTAAATAAAAAAATAAAAAAATAGCGCCATCTTGAGTTAAGATTCTGCTTTTGAGAAAGGTTCCGCTTGAAACTGCAGGCCATCTCTATTTTAAAAATTTGCATTTTTGTTCATTTAAATCAATAAGCAGTTTGCAACAAATTTGTATACAACTCTTGAGTTACATGTAGGTTGTCATGCGAGTCTTGTTTAAAATTAAGTAGATATGAATATATCACAGTTAAAATGAATCCTATGTGGATATTATTATATTTTTTATGAGCCATCGAGCCCTGTAACAGCCTATAGATTTATAAAGCAGTGCTATCTCTGTTCATGTCAAATCAACAGGCATTTTTCTTTGTTTTTTAGCTTTTCTGCCGCGAAACGGAAAAACTATTTTTGTTGTTCTGATTGTTTAGCATTTCCGTTCCAAAACGGAAAAGCTATTGTTCTTGTTCTGATTTTTTAGCTTTTCCGCACACTTCAGGGAAGCGGAAAAGCTATTGCTGTTGTTCTGATTTTTAGCTTTTCCGCCGCGAAGCGAAAAGCTATTGCTTTTGTTCTGATTTTTTAATTTTTTTTTCTGGTCGTAAAAATCCCATAGACAAAGCACAGGGTTTTTCTGTCCGGCACTTTTGCCATTGAATACACTTGGATTTTTTTCAAACTTGGCAAATGGATAGAGCCAATGCTGCACGGTGGTCTTGAAAACTTCATGACGTCACCACGTGTCACGTGACAGCACTTTAAAGGTGCAAATTTCAAACTCCAATAAAAGCAAAAATGTAATTCCGTTTGGTTTAAATCTTGCACTGTATCTAAGTTGGGAAAAGGTGTATCCAAAAATTGCCCTCATTCGATCGTGACGTAATCTCATGAATATTAATGAGGTCATGAACTTTTGCGATTTTAACATTTAATTGAGCATATTTGGCAAACGGAGCAAGTTTTTAAAATTGTTTTTGGTTATATCTATTGGGGATAAAGTTTAGAAAGACCCTCTGGGGCCAAAATGCCATGACGCAATTGTGACGTCATCAAAATGCGTGTTTTAAAAACACATATTTGACATAGGTCAATCTTCTCGAAATTTGGTAGCCATTTAGCTATTGGGCTAGACATTCTAAATCCTTAGTTTGGAAGCAAATGACCATTGTTCATAATTATTATGATTTTTTGAAAAATATAATGAAGTCCCATAGGCTTTCTGCACAAAATATGCACGTGCGTTTTGGGGTAGGAATGGAGGGTACGGGTTCGAATCCCGTTGATGTATTGAAGTCAATTTTTATTTTTATTTTTTTTATTTTTTTAGAGAACCAGATGCGGAAAAGCGTTATGTTCTGTTTGCAAACAGACATAAATCTCTAGTTTTGTCTTCTTTTTCTGGTCGGAATAATCCCATAGACTTTGTACAGGGTTTTTCTCCACGGCACTTTTGCCATTGAACACACTTGGATTTTTTCAAACTTGGCAAATGCATAGAGCCTATGTTGAGCTGGTGCACAGTTGTCTTGAAAACGTTATGACATCATCGAGGGTCACGTGACAGTGCTTAAAGCGGCAAATTTAAAACTCCAATAAAAGCAAAAGTACAAGTTCGTTTGGTTTCATTTTTGCAGTATATCTAAGTTGGGAAAAGGTGTATCCAAAAATTGCCCTCATTTTATCGTGACGTTCTCTTAAATATTAATGAGGTCATGAAATTTTAAGATTGTAACATTTAATTGAGCATATTTGGCCAACGGAGAAGTCCCTTACACTTTGTGCACAAAATATGCACATGCGTTTTGGGGTAGGAATGGAGGGTACGGGTTCGAACCCCGTTGATGTTAATTTTATTTCATTTTTTTAATTTGTTTTTTAAGAGAACCAGATGCGGAAAAGCGTTATGTTCTGTTTGCCAACGGACATAAATCTCTAGTTTATTTTTCAATCTTTGTTACTGTTGTGGTTTCCTATAAAACCAAATCAACAGTCGCATGCCGTGGCTGACAGGACAGGTTTACAAGAGTCGAAGTTCATGGATGAAAAGGACTAATGAAGTAACATGAACAATTAATCAAATTCACTACAATTCATTACAATTTCAAAAGTTATCCAAAAATTCTTTATAATCAATTTTATCAATAAAAGATAAAATCTCTTATTCCAAGGAGACACACGGTTTGTTTACGCGCTTCGGATTTGCAGGCAGTCAGCTGTTTTTTGTTTTGGTCTGTGGATCTGTAAACAAGCTCCAGAGAGGGGCACAACCACTTGGCGCGATGCCAGCGCGCGCGCAGAGTTGACACTTTGTATAACATTTCGGCTCGCCCGCTGGAAAAGAGCGCGAAAAACCACCTCGGTGTGGTTCTCGAGCACTCAACACGCAAAAAATCATCTTCTCCTTTAATATCTTTAATTTCCTGCCAGATTGTTCTGGTAGTTGTTGTAACAGTATTGTTTTTTGGCTTAGAGGACTCCCTGTCGTCTTGGACTGTATTTTGCGAAAGTATTTCTTCGTTGGTGCGAAATTAGGCGAGATTTCTCCATCATTTTTGGATCCGGCAATCTGCGGACATCATTCTGGGGCAGTAGGCCTGCGGCACGCATATACTAGCCCGACTAGTCCGTATAGACTCCGTAGGCGGTGATATGCCAAAACGTTGGGCCAAGAAGGCTGCTCAGCAGGCCCCTGGGTCTAAGGGTAAGGCCACCGCGAGCTGCCGTCGTAAGGGCCGCCCCAAGATTCGTCCGGAGTCGGCGGTGGATCTGGAGAGCGCCCTACCCTAAGGCGACGTGCCATCGACGTTCGGCACCGCCGCGGCCGCAGTGAGGGATGGAGGTTCATCTCTACACGGGAGGGTAGGGTGCCTTTTCGTACGGATAACAAGGCGGTGGTTGCCATCATTAATAAACAATCGTCAGGCTGTGATAGGATCATGAATTTGGTGCGCATGTTCGTTTGCCAGTGTCTAAGGTATAATATCACCTAAAAGGCCGTTCATATTCCTGGGGTACACAATGACATTGCTGATTCACTCTCGCGTTTTCAGGTCGCACGCTTCGGCTCGCTAGCCCCGCAAGTGGACTTGACAATGAAAGCAATTCCCGATCTCCTCCTCCGGGCTTGTTAGAAGGTGAGATGAACCGCTTGTTGACGGTGGCTTCAGCCCCAAATACACATAAAGCCTATTCGGCGGGTTGGCTGGCTTGTTGTTCCTTTATGGGCTCCCACTTTCACGGGGAGGCCCACGCCTCGGTGGCGGACCTTAGAGGATTCATTGCGTGGCTTTCCCTGCGTCGTTTGTCCCCCGCTACTGTCGCTTCATATGTCTCGGGTCTAGGTTATTTTCATAAGATCCACAGTTGGCCGGATCCCATCCGGGACTATGTAGTATCAAAATTGCTTGCTGGTTGTCGCAGGGATAAGGTTGGTAGCGATCAGCGATGGCCTTTAACCATCCCGTTGCTTACCCGTTTAATGCAGATTTTACCAGGGGAAGAATAACCAATCAGGCCGCCCTGAAGTAGTGTGCTTAGTCCACTCAGAGGATGCCCAGGTCTGTCCTGTCCACGCATTGACGGCATTTGCGCAGGTTCGTCCCAATATCCCAGGTGTTTTTTTCAGCCATTTTGGCGGACAGGCTCTTACTCAGTATCAGTTTAACGCTACCTTCAAGAAGGAGCTATCTTTTTAGGGGCTGAAACAGTCTTCCTTTCGCGCCCATTCTTTCCGCACAGGGGCTGCCTCTTGCGCGGCAGCAAGAGGGGTGAAGCTGGAGGATATAAAAGCAATGGGTCGGTGGCGCTCTGAGGCTGCTCGAAATTACATTCGCCCCTTAGTGCATTGCCAGTTGGCGGGGGTGTAATTGGAGTTCCTGAGCATTTCTTCTTTCTTTATTTCTTCCCATGCAAAACTATAAATGTATGCAGGGTCGGTTTGGGTTATTGGAGACTCGATTGTACG
Source organism: Luidia sarsii (assembly GCA_949987565.1). NCBI lineage: Eukaryota > Metazoa > Echinodermata > Asteroidea > Paxillosida > Luidiidae > Luidia > Luidia sarsii. The sequence goes on along the minus strand of OX465103.1, from coordinate 20,181,360 downwards.
CAGAGCTGTCACGAACCTAGGGTGTAAGCATCATGTGCGATGGTTTGGACGAGGCGGAGCTGGCTACAATGACGTCCCGGCTTTATTGTCAACTCCTTGTCTTTGTGTGTGGTCTTGGAATAATAGATAAGTGATTGAATTACCGGTATTTTAAAGCAGAACAACTACAAAGTCAATAGTCAAAGTTCAATATATTCTCCAGTAACCGGTTTTCGACGATATAAGGACTTTTCTTCAAACTGAACAATGTGGACGAAAGTATCACACTAAAAGAGGTCTCAGTCACTTTCTCCACACCACAGACTATTAGAATAATCATAGAGAAGGTTGATCAAGCCTGTCACTTCCGTAAGATTACCCGGTTTTGTTGACGTCCGCGGCGCACCGCGCAGTAAGCATCGTCACCTATTTTTGTCGGTGGTGTTTAGTAAGGTGTCCCAGTGCAGCCAAACGCAAAATAAATTCTTAAAATAACTCAAAATGCTGTGTGGCACTGTAAAATTCTTCCCTGTATGTTTTTTTGTGTTCATCTTTGGGTTTTTTTTCGACACTGCTTCTAACACTTTCCTCAAATCATTCATAATTTATGCTTAAAACGTATTGGTCTGGTTGATGTCTTCTTTTGTGACGTTTAAACAAAAATCCACAATCCTCTTTCTCACTGCTTCTTCAGTTATGACCTTTCCCAATGTCACTCCAGAGACACATTTCCTCCTTCTTGGTACTTTCTCTAGCTGCCCTTTTATTTTTTTATTTTTTTATGAAAGCCTATTGGGCCATGTACCTTTTTGTCTTTAAATAATAATTAAAAAAATATTTTAAAAAATTATTTAAGCGAGACGCCCTATAGGAGCCTCCATAGTTTTTACCCAGAACGCACTGCCTCAAGTTGCGTGATATCTTTTTTTTCTACGGATGTTGGGGTTAATATGGTACACTCAGATTTTTTTTAGGACCAACAATAAAGAAAACTGGAGCTTCGAAGCAACTGCCAATTTTGTACCTATGAAAATAGACCCCAAAAGAGCAACTTTTTGAATCACACAAGTTTGGCCTAATGGAAAAGCCTTAACTTTCCACATTTTCGGTGATGGACAAGAGCAGGAAACCAACTGTAACTGTAAGATACAAAGTCTGAGATCATTATACAGAGTTGTTTTCATCGTGCGATGTGAGTTAGAAGGCTAAGCGTCGAAAACGTGTACCGTCGAAAACGGGGGTTTCCACGATACATGTAAATGCAGAATTGAAATGATGAAAATAACATGGTCAGGAAAACTAGTCAGGAAATGCAACCAAGACCGTGATATAAGCAACCAAAGTGGCAATATAATGGCTCATGGGGTGCTATAAATGACCTTGAGGTTTGCAATGACCTTGATAGCCAGCAAAATACACATAATAACCTGCAAAAACAATTCGTAATGATGTCATTGCCTTACATGGCATCATCCTCTACAGAAGGAAACACAACTATTACTTACTCTGTAGATAAACAGTTCCCATTGGCAACATGGATGGCTGGAATAACTCAACGTTACCATACTTATTGCGTGGCACTTTTCCATCTACTGCTGGTGGAGGAATATACATCTCTGTTTGCCATTTACCATAAAGTGATAGATGAGGCGTAATGGTCTTATTCTGAAGAAAGGAAGAACAAATATTTAGACATTTATACATGGACAGGACTTCACATAGAAAATGTTTGCTTTTCACAAACAACCTGAGATATATAAATATTTGATAAGGTGGAGGTTTGGGTTTGGTTACTTAACATAACTAACATACTTAACATAAGATGCATATGAGAATATAGAAATAGCAGCAACATGAAAAATACAAAACATGTGTAACATGTGTATTTAAATTAATTTGTTCAAACATCTGGCAACATCCAGTCAAGGTATATGCAAAGCCTACAGTAAATGTGCAGGTTAAGATCGAAGCTCTAAAACTCTCACTGCCAAAAGATAAGTCAGGATTGAGAGATACAGGAAGGAATTCCTTTATGCCATAACCTTAATAAATGGTTCTTTGTGTATACCATTACACATACATGTACATACAATGACTGTTGGATGAGTCACTGTATGTACAAGGCCCATGGCTGAAATGTTGTATGCGCCAGTAAATCCATTGGCTCATTGCCGTGTGGCAATACAGTCCCAAAGGCTCATTGTGCATGAATACTGACGCAAGATTGAAAGGAAAAGTTTGTGAAAATGATGGTGTTATCCCATTCAGTGACACCGCCTCTCTGTTGACCCGTGGAACGAAAAATGAAAACATTTTAGGACCACATGCCGTGTTCTTTGCTATATTCCAGGGGAGTAGTCAATTTAACCATAAAGCAAGAACCTTGCAATATGCGTCGACTGGGTTGGGCTAATATAGCAGGCCATAAGATCGGAAGGTGCTCTCATGGAAGGAGACTAGGGACGCTTCGCAGCTCCCATGGTGTCGCAATAACATGTTTTCATGCCATCTGGGCAATCATCAGTTGCGGTGGTGATCTTGGCAGATCAGTGTGTCTCATGGTTGAGGTGCCAAATAGGGGTAGGTTTGAGTGACCGGGTTGGTTATTCTTGGGTGATTTGGTCCTCGAGTAAGGAGAGTGTCCAGGGTTTCATCTGGTTCCTCAACGAAACCAGAATCTTCTGGGACGGGGTTTCTCTTGGGCTTGGGAAGTTTTGCCCGTACGATCATTTCCCGTATGTTTTTGGCTTTTTTGTAAGCAATGAGGGGTGGTTTTGGGAAGATATCCCTGAGTTGTTCATTGCTTTGGATGAGGTGCCATTTCCTGTTGACTGCTCGTCTCAAATCACGGTGGTTAATTGCCGGATTATAGGTGGTGCTAAACACCAGGGGTTGTTCCATTGTTCGGGTGTTGGGTTGCGGTTTGTGAACCAGGTTGGATCGGTTGGCGGGAGATACTTTCCTTGTTGCAAGGTCGATCTCGGGTTTCGAGTAGCCTCTTTGGAGAAGTTTTTGTGAGAAGTTTTTGAGAATGCGTTGAATACATGGGGTGGGTGGGAAGACATTCGATGTAGGTATTGGTATGTTTCCGTGGGTTTTCGGTAGACTTTGGTGTCTAGTATACCCGTTGAATGGAAACGATTACCTTTGAAAATGGTGAGGTCAAGGTAGTTGATGGAGGTGAGGGAGGCTTCGTAGGTGAATTTTAGGGTAGGGTGGGTTTGGTTCAGCTGGTTGATGAAGTTTTGGAATTCCTCCAGATTGCCGTCGTAGATGACAAGTATGTCATCTCGGTATCGCCACCAGGTTAGGATGTGTTCCGCTTGTTCAAGAATTTTCTTTTCGAAATCGTATAGGGTGATATCACAAATTTCGGGGCTCGCTGTGGAGCCCATTGCACAACCGATTTGCTGGAGAAAGAATCTGTTCCCAAATTGGAAACAATTTCTTCCCAAGATTAATTCCAGTAGTTCTCGGATGTAGTTGGTGGGTGGTTTTGTGATACCATAGGTGTGACTGGTTAGGTCGAGGGCTTTGCATACACATTGAATCGCTTCTTCTTGTGGATGTTTGTGTACATGGAAACTACATCAATACTAGTGATCAGAACATTGGAGGGAAAGGTTTTCTCTTCTAGTTTCCGCAGGATGTCTGCTGTATCGCGGACATACATGTAGGTTGGTTGAGCGGTAACTATCGGTAAGAGGAAGTAGTCAATGTATTCTGAGATTTTGGCCGTTGGACTTGAGCATCCACTGATAATTGGTCGCCCGACGAAGGGTTGCCCAGTTGGGGGCTGTTTGTGTATTTTCGGTAGAAAATACATTGTTGGGCAATCGCAGTGGTATTTGAGTGGGTCCAGGTAGGCCAGGGTGTGGCGGTCGATGTAGTTTTGGTTGTACATTTTAGTCAGGGTGAAGTGGACCATACTGATGGTCGCGGGGGTTATGTCCTGACTTAGTTCCAAGTAGTGTTTAGATTCGAGGTGTTTAAATCCGACAGATCGGTAGTCAGATTGGTTGAGTATGCAGATTCCTCTACCCTTGTCATATGGTTTAATGACGATTTCGGGGTTGTTTTTGAGGTTGCGGAGTGTGGTGGTTTCTAACCTTGTCATATTCCTCTTCTGATTTCTCAGACGGATATGGGCTAGTTCGGCTTTTGTGGCTTCCAAATAGGTGTTGAGCGTATTGCTCTGAGTGGTTTTTGGATGCCAGGTGGAGGGTGGTTTGAACGGGTGGTTCAGGGGTGGTTTGTGGTGCATAATGTATGCGGTTCGCATCCGTTTTTCGAATGTGGTAATAGCACTCAGTAGAGTAGATCTGGTTGGTTTAGCTGGAGTTGGAACATAACTTAGACCTTTTCCTAATGCAATTTTCTCGACTGGAGAAAGAGTTACATTGGATAGGTTGGTTATGAATTGTTTGCTGTCCTCCGCTAAACTAGTCATTAGACTTGTAGGTTGGGTGCTCAGGTTAGAGCTGTGGCGGGAGAAGGTTTTGCCTTTGGTGGAGTTCCGTGATTGTTTGCTCGATTTGTGGAATTTTCGTTTTGCCATAGTTGGTGGGTGTTATAACAATATGATTCCCTTATTGTGGGAGGATATATTGCAAAACTGGAGATTGGCTTTAAACGACCGTTGTCTTTGTCTCTTTTTTGGCAATGAAAATAGTCCTTGTCCAGCAAGGCCCTGAAATTTAATGGCCCTTTGGTACTTAAGCAACTTTTTAGCTGGCATTCCATGACAATTGAGTAAATAATCCCTGGCCATGACCTCACAGGGTACTCCCCACTTACAGAACATTACATCAGAGAACAGGCAATGATGTCCTATCTTAAGTTTTTACTTAAGAGTCACATCATCCTCCATTCAGGACCTACCCGGTAGCACCTTTCTTATTCTGGACATAACTGTTTAAAGGTTATGTTCTGCTTTCTCAGAAGCATTTTAGCCCTCAAGTCAACCTGTCTGCTGAGGACCATCTTCTGCTACGTCAGAATGATCATTACCTGAGTCAATATCTTTACTCCTGGATTTCTTCTGAAAAGTCAATAACTGTGCACCATTTGAATACTTCATACAATGAATACATTATACTTTGACCTGAACTTTCACCTACATGTACAGTAGCTGCATTCTAGCTCCGACAGCATCAAAATGCCTCTTTTCAATCCATTTCGTTGCAATCCATGTTGCATTGCCTTTGTGTCTGTAAAAAAATGTCTTTTTTTATAATCTCAATGGCTTTTTTCTTGAAAAAAATAAAAACTCTTTACCTTTTTTGGTCTAGATTTCACAGTTTTGTACGGTTGTTCATCAGACTTAATAGCTAAACCTTGCTTCAACCAGGTTTCCCTTGAATGCAACTAGGAGGAAATCAAATATAAAATATGTCAGACAGATAGGCCACAAGAGTTCCCTAGACCACATCTTGCTTTAAGTTCAATTTAACCACTTCACGCCGGGACCTCTGAAATCAGAGAGCAGTTGGTTTTTCTTTGCGACGGGGCTCTCCGAATCTGGGCACCACTATTGTCCACATTTTTAACAAAGACTCTTTTCAGCATAGAACAGAGCAATACGAATTATGACGAAGACCCATTTTGACACAAGTTGCCACCCCAAGAAAGATAGTGGACTATTATGGAAGATCTGAATAAGTTAGTTGGGAGAACCCTGGTATCTTAAAACAGAGCTTTTATCTCACTACTTCAAAAAATTCAAAAGCACTTTCTGATCTTTGTTCATTTTGAAAAAAAAAAGTCTATATGCACTTGGATTTATCCCTAAACTTCTATAGTTGTTTGCATTTGTTGGCATCTAAAGAAGAAAATTTATGTATCCCCAGAAATAAACATGTACAGGAGTTAATGGTAAAGGTGAATTGCTCCTAATTGGCACCCTCATCTAGGCAAATAGGTTGCAAGGGTTTTCTATCTCCTAGCGGCACAGATATAAGTAGTTGATGCAGCCATTATTGTTCCAACTTTGATGTAAGCTTAACCACAACATGTACCAGTATCTACCCTCTTTGGCAGGGTCTTGTAGCCCAGAGTGGGGGCCTACATGTATGTGCCCTACCGTATGTGATGTAAGCTTTTAAAAAATTCAAACAAATAAAAGACAAACTGACTGGGAACTTTTGAACAATGTTGAAAAATGGCAGAGAAAACTTTGACTGGACCAGGTCTTGAACCCAAGAAGGCCATCATTAAAGGGCTGGATAGCTCTGATGGAAAGAGTGCTGGTACATTTGATATTGTTCAGTGGAAAGATTGTAGTGAATGTCTCTTATTGCCTAAGCAATTTCTGGTTTACCGGTACATAAAGTAAATTTGGTTGACTGGCAAATTCATACATGAGTGGCTCATAGGTATATGTAATTGTAGGTTGTTTTTAACACCCAATCAGATAAGCAAACTTTATTTTTGGGGTTGTATTCCCCTTTTAATGAGGAGTAATGCAAATGCAACTTAAAAAGTGCCCTACTTTTTGAGTTGCATTTTTGATGCATTTGGGTCAGCAATCCAGCCTTAGCTCTCTCCACCCTATCATGTTTGTCTTTTTAATTCTGGCACAGCTATACGTAAGGCCATGTCCAAAATGGGGTTACAGGGCTATAGCTAGGGCTATGTTCTTGGCATTTCCTTGCATTTCCAATAGGGGGAAGACACAGACCTAGCTCTAGACGCCCATTTCGGACACGGCATAACTTACTGTCAACTCCCCTTTGCAATCACAAATTCTGGGTCACCGGTCAATCCACCACAATACTGTATATGTAGTGAAATCAACATACCCGCATGCCTGGAATCAATCATTTGGAAAAACCTAAATCAAAGTCTATGTTCTAGAGGACACAAATGCAAGTAAAACTAGAGCTTCGAGCTTCGCTTTTCTGCCTTTTGTGACTTCATGGTGACATCGTATAGGGCCTATTTGCCAACCAAATTTGAAGCTTTGACTACTTTTAAAAAAGAAAAAAGAAAGACTTTGGCCATTGAGCGGTTTTGAACCCCTGGTTGCCATTATTGCTGACTTCATCACCCTAATGCATGTTGTGCACAAAATCTATGGGGCTAGGTTATAATTGAATAAAATAATTAAAAACTGAAACAATACCCAATGAACACATAACTTCACAGTTTGCATATCTGGCTCAAGATCTACCTGCTCACCAAATTTTGACGCGATCAGCCTGTGGTTTATATGCAAAATAAAATATCGCGATTTGATGACGTCATGATGACATCATCGATTTTTTCATTAAAGGGTGGTTGTTTATCCTATAGCAAAAAGATATAATAAAAAATGATCTGTTGGCCAAATATGGTGTATTGAATGTGAAATTTCGAAAAATACATTGCCTCATTAATATTTATGAGATGACGCCACAGTCACATGATGGCATTTTTGATGTATTGATCTCATCGGAACTATGGTTGCAACATGATTGGCATTTAAAATTTGAAACTTTGCGCACTTGCGAGGGAAAAAAAGAAGAAAAAAAAAACATAACAAAAACAAAGGCTTTTCTACAAAAGTGCAGAAAAGCAAAAATAAAATAAAATAGGAACACAAAAACATACGGTATGGACACAGTCCCTTGAGTACACAGCTTCTCCTTTACAGTAACCCAAAACTGCTGGTGATTCTGGAAAGAGTGCTTCAAATTTTAATAGATGGCGCTTGAGAACATACCTATGAAAAAAAAAGAAAAATGTGCATTCAAAGTGGCCACATTCAAACTTAGAATCTCCTGAAATACATTGTAATAGCATGAAAACCTAAAAATCAAAGAATCACTGGTCTCTGAAAGGCCCCTCATGAAAAAAAGCCATAGTGACTTTAAGGAACCAGCTGAAAAAAATGTTATTGACTGGGATAATGGGTAACATACATGTACATGTGCATGCTATGATGCTGAACAAGTGCTGTTTTGTTTGGGTGCTGGCCTTGCAAGTGGTATGGTCTTCCAGTGCAAGAGGTACTGGCCTAGTGCAAGAGGCTGTTGGGTTTTATGGATATACACTACAGTATGTAGATGTGGCAGAAAGTACAGCTGGTGCTTGCAGCTCTAAAAACGGATTCTCCGATAACAAGCAGTAGCAGTAGTAGGCTTTTTCTACTGTGCGGAAAAAACATGGTTGCGTGACGACTGTGAAGCGACATAGAAAAAAGATGGCTGACCAAAAAACATTTGCATATGGGGTCAGAGTTGAGTGCAACACACATTGATCTCCATAATAAAGACTGGATAGGACAACGCATCAAATGCGCATCCGCGTGTGATGTTTCGTCAGGAGGGTAAAGCCGTGTCCGCACTGGACTTATTTTTTACCGAGCCCGTGGGTAACATTCCGATGGGTAAATCTTCCCGGCGTCTGCACTTGGACTTTTTGACTCGGGTAAACTAACCGAGACGATCGGTAAAACTAACCGACTCATGTACATGTGCATGTACTCTAGGTACACAAACACGTTGTTACCCTGCGCCCGCACGAGTCTTGCATACAGTAACGTAACATGCGGGGCGCCGGATGTGGTTTTTTACCGAGTCATTTACCGCGACGTCGTGTCCGGATTGGACTTATCGACTCGGTTAAACTGACCTGGTCAATTTAACCGGGCAGAAGTTGGTCGGTTAAACTACCCACTGGAGTCGGGTAAGTTACCTGGGAGGAAAACTTCCTGGGCTGTCCGCACTGGTTTTAAAATGGTCAATTTACCCATTTGCTCGGTTAGTTTAACCATTTTAAGTCCAGTGCGGACGCGGCTTAAGAAACATACGTGTCGTTTTGCTGCACGCACACATTTGAATGGACATTTCAAAGAAGTGAACAAATTTTTTTTCTTCAAATAGTCATCTTTTGAAGAAAAATTAACATATACGAATGAATTAGGAAATTTCACAAGAACAATGGTCAAAGTATGCGCAGCAGTGAATTGGCCGGAGATGGACGGAAAAGTGAGCCGTAAGAAAGGAATAAGTTTTCACAAGTAAGTTGTTGGTTAGCCCAGTAAACTCCTTTGATACTGCATACTGCTTATTGATGACTGAGTGTTTTCATTTATGGCATAATGACCTGCAGCCGATTTCACGAAACTCCAAATGTTGCGTACGCAACATTTTGTTGCGTAACTTACGCAACATTTTGCTTCCTTTTCTAAATATTGCTGAAAAGAGCCATTGTGGCGGAAGACTTACGCAACATTTTACGTTTCGTAACTTACGCACTTTTTCTTGAAATCGGCTGCTGTGTTGTTTCAGCAGTGGTCAAATAATCATTAACATTATAGGCCGTAAAATCATCTTTAAAGAAGGGGTTTTTCCGGGAGAAGGCCAAGCCTATCCTCCTCCCCGCATAGCCATAGGCCTACCATTTACTTAGGCTACGGTTGTTATCCCCATCTACCAATGTCGGATGAAGGATAATGACCGAACAACTTTAATAACAAGTAATCATTGACAACTGCTGTGATTTGGGGTCACCCAAAAGCTGAATCCACCCCTTGAAAACATCATCATCCCTTCTTCCTTTCTCCCTCAGCCAAACAACAGGAAAACGGATGTCTTACTCTTCAAACATCTATACAACCGAACTAACTGTGCAAAATTCTCATTGTTTAACTTTTTCCCCAGATTTGTTAACTCTCTTTCAAGTTATATTCGTGATCTTTGTCAAGAACCTTCTCCTAAATTTTTCCTCAATGCCCTACGTGATCACCTTTTCTTCCAAGACCCCATCTCAAAATCCTTTTAGAAGACACATAGACCCCTTTTGCAATTGATCTGTTATTTATATATATATATATTTTATTATTGTTATATATGTATTTTTATTTATCTATTTATTTCTATTTATATTATTATTTTACCTTTCCTTTTTCCGTTCTTCTCTTTCTTTCTCTTCTTTGTTCTTTCTTTTCTTTCTTCTTCTTTCTTTCTCTTTTTTTATATACGGTATATATTTATTTCAAATATATATTTAATAGTCGTTATCATAATGAAATCTCTATCTTTTTAAAGATTTATTATTTAATTCGGTAATTGGTATATTTGGCATATTTGTAATTTAGTTACCGGTAGTTCTTTTTCCATATACATGTATATATTTTATATATATACATTTTTTTTTCTCTATTTTTTTTCTTCTGTCATCCAATTAGTTTGGAGAGCCCCCTGACAGAAACTAGTTTCTTTTGGGCAATCCTTTGGGAGTTAATTGGTTGTTTCTGTTATTGTTGCTGTTGTTGTTTGTTTTAATTGTTTGATTTATTTCTATTTTCTTACTTGTGTGCTGTGATTTGAATGCTGTACATGTACCCCGAAAAATGAAAAAAAAATTAAAAAAAAAAAAAAAATTGGAAACAGTAGGCCTATCCAAATAAGTTTTAGATACTACTATATGTCTAGTAGCCTACTAATTTTCCTTTATGTTGTCCACAGGTGGTTTTCTGGAATTGACGGGAAGCCAGGATTATCTCAACAAGGTTACAAACTTCCAAGGGTCCAAGGATCACGATTGTGATGATAAATATAAATGCTGCTCAATTACGTTAGATGGTACGAGCATTCATGAGTTTGTTGAGTGCGACCATCCAACCAATCCAGAAGATGGTTGGCTTTGTTGATCTAGGTGAAACCATTGTAATAATGGTTGTTGGTATTTTGGTAGGTGGAAAGTACCCCTTGGATACCGTGGATATCACTGGTGACTAGCCTTATAACAATGTGCAAATAAATTGCTTTGCTTTTTGTCAATTTGCAATAAATTGTGCAAGCATTCAATGAATGAAAAAATGTTCGTCCGGCAGTTTTTTGTTTTTTATTCCTGAAGTTGCTCAGAAAAGTTAAGATAAACACGCTAAACAAAATAATCAAGAAATGATTACAAAAAAAAATATGTTTGAGTGCATCATGCTCCTTCCTAGGCAGTGTTAAAAGCACTGTGAATTACTTAAATGAAGAGGATATAAAAATAAAAACTCAATTGTTTCCGGCACCTTATATATAATTACTCGTTCCTACAACTACAAGGTAGGCCAAATTCATCCACAGCCAAGCGAGTTAACTTTTACCATAGAGCAAGATGCTCCAACCAACATACACAACTCTACCCTCCTGAAGCGTTGCGTGCCACCAATGTTCGACCGTATGTTTTGTGCACGAGCAATGCGCGGTGTCCTATCAAGGCTTTATTCAATGGCAACACACTCATTGGCATGTCCCTGTGTTGCCGAATGAGGGCGCTACAGTAGCCCCCTTCCAGATGATGAAAGAGGGGAAAAAATAGAAGGATGAATGAACCAGCGATAAACCGGTATAAAAAAACACATCCAGCCGATGTTGATGACTTCCATATAATGCCTTGGCCAACAGACGTGTCATCCAGATCTGGTTGTCCTGTCAGCAGGTGGCGCTTGAGGCTGTGTTGCAAGCAGTAGAGGTGGCACGAGTGTAAAGAACCATCCCCCCCCCCCCACAGGCCACTTGGTGCGGGCGAACACTGGACTCCCCTCTGGGAAGATGTGGACTAGTCTGCTACAGTCTTCAGTATCCTCTGGGCAACATATTCATGAAGCCTTTGTGTTCCTCAGAGGGAGTTTTGGGTCCTCCTTTGTGTAAACCTGGGCATTTTTGGCGGGGTGGTTTAAAAACCTCAGGGAATGGAATGTTGGGTTGAGTCAGTCCTGGGGTTCTGTGGAAACAACATCGGGTGGAGGGTGTGGACCCTCGGCATGTCCCTGGTCGGAGATGTTCTGTTTCTTACCTTCTCTTGGGTTGCCATTTGCTTCTCATTTGTCCAATTAAAGTAAGTTCGTTCCTTTTCTTTAGGGGAAATTTGGGGTCAATATTTGTTTCTTCCTCTCTGTACCGGACACCAAACAAACACCCTGGCTATATCCATTTATCTACAGTAAATTGGGGGCGTTATCCCTAGCCTGATTTCTCTACTCTAGTCCTTTTTTTGTCATTGTAGTTATCCCTGCATTACTTAGATTTAATAAATAATCCCTTGCACCAGAAGTTAAATTTTCCTGCATTTTCTAGTTTTCTTTTCTTTCGGTATGGCTCGACTTCGTTACACGAGTAATGGCAAAACGTCCTCATGCAAAGGCGAAGTGTTGGCATGGAATGGCGAAGTATCGGCATGGGAAGGCGAAGTGTCTGCATGGAATGGCGAAGTATGGGCATGGGATGGCAAAGTGTCTGCATGGGATGGCGAAGTATCAGCATGGGATGGCGAAGTAACGGCATGGGATGGCGAAGTATCGGCATGGGATGGCAAAGTGTCTGCATGGAATGGCGAAGTATCAGCATGGGATGGCGAAGTAACGGCATGGGATGGCAAAGTATCGGCATGGGATGGCAAAGTGTCTGCATGGGATGGCGAAGTGTCTGCAAGGGATCTCAAGTTCTCTTGTTTAAGGTGTACTGCGATCTGGTGATATAAAGTCTAGATGACGAATCTCACAAGGGGAGTGTCTGTCGGGCCTGGAGTGCAGCGCATGAGTGAGCGGCTTGTGGTCAGTGAAAACACAGAACTGATGACCTTTAAGCATGTGCCTGGAATGGTGTATGGTCAGGTACTCTGCAAGGAGCTCTCGCCCAAAGGTGCTGTACCATGACTCAGTGCTGTATCGTGACTGCCTTGCTGGAGGACCCCGCCAACTGCCGTGTCTGACACATCAAATGGGGGCGCCAAATGAGGGTGCTGCAAGGTACTGGCCTCTCAGTGCAAGAGGTACCGGCCTTCCAGTGCAAGAGATACTGGCCTTTCAGTGCAAGAGGTACTGGTCTTTAAGTGCAAGAGGAACTGGCCTTTCAGTGCAATGGGGACTGGCCTTTCAGTACAAGGGGTACTGGCCTTTCAGTGCAAGAGGTACTGGCCTTTCAGTACAAGGGGTACTGGCCTTTCAGTGCAAGGGGTACTGGCCTTTCAGTACAAAGGGTACTGGCCTTTCAGTGCAAGAGGTACTGGCCTTTCAGTACAAGGGGTACTGGCCTTTCAGTGCAAGAGGTACTGGCCTTTCAGTACAAGGGGTACTGGCCTTTCAGTGCAAGAGGTACTGGCCTTTCAGTACAAGGGGTACTGGCCTTTCAGTGCAAGAGGTACTAACCTTTCAGATTCAGTGCAAGAGGTACTGGCCTTTCAGTTTCAGTGCAAGAGGTTCTGGTCTTTCAGTTTCAGTGCAAGAGGTACTTGCCTTCCACTGCATTTGAGCTTTGCAATAATGTAAAAGAATAAATCACTTACAAATTATGATTCTTGTATTCCAAAATACTCGTAGGCAGTGGCCTTTCTTGTAGTTGATCTATAAAACAAATGGGATATATAAGAAAAATGTATGTATGTACAAGTAATGTCTCCCATGATTAGGATGAGAGAGAAGGATAATTGAACGTACTGCCGTGTGAGGGATGACTTTTTATGAATCAGACTTAAGTGAATGTTGCCTCTACCGTCTGCTGAATTCCTGGCACTCAAAAAAAACCAATAGCCACTTTGTGCCAATAATTTAGAGCATTGGTGATGTTGCTATGTCCTGGGCCCAAAGAATCCAGACACCGCTATTATCAACATTCTAAACAAAGACTCTTTTCAGCCTACCTCAAAGCAATGTTTAGCATGGCAAATACTTAACAACATGACATACTGTAAGTTGCAGATTGCCAGATTAGTAACAATGGTGCTTTGGGGGGGGGATGTTACTGTGGCACGGCCACGGAAGACAGCATGTTGGTATGTACCATATCCCCAACACTTGCAAGACAAACCAGTGGAAATCCATGCATACACGCATACACCCTGCATACACGGCATACTGCATGCTTGGATCGAGCCGAGTAGACTCTAAAATACCGTAAACCATATCAACAGAACAGTGAATGGGATAACATCATCATTTTCACCAACCTAAAAATAGACCACAGAATTTCACTTAGTTCAGCATTTGTAGCTTTTCTGCATCCCCCGGGAAATCCCGTAACTCGGCACATGTGGGCTAATGGATGGATATATTGTTACAACAAGGTTTTAAAACAACTTACCATTGAACTGAGCATCTTCCATGTCATCTCTTTGGACATGTTTGGTACTATATGGTTTTAATGTATTTTCCCACCAGGTGGACTGAGCTCTCAGTTTTTTAGTCTCAAACATCCACTTGGAGGCATACCTCTTGGTAACATCCTTCAAACAATTGTCTGTACAGGTAAATGTAGAAAATAGTGAATTAAGCGATAGGATAACAATGTGGGGATGTTATAACAAACATTTGGTGTCATGCTATTCACTTGTTGCCATTGACCATACAGTACACATTCAATTAAGTCGCAACATTTCAATAAACAAAGTAAACAAAGGCAAACTGACTTGGAAATATAATTATTATGTCTTAAAATTTAGTGGGCCTGACGTTTCGATCCTAGCAGGACCTTTCTCAAAGGCAGAGTGACAAGGACAAAACAGATACATGTACACGGAGGAAGGGGGGGAGTGAATAGGACACGGATGAGAAACAAAGGACAAAGAGTGAAGCTGGTAGGGAGAGATCAAAGGGAAGGGCAAGCGGTGGGGTAGGGATTAGTGAGAGTAGGGGGAAGATCAAAGAGAAGGGCAAGGAGTAGGGTAGGGATTACTGACAAGAGGGGGAAAGATCAAAGAGAGAAGTGTGAAGGACTGAACACAAAAGAAGGATTATCAGAAAGCTGCATGGTGTTAGTCATTACCCTCCTGGATGTTGAGACCATGTGGTTGAATAGTCCGAAGACGCTTCATCAACATTTTCTCACGGCTAAGACGGACAGCATTGCTACGGTGACCAAGTGATTCTATGCCCAGTACACTCATATCTGATATCGAATGATCAGGGAGATTGAAGTGATACCCAACAGGGGTGTCCATTTTACCGGTTTTGATAGTAGACCTATGGCCATAGATCCGTTTTTTGAGGGTGTTTTTGGTCTCGCCAACATACTGAATATTACAAACTCTACAAGAGATGAGGTATATGATGTTTGAAAACGCTCCAGCTGTTCTGAAAGCCAGTACAAGGATCTAAGTGATGAGATTGAGAAAGGTCTCTCTAACCTCAATTCTGTTCTCACCGACAGGAGAAACAAGAAGATTGGTGGCCTTGTTGCCAAACAACGCAGACACAACCGCTTCAGACGCAGTCCCCAGTCTACACCTTTACCCCCCACTAACACTGTTGTCAACCTTTCCTCTTCTTCTCTAACTGACGCAGAGCATACGTTACTTTCCAAGGGCTTGAACTTTTGTCCAACTCCCCCCAAAGTTGACCAAGTAATGCTCAGTCAAGATCTCACTGAGTATTACCGCAGACTTCGTCTGACTGAGTTCTTCTTCGATTCTGGCTCCCGTAAAGAAGAACCTTTCCGAGTAAAAAGCACCTGGGTCCCCCCCAAGAACCGTGTTCCAGCCCTTGAAACGTATGTGCAAGCAGTCAGTTCTCAAGTTTCCAACTCCTCTCATCTTACCCGTAAGCCCCACGACAATCTCCCTAGGGAAGAACGTCTTGCTCTCAACACTCTACGTTCCCGCGGTGACATCATTATCAAGCCAGCAGATAAAGGGTCAGCCGTAGTAATCATGGATCGCCAAAAATATATTGATGAAGCCAATCGCCAACTCAACAATCCCCAGCACTATAAATGTCTGGACTCTAACCCCACTGGCAAATTTTCAGAGCAAATTCAGGAAGTTTTGCCAGATTCTACCTTCTCCCGAAAATTCACAAGGCCAACAACCCAGGTAGACCCATCATCTCTGGCAATGGTTCACCTACGGAACACATATCTCTTTTCGTTGACTCTTTTCTCAAACCCTTGGTTCCCCAAATTCCCTCATACGTCCATGACACTCCCGACTTTCTGCGAAAGTTGGAAAGTGTCAAGGATCAAATTCCTGCCACGGCCGTAATTGGTACTATTGACGTCTCCTCTCTATACACTAACATCCCACAGGAAGAAGGCATTCAAGCTTGCTCCTCGGCCCTGGCCAAGGGAAAACAGTCTTCTCCACCCATCTCCAACATAACCACCCTCATGAGGCTAGTGCTGGCCAAGAATAATTTCTCCTTTCTTGGCAAGCACTATCTTCAAGTGCATGGCACTGCCATGGGCACGCGCATAGCTCCTTCCTTTGCATGCCTCTTCATGGGTGACCTTGAGGAACGCATGCTCAGTGAGGCTCCATGCCGTCCCTGGATTTGGTGGAGATACATAGATGACGTGTTCTTCATTTGGACTAGGGACGGTAGCAGCTTGAATGCTTTCTTTGACCACATCAATTCCTTCCATAGGACTATCAAATTCACATGGGAGCAGTCTCTCCAGCAGACCCACTTTCTGGACGTCACCGTCCGGAAAGACCTCAATACACTCACTACTGACTTGTATTCTAAGCCCACCGACACTCATCAATATCTCCATTCCTCCAGTTGTCACCCTAGACACTGTAAGACTGGTATAGCTTACAGCCAGGCCCTAAGATTGAGGCGCATATGTTCCAATGAGTCTGACTTTCGCCGCCATACACGTGTATTGGCCAGTAACTTGGTTGCTAGAGGCTATAGTTCTCGCCAAGTGAAGAACTCCATTGCTAAAGTCTATTCCATTCCCAGAAGTTCGGCACTAAAACAAAAGCCACCAGGTCCCAAGGACAAGGAAGATAACTAAGGAAAACCACCATATTCTCCACACTTCAGATCGTCTGGCTGAAGCCATTCCTAATTCGCCTGTTTTGGCTTTCAGGCGCCCCCGTAACCTGCGTGACTTAATTGTCCGAGCAGAGGTTCCCCCTTTGGACTCTTCCCCTCCAACCAAATTTGGTACATTTAAGTGTACCTCGAAATGCATTGTTTGCAAGACACATGTCAAGGAAATAGACTCTTTCAATGGTCATTCTTCTGGAACTACCCACACGACCTATGGCTCTATCACGTGCACTACCTCAAACATCGTATACCTCATCTCTTGTAGAGTTTGTAATATTCAGTATGTTGGCGAGACCAAAAACACCCTCAAAAAACGGATCTATGGCCATAGGTCTACTATCAAAACCGGTAAAATGGACACCCCTGTTGGGTATCACTTCAATCTCCCTGATCATTCGATATCAGATATGAGTGTACTGGGCATAGAATCACTTGGTCACCGTAGCAATGCTGTCCGTCTTAGCCGTGAGAAAATGTGGATGAAGCGTCTTCAGACTATTCAACCACATGGTCTCAACATCCAGGAGGGTAATGACTAACACCATGCAGCTTTCTGATAATCCTTCTTATGTGTTCAGTCCTTCACACTTCTCTCTTTGATCTTTCCCCCTCTTGTCACTAATCCCTACCCTACTCC
Source organism: Luidia sarsii (assembly GCA_949987565.1). Taxonomy (NCBI): domain Eukaryota; kingdom Metazoa; phylum Echinodermata; class Asteroidea; order Paxillosida; family Luidiidae; genus Luidia; species Luidia sarsii. The sequence continues at coordinate 20,163,997 of OX465103.1, read as the reverse complement.
TTGCCCTTCTCTTTGATCTTTCCCCCTACTCTCACTAATCCCTACCCCACCGCTTGCGCTTGCCCTTCCCTTTGATCTCTCCCTACCAACTTCACTCTTTGTCCTTTGTTTCTCATCCGGGTCCTATTCACTCCCCCCCCTTCCTCTGTGTACATGTATCTGTTTTGTCCTTGTCACTCTGCCTTTGAGAAAGATCCTGCTAGGATCGAAACGTCAGGCCCACTAAATTTTAAGATTTACATTTTGGTAATTTTAGTCAGTAAGCAGTTTGCAACATTTTTGTATATCACCATAATTATTATGTACACAATTAGAAAAATTGAGTCAACTGGGATTTGAAGCCGAGACCTCTTTAGCTTAATGTAGAAAAGTACTCTTACTACCTGAGCTATCCAGCCCTTAGATGGCTATACCATCTAAAGCCATGTTCTCACAGGACTTAATTTTATCAAACTACCGAGGCTGAGTGGAAGAATGACAAAATTAAGTCAAGTGGGGACGCTTGGTAAAATGACGTCCCTATCAAGTTACTGCTACCGTGATGTAAAACTAGGGACGAAAGGAGTAGCGGAAGACTTCTGCCTGTGATGTTAAACTACCGCGACCGCACTGTAAAACACTTTGTAAACAGCAGCTTCCTGTGTTATGTCACCACTGCACAGAAATGGCTAGTGGGAGCGCAAAAGTGGTGGTATGATTCCCTGACGCCAACACGCAATGCAAATGCATGTACTGTACATCAGTCAGTTCAAACCAAAAAAGAGGACGCATGCTCCGTCTCCAAACATTCCATGGAGAATCAAAATAGGAGACGCTCGGAGGTGCCGTTGAATTTTGCCATACTACTGAAGAAGCCATGATTTTGTCCAATATTCACGTGGCATTGACGTGTCGTACTCAGTACATGTACATGTACAGTAGCTGACTATACAACGTTACGATTTCAGCACGCAAAGTACGTCAGGGTACACGTAATATCCTTCGTAGGTCAAAGGTCGCTGTACACAGCGCCCTCAATAATCAGACATTCTTCTTGCTGCACGGGGAAAAAACATTCCTTCGGAATAAAAATAAGCCCATGTGGGAATGCACGGTAGACTAGCATTCAGGAATGTCACGGTAAGTTACCTCGTGGCTGTGGAAGAAAAAGTCCCGTGATAACACGGCTTAAGAGCAGTAAGAGCACTGGTATACAAAACCAGAAGTCTCAGGTTGAAAAATGGGGGCGCAGTAAGATGCATTGAAGTAACTGTATGTAACCAGGTATCAATGACCCCATTCATTCTGACGCATTGTTTAATAAAATACAACATAGAAAACACTGCAACACACATATTGTTGTTTTGCACATGAATAGTGACCTATCATCTTGATACTGAACATAGTCCTAATCTTGCATTGTGCAGGCCAAACTCTCCTTGAAATACATTCTGTCTCATACAAAATCTTTGCGTAGCATGCAAAAATTTTGCATGACCAAAATGACCAAAATGCAAATTTAAAGAAAATACATGGTTGTGCGACATAAAAACATATGATTACAGGTGAATCAATTTCAACATTTACGATTGAATAACTAAATGAAATTCAACCAAAAATCATCAGCAGAGCATTTGCTGAAGTTTTCCCTTTCCTTTTCACTGACTGCAGCATTGAATCAAATATTCCTTTTATTTTATTTTATAAGCAGTTGTATATTGAAATAAGTTCCGAGATATCAAAATTTTATAATGTTGCCTCAACAACACTCATTTACCATTATCAACAGCTAACACATAGCAAATTGGCTTTGTTGCATTTTGTTCACATAAATCTGGTCGGTTGATGTTGCCTCCAATACAATCTACAGATATCCACTTGTTCTCACTGCTGTTGTAAACTTCAATCCAACTATCACGACCTACAAGATAAATGAGAGTCACTTCAATTAACATAAATATTGTATGATTATAAACTGAACTGTTAATAGCATAAACAGTAAGCAAAAATATGCACAAATGTTTATTCATTAAACAAAAACGCTGCCATTGTAACATATTTTGTTCCTCATAAAATTGAGTGGGCCTGACGTTTCGATCCTAGCAAGACCTTTCTCTGCCTTTGAGAAAGGTCCTGCTAGGATCGAAACGTCAGGCCCACTCAATTTTATGATTTGCATTTTGGTAATTTTAGTCAGTAAGCAGTTTGCAACATTTTTGTATATCATATTTTGTACACATGTACCTATCATTTTTTTTAATCAGGCAGGAGCTTATTTTTGTGTATATCCTTCAATAAGACACATGCGATTCAGGCCTGCTACTAAATAATAATCCCAATACATCTGTAACACCTATATGCAAATATTTCCATCATATTTTCCTGCTCCGATTGAGGCTTTTCAGTGTCAGACTAATAGTAATCACTTTATGTTCCTCTTTATGTTGAAAATAGATGAGGGCAGTATTGACTACATCTAAATGAACAGCTGCTGCTCAAGCTGTTCGTACTAACATGTCTGACTCCACTAAATCACTGCAACATGTGCCTGGAAACACCAATAGTGATAGCCATAGCCATATAAAGTAGCAATCACATACATGTAAAAAAGTGATCACATCCCGTTAGTAACAAGAACTGTTTAGTCATGTTAACCTAAAATAAGGAAATATTACACAAGTAGACGGTAACTGGCAAATCCAAAACTTCAACTGTGGCCCAGGCTGAGCATAATGTACAGGTAGTTTTTATTTAAAAATAAATAAAACATTCTAAGCAGATGTTCCACCAACTAATGTCTTTGAATTAAAACAGGTGCTTACATAAGTTATAGAGTGGTATAAATATTTCCCAAGCATTTGGAAGCATTCAAGTGCAAATTGTGCATATCTAAGAGTAATTGGCTGCAATGATTACCAGTATTAATTATGTAAAAAGCACTTACAAGTACCAGTTGCTTCTAAATGGGCAGAATGGCTTGGACTGTCTTCTTCAGAGTCTGATGACAGAATGTGTCTATTGGATGCATTTTCTGCTTGTCTTGAAGTCTGGTCACAATATTCCATGCAATTGCTGTCTGAAATAACTCCTGTTGATACAGCATTCTTGTATCCCTCATGCTGAACTGAACTGCCATTACCAACTCTTTTCTTTGCTTTCAATTGGTCGGTCTTATATAATTCACCTGTCTTTGAGATATTTTTATTTATTTTGCTAAGTATACCCTGACCTTGTGTAGAACATTTATATATTCTAGTGTTTGAAGTTGATTTAATCTTGCTTGAAAGCTTTGCCCTTTTTCTGGTCTCAGTCTTGGTTGTTGATCCATTTCCAACCTATATAATGTAATGACAAAAACATATTAAGTAGAGACAATCAAACTAATCAATAACAATAAGCAATTCAAAAAAATCTGAAGAAATTATTCTTATATTAAATGATATTAATATTTAATTATATTAAAAGTTTCACACTAAAATGTTGCAAACTGCTTACTGACTAAAATTACCAAAAGGCAAATCATAAAATTTAGTGGGCCTGACGTTTCGATCCTAGCAGGACCTTTCTCAAAGGCAGAGAAAGGTCTTGCTAGGATCAAAACGTCAGGCCCACTCAATTTTATGAGGAACAAAATATGTTACAATGGCAGCGTTTTTGTTTAATGAATAAACATTTGTGCATATATTTGCTTACTGTATATGCTATTAACAGTTTAGTTTATAATCATACAATATTTATGTTAATTGAAGTGACTCTCATTTATCTTAAAGTGACTCTCATTTATCTCAAAGGCAGAGTGACAAAGACATTGAAACAGATACATGTACAGTACAACATTATGTTCCCCATCTACTTTACACGCATGTTATGTTCAATATGTTGGGAAACTAAAAACACTCTCAAAAAAATGAGTCTAGCCATAGGTCTACCATCAAAACTGGTACATGATTGGACACTTCTGTTGAGTGTCACTTCAGTCTCCCAAATCATTCTACATGTATATCAGATATGAGTGTAGAATCACAGGTCATCAGAGTAATGCTATCCATCTGAGCCAGGAGAAATTGTGGATGAAGCATCTTCAAGCAATTCAACCACTTGGCCTCAACATCAAAGAGGGGAATGTTTAACACATTTCCTAATGACCATAATCCTTTGTTTGTGTTCACTCCCCCACTTCTCCCTCTGTCTCTTTCCCTTTGAATTTTCCCCTTTTACTACTTATTCTCTACCCTACCTCTGCCCTTTCATTTGATATCACCCTATTAACTATCCTCTTTGTCCTCCGACTGTCATCCATGTTCTGTTTGCCCCTCTCAATTCATTTATGTCCTTGTCATTCTGCCTTTGAGAAAGGTCCTACTGTGATATAACTGTCAACATTGGAAATTTTAGAAACATTGTCTAGACCCTTTTAGGTCAACAACATACTGTACTTCATTAATTTCCATGAAACTTACCGGTACATGAAACGTACATGAAAAAGTGTATCTACAAGATTCTACATGTGCATTACTACTCAATATATTTAAAAAAGTACCGGTACCTTAAAAAGTAAAAAATAAATAAATAAATTACTGCTCAATACATTATAATAAATATGCTCAAATCACTTTTGATACAAATGGTGTTTGTTGTTGCTATAATACTGGTCAATGCCATAGTACACTTCTTAACAAATATGCAATCTTGTGCACTTACCTTACTTAGCATGGTGTACTTAATAGGAATTGGCTGAAAGGACTGTATTAGTCGTGCTTGGAGCCCAAGTGCTCTTAGTATGATCAAACAGATCTGCAAAGAACATCAATAAAAACACAGAAATACTGAATGGGCCAAAGGTACCAGTATTACAAAAGGGAACCCCTGAAATAGACTCTATGAAAGGTTTTGTATATCATTAGAACACGAATGTAAGGCTCTTTATTAATTGCATACCTGTGAAGTCTCCAGCTGAAAATGCATTTGTATTTGTTATTTATTTTAAAACGAAGATATACACAGAGAAGTGCAACTACAAGTACCGGTACATTGTTTTGCTTTTGTTATAAATATTTGTTCTAATCTTGGACTGATATTCAAGTCACAATTTATGAATGATTTACAGAGAAATACAGGCACATAGATGTGCATGTAGATTGTCAAAACAAAATTTGTTTTTCAGCTGTTCTCAGAAAGTCGCTAAGGTTTTTTTAAAAATAATGTTAAGCTATTTTTTTAATATTACTGTACATGTACCTCTATAATATGTAATATTTATGTCCTTGTATGCTTATTTGCAATGTTTGTTTTCTTTACTGGTCTGTCATAGCACTGAAGGAGAGCAACTAGACAGTGATTGAGTTTGTTTTTTTGTAATCCTGCAGGAGTGCTATTTGTTTGTTTTTCCTGTTAATTTGTTTCAAATCTCATTTTCAATGTGTAGTATACCGGTATGTAATAACTTGTCTTCCATATTTGGATTTATAGTATAGATTTATAGTTTTTATGTAATCTGCAATTCATGTTTGTATGTTTTTGAGTGTTCCTGCAAAAATAATAAATAAAATGAAATGAAATGAAACATTGCCATTTTGAGAGAACTGACAAAACACAGCATGGCTGTATGGCTACTATCATCAGGATTTGAATCAGTTAATCTTGTATGGGGTATGAAGCCCATTTTTCACTATAGCAAAAAACAAGGGTCCATTGTTATTGGCGATAGTCGTCTAGCACCTCTGCCTTTGGTAATTTTTCAACAGCCTTTCACACTACACTACACACGTTCGTAACCAAGGTACCATGTTAAGAAGGCTTTGCAGTGAGTGAGGTCAATGGTCAGGATTGTTTATACACTTCTTCGCTGGTACAGTATAGGCCTTTTTACACGAGCACTGAAAATGCATGTCTGCGAAAATTGCCGCCGGGTGTCTGGCGCAATGGTCGTTTGCGATTTGATCGCAGACATTTACACGGTACAACGCAGTGCGGTCGCAAACATCCCTTGCTTCACCGTATTTGGAGGCGAGGTCAGAGGTTATTATTCGTATTGCTGGTACTGCGCTATTACTTACACGAAGGCATACGTTTACCAGTGTTGCTCTCAGCTCAGCGCCCGCGTTGCGAATTGTCTGATTGACGTTACGATCATGATGGCAGTTTTCAAGAACAATAATTATTGCGCACGAAGTAAGCTGGTCCAGTTGGCTAACAGTAGCAAGCTGCGCGCGCACTCCTCCGCACCTAGCACGTGCATGCAGGCACGCAGCCACGGACTGTAAATAATACATGTACAGTACATGTATGTACCAGAACATGTACATGTACGTCCGTACAGTGCACTCAACTAACTAGCTTCACAGTCGCAGTGTTGCGCAATGTTTTCGAACGAACGTTTCGATCCAAACAGGATCGGGCGCGAAACGCTCGGCATGATTGAGTCTGGTGTTTGTTTCTCCATGTAACATTTTATTGCAATGCTGGGGCCAGGTGCAGACATTGAAGTTAGCTAAAAAAAAAACCGTCGATCTCACGCAAGACACACTTCCAGTACACAACGTAACGAGGCCGATCGTGTACCAAGCTTGCGGGATCGCACGGGATTCATTTTCATCGTCAATTATTTCGTTGCCTTGATGACTTTCGTTTGCTCCTCATGGAAATATCAACGCATACTTCTCCGTGATGCGCCAACGAATATCCTTGCGAACGTCGCATTGGTGCATTTACACGACCTATCTTTGTGTTTATCGCAAGGATTTCACATCGATACGAAAATTTGGAGGAGGTCTCGATCCCTGTCAAGATTCGCAAGGGACCCTTGCGGTCTGGTGACAGAGATACACTTTTACACGACAAGGTATCCGTGTGTTCTTGACATCGATACGATTCCTTCAGAAGGGACCCCTGTTTACAGCTCTCGTGTAAAATGGGCTTATGCTGAGTACCGCTCATTCATAAGCACAATATCGGTACAATTACAAAGACCAGTGAAAAAATGTTGCTTTCTACCGGCTGTTTGTCAGGGCTTGTTAGTTTTTGTTAGCTGATTCTCCCTCAACAAGTTCAGCAGAACTAGCAAGAAAATGACTTCCACACGAGACACGAGACAGCAAATAACTACCCAACCGGTACCCATACCACTCGTATACAGTACTTCACGCACGTTGCATACAATAACTGGTGGTACATGTATTTTGTGACCATAATAAACATGCATCGGCAGTGCGCGGAAAACATAAACGCTGTCTGCAAATGCGGGGTGCTGCGCTTAAAACAGGGGTCACGTTATTTTCACACACCTCGTTTCTCACTACGCATCCGTGTGAAACATCGATGCAATTTTTTAGAGGTCTGGATCTCAGTGTTTCGTAACATAGGACCCTCGTTTTTTTCTTGACATGGATTACTTTCTCACTACTCTGATTTGTGATTTCTTAACATCGATGTTTTTCATCACACAGGACCCTCGTTTTGTTAGCTGTAGTGAGAAATGGGCTTAAGGCAGTAGAGTGATTGGATACTAATGGCATTAAAACAACAACTTTTGTTAAAATATCACAAATCTGAGAAGCATGAAAGCAATCCATATCAAGCAAAAATCAGGGTCCATCTCAACACGGGACGTTGGTTACAAACATGTGTGATATCATTTCAAGATCATCCGGACAAAAGACTTTTGGTCAAAGAGGAAATAGAAATAGGAAAACGAAGAGGACCAAAATGTATGGCTTTTCTGCTATGTTGAAGAGCCAGAAAAGCCAGAAAAGTTAATTACAAAATACAAAGCATGTTTTAAAACATAATGAACTTAATAATTTATACTTACATAGATCATTACACTTTCCCCTGATGCTGACATTCCTTGTATAGCAACAGATAGACTACCAGCATGTAAGGGTGATGCATTTCTGTGGTCTTGAGCATCTAATTTGAATGAAGCACACAACCTGTGACCCATCAAAATAATGGGAAACCAAAATAAATCATAAAAGGGCAATCCCAACTTGTCAAATTTATTCTCATTTCTAAATACGGTACCTTCTGCTCGACATAATTGGGCAAATTTAGCAACATCTAGGTAGCAAAACTTTGAAAAATTACTTAGAAAAGAAAGAATTTGTGCTTGTAATACCATCACTTTCTGGCACAAATAAACACTTAGGCCTAAATACTGTAGATGGCTGTGAAAATAGTAAAAATCTATAAATACTAAACAAAAATTAAACTTAACACATAAAATGCATTTCATGTTATGTATGTTAATACTTAAGTTCTTACAGGTAATAAGAATTATCATGTGTACCTACCACTTTATGATCTGGGTGATCCAATTGAGGTTATTGTATACTTTTGTTGACTTTTTAAATAGCAGTTTGCTTGGAACTTGTGATAAGGCTCTTGCCTGCAATTCTTTTGAGTTGCATATCTTATTTGCATGTAATGCACTGGCCAAAAGACATACCAGATGAGCCTAAATACAAGGAAATGATCAAAAAGACAAAAATTGGAACAAGGTTGTTGTGTTGATAGAATCTTACCAATGTTTAGCAAAGCACACTTACATGGGCACGAATATAGTGCCTTGTGGAGACCTAGTCCTGTAGTCCAATAGGTTGAATGCAGTGGGTCTCCACAGGGAAAATGTAAAGGTGTATAGGTCTCCACAAGGTTTTCACGAAACTGATATTTTGAAATAACTCAAAAACGGGAAAGTTGTGATGGGTAAGAATTTGTCGCAAATAGAAGTGTTATCTAAAAGGGACATATGGTCCAAATTTCTACCCACGAAAGTGAATGGGGTTGAAATGGGAGCATTTTTAAAACGTATTTTCTCACGCGGTTGTATAGGGCACGAGAACAAAGCCATGTCTCCACAAGGATACAGATTCAGGTATGTACAGTGTGTACATACTGTACATTGGTTGACCTGTGTAGGCAGTCATGGTGCATTAGGGGTTTAATTGATGTTGCCATGATCCCAAAATCTGATACCTTTGCAAATGTGGTCACTGTAGATAAATACATGTACATGTACATGTGCAATACACAGCACTAGTCCTGTGAACAAACTATTGTTTAAAGCTCAAGCGATAAACATTTGGACATTAATTGTCATCATCAGAGGTGCTGGAACACTAATGACAGGAAAAGCAAGATGTCATTCAAGATTAATCTGTACCCATTTTGTGATGAATGAATCACTGAATGAATGAATCAACTTAAGATTGTGTTATGAATTTTTTTTATTGAAAGTGATTTTCCTTCTAACTTCCAATTTGCTGGAATTGAATTTGTCACGTGCATTGTCTAGATAAAAAACAACAATCCTGCTGATTTTTAAACAATTTCCTCAAACTTTACCACTAACATCAAATTAAAATGCATTTTTGGCATTATTCAACCTGCTACTAGGTGGCTCTCAAGAGCATGACATCATAATGTTAATGTTTTGAAGAAGGTATTAGTCAAAACAGTTCAAATACGGTACCAATACAACGGCACTTCTGGTTTCAACTGGAATAAATGGTCAGATGACATAATGTAACTCCAATGGAACGAAATGTACACATGTAGGGCTTTGAATGTCCTCAAGGTAGCACATCGTTGATTTAACATCAAATTTTGAGGATTTAGAAATTCAAACTTGTTGTCACATGACCATCCTTTGAGCCAATCCAGCCAAACTATTCTTACAAGACAGTTTAGCCAAAATATCTGTTGCCATTTGCAAGATCATGCACTTACCACATGCCATCTACATGTAGAATACAATAATGGTTTGTCTAAGGCTTAAAATGCCCAAAAAGAAGAAGGAAGAAAAAAGAATTTATGTCTGTTTGCAAAACACAACATGACGCGTTTTCGCATCCGTGTCTCAAGTTTGATGCATGTCACATGTCATGTTAATCAGATTTCTGTTTATTTTTTTAACAGACTGTGACATTTTCCCCTTTAACCACTTAACACAAGGACCTCCGAATCCGGAGCTCCATTGGCTTTACTATGCGACTGGGCCGTCCGATTCCGGGCACCACTATTGTCCACATTCAAAACAAAGACTCTTTTCAGCTTAGAACAAAGCAATACGAATCAGTACAAAGACCCTTTTTGACGCAAGTTGCCACATGAATTGCAAGATTAGCAGCAGTAATTGTGCAATTGTGGGACTTTTACTGTGCAGGATCGAGGGATACCACGCTGCAGCTGAAAGCACGTGGGGGACATTGTGTTTGCATGCCACACAGCCCAAAGGTCGTCGGTCTGGCATTGGAATTCCCCCCACATTCTTTACCGTAATCTGTACGCTCGGTTGTGGCCGACCAACTCGTGGAGAATATGGTGGTTTTTCTTAGTTATCTTCCTGAGAGGAGGAAGAGAAGGGTGGTAGGAAGTAACTATTAAAGGGAACCTTGGCATTGTCCTTGGGACCTGGTGGCTTGTGTTTGAGTGCCGATCTTCTGGGAATGGAATAGACTGTAGCCATGGAGTTCTTCACTTGACGAGAACTATAGCCTCTAGCAACCAAGTTACTGGCCAATACAGGTGTATGGCGGCGAAAGACAGACTCATTGGAACAAATACGCCTCAATCTGAGGGCCTGGCTATAAGATATACCAGTCTTACAGTGTTTGGGGTGACAACTGGAGGCATGGAGATATTGATGAGTGTCGGTGGGCTTAGAAGTAAGTGTATTGAGGTCTTTCCGGATGGCGACATCCAGAAAGTGGGTCCGCTGAATTTGAATTTGATAGTCCTGTGGAAGGAATTGATGTGGTCAAAGAAGGTATTCAAGCTGCTACCGTCCCTAGTCCAAATGAAGAAAACATCATCTGTATCTCCACCAAATCCAGGCACAGCATGGAGCCTCACTGAGCATGTGTTCCTCAAGGTCACCCATAATGAGGCAAAGGAGGGAGCCATGCGCGTGCCCATGGCAGTGCCATGCACTTGAAGATAGTGCTTCCCAAGAAAGGAGAAATTGTTCTTGGCCAATACTAGCCTCACGAGGGTGGTTATGTCAGAGATGGGGGAGAAGACTGTTTTCCTTGGCCAGGGCAGAGGAGCAAGCTTGAATGCCTTCTCCCTGGGGTACATGTATGTTAGTGTACAGAGAGGAAACGTCAATGGTACCAATTATGGCAGTGGTCGGAATTTGATCCTTGACACTTTCCAACTTTCGCAGGACGTCGGGGGTGTCATGGACGTATGAGGGGATTTGGGGAACCAAGGGTCTGAGAAAAGAGTCAATGAAAAGAGATACATGTATATGTGTTCCGTAGGTGAACCATTGCCAGAGATGATGGGTCTACCTGGGTTGTTGGTTTTGTGAATTTTCGGGAGAAGGTAGGATCTGGCAGTTCTACAATTGATAGGTGATAGAAATCTGTGAGCTTTTTTACTCAAGAGAAAAGCTGGTAGGGTGAAATTTAGTGGGCCTGATGTTTCGTTCCTAGTAGGACCTTTTAAAAAGGCAGAGTGACAAGGACAAAACAGATACAAGAAGGAAGGGGGAAAAGAGTGAATAGAACACAGATGAGAAACAAAGGACGAAGAGTAAAGCTGGTAGGGTGAGATCAAAGGGAAGGACAAGGAGTAGGGTAGGGATTAGTGAGAAGAGGGGGAAAGATCAAAGAGAGAAGTGTGGAGGAGTGAACACAAAAGAAGGATTATCAGAAAGCATGCATGATGTTAGTCATTACCCTCCTGGATGTTGAGACCATGTGGTTGAAAAGTCCAAAGATGCTTCATCCACATTTTCTCAAAGCTAAGCCGGACAGAATCACTAGGATGACCAAGGGATTCTATGACCAGTTCACTCATATCTGATATCGAATGATAAGGGAGATTGAAGTGATACCCAACAGGGGTGTCCATTTTACCGGTTTTAACTGTAGACCTATGGCCATAGATAAATTTTTGAGGGTGTTTTTGGTCTCGCCAACATACTGATCATTACAAACTCTACAAGAGATGAGGTATATGATATTTGAGGTAGTGCAAGTAATAGAGCCATAGGCCATGTGGGTACTGTAGTTCCAGAAGAATGTCCATTGAAAGAGTCTCTTTCCTTGACACAGGTGTCTTGCAAACAATGTATTTCGCAGTACACTTAAATGTACCGAATTTGGTGGGAGGTGAAGTGTCCAAAGGGGGAACATCGATCTGTTCGGACAATTAAGTCACACAGGTTATGGGAGCGCCTGAAAGGCAAACCAGGCAAGTATTGAATGGCACTAGCCAGACGATCTAAAGGATGGAGAATAAGGTGGTTTTCCTTAGTTTTCTTCCTGAGAGGAGAAAGACAAGGGTGGTATATGTAACTAAGGGAACCTTGGGATAATTGTACTTGGGACCTGGTGACTTATGTTTGAGTGCCAAACTTATTTTTAATTTGGTGTACCGGTAGGCCCTCTTGAATTTGCGAAAGATGAAACAAAAAGTTGACATCACCGGGTTTCGAACACATACCCTCCATGCCAAATCACAGTACCGTAAATTCAACCTGGGCTTTGACAGCCGAGTTACACATGTGTGACATGGCCACTTACCGGAAGTTGTTATATTTTTTTTTTAATAGCCTTACAGTATACATAAGTTTAATGCCCCATCGGATTTAGAATTGCTTTTTAGTAAACCCCCACTGGTAAAGTAATGTTTTTATTGTGAGCATGTAATTAAACACCTAGGCAGTAGTAGCCCCCTTGTTCTCCAGCCCCAGCCCTGTGTAGGACCGTTTCCTGCTATACTTAGCTAGACTGCTAGAGACTGGCAGTGGAGTGAACAACACGCACAACTCTTACTCCAATTCAGTCAAGTTACTGCCCTTTCAAATTGGTCTGATCCATCCTTGGTAAGTTAACTTTATTGTTGTATAATTCTAAATCACCAGATTAGGAGTTAAGGATTAAGTGTATTGTAATTTTTTTGTATTTTTCTCAAGCCCTCTTTTTCTTGGTTTTGTCGTGATTTTTGACATAGGCCATGTACATGTAGGTCTTCTCCCCAAGGACTGGAAGTATGATCAGAAGAGTCGTTTTATTTTTCCAATGTTTCCTTTTTTGAGGATGGATGATTGGATTTTTTTTGTCTTGAAATAGATGGCACTGTAATATAGTTAGATTTAGTTTAACTTTGATTGGTTTTTTTACTTTGCTATTGTTGAAAGAGCGAGTTAGCAGTGACTTTACTTATGCACAGTGGCAATTGTTAAGGCAGCCTTAACACTGTACTGACTTCGGCCGGAAATGCGATGTTAGCTGGCGATGCTGCCGTCCGGCCGTCGAGCTTGATCTTGATTTGTTGCATTTGCATGATACATTCGTCATTATGTGTTGCCACTGTTTGATTAAAGACAATTACAACGTTGATTTGTAGGTATAGTAGTTTTATAATTTGTACAGTGGTCATTTAAACCTCCCTAAAATCGAATGACTTTCTCGTATTTTCTGCCACCACATGCACGCACGCGAAGTCGACATCGTAGTACAGTGTATCGCTGACGACTCTGTTAATAGGGACCTGTTTTTTTGCCGATCTCACCGTGGCAGAGCTTCTTATTTACATGATTGTAAAAATACGTTTTTTCCCATTCCGATAATGAAAGGGATATTGCTTCAAGACAAGCAAATTACATGTGTATGAGCCTACAGCCAGAGAATTTGCCATGTTTCTTGCGCCTATAGTGAGTTTGAGGCAGCTCTGCCAGCTGTGCATGTGGCCCATGCAACAAAATCTGGCATGTCCTCACGCTTGCGCAGTTTCAGTGCCATACCGTAACTATAGAAAATGGAAATTGCGTTCAGGCTGCTGTAACAATAGCCACTGCATTACTTATGTCATTTTCCAGTTTCTTTGGGGTTAGAGATAGCTGACTTATGTTGAAACAAGATTGTGTTTTGACCTTATTAGTTTGACCTTAGTTGAATGTTGGGATACATAGGCCGTTTTCGAAATGAAGGCTTAGGCTTGGGCTCAGCCTTCGGTCATTATTATCTTACTCATTAATACCATCACAGCAATCTAAAAACAATCCTTTGGCCCCAGTTTCTCAGTGAATACTCTGTACCTATCAAGCCAGCAAACCTTCGAATTCAGAAACAAACCACAACCTGGATTTTCAGGTTTTGTCAGACGGAGACGAAGCCTGAGCCCGAACCTAGGCCTTCATTTCGAAAACGGCCTTAATTTAAGCGAGACGCTTTAGATGCATTTGTGCACTAGCAAACTTTTCCTCTTGCATTGATTTTTGTATTTGTGCCATAGGGCCCTGTACCTTGTCTTTGGATGGTAGCCACACAGGAAGTTTATAGACAATGGGAATAGGCATAATAAACACGATTCAAACTTTTTTGTGTGTGGGGACATAATAAACACAATTATTAGCGGGATTTGAATCGCAAATCTGACTCCACTAAGAGTGATATTTTTTCAAATAATCGCGTTTATTTGCAACACGATGTGTGTGGGAACGCTCCGCTCAAATCGCACCGTTTTTTTAAGCCCACGATGCATTGCGCAAGCATGGCATTTCCTGTCAGCAGCTTACTGCCAGGAAGTGCAGCACAGGGTTTGTTTATGTTCGTCAGCGAGTCCCGCCATTCCCGCTTGCGCAGCACGACCACATGCTAACCGCAATCGGCTCGCGTTTATTTGCAATGCGATTATTTGGCCTGTGTTAAAAAAAAAGGGGGGGGTTTTGAATCACGTGGGAACGGCCCTATATTCACAAGAGGGTTGACTTAGTTTTTTCTATAGACTTGTTTTTTAAGTGTGTTATTTCTGACATGTACCCTTGTACCCTTGCTTATTGTGTTCTATAATCTTATCTTTATTTTCAGGTTGTTGAAGTTGTTGTTTTTGACCGGTAACCGGCTTTTATACTGTGTTGGTCTTGCCTTACCTCATCTTATTAATATACCTTAAGCCTTGCCCCATTTTTATACTTTACAACTTATCCTATCTTAGGTGATTTTCTTATCTTCGGACTGGCTTAATTTCTCCCTTTCTTGCTTTCTTATGCTCTCATTCTCTTACTCTCTTACTTTCTTACTCTCTTTCTCTCTCGCTTTCTTACTTTCTCACTTTTTTTTGTGACTTTGTGTACTGCCAGTGAAAAGAGATCTGGTCAGTCTGGATAAGATTTTTTTTTTTGCATTAAATTTGGTTTTGCTCTTTTTGGATTTAAACATGGTTGTCTGTCCCTATTTATTGAAATTCTCTCCTCGCGACTTGTCCCATGCTCGATAAATAGTTTTTTTGTTGTTGC